>JACCEG010000025.1:236814-365541 GCA_014065205.1 Tuber brumale | reverse complement strand
TTTTTTTTTTTTTTTTTTTTTTTTTTAAATCCGCGGTTTATTCGCACCTAAGTACAGGAAAATCCATGGCATCGACCCTAAGGTATGGCCTGAAAACCCATTGAACAAAAGAAATCCACCCCTGTCCAATGTACTTCAATCCTACCATCCTCTCCAAAAACTCAGAAAAGGCAAGCAGAAAAGAAAACACCACCAGTAGACACCAAAATAACAACTTCTTTCACTCCATTTTCATGTTCCAGTCAAAGGAGAACAGAGAAGACCTTTTACTTGTTTTAAGGACCCAAGAAACCTTTTTTGTTTGTTGCCCTGACCAGTCTTGAAGTACTGGCTCAGGGAGTGTTTTCTTTTAATCCCAGAGGATGCCATTCTAGCACACTTATGAAGCTCCAAGTTCAGTGACTAGGTAGGATCATGAGATTGTGTTTGTGGTGTTGAACCCCACATTTCACCTTTCTAAATAGGAAGGTGAAAAGCAGGGTGTCTGGGTTTATCTGAGAAGCTGATAATCTTATAATAATAATAATATTATAATGTAATACTTGTAACTTTAGCCAATTTTTTATTTTCTGATAAACCTTCTGTACCTTGAGATTAATTGCAGGTTTATATCTTAAAATATAATCAATATGGACACTAGATACAGGTCAATGCTAAGAGGAAGAAAACAATTTGATATAAGATGATATACCCTGAATATTCTTCAAACTATCAGATTTTAATAAGGTTTGAGTACAATATATTATAGAGAAGATTCATTACTTACAAAAATTAATAAAATTAACATGTTTATATAGATGCAAAGTAGGAACTATAGTTTATTATTATCCATCAAAAATATATTTTTCTCATTGTTCAATACAAATGGATTCTTTATTATTTAACAGCAACTTTTTTATAAAATATGACTATATTTTAATCACTATTCTCAGATCATAGGATATATAGAACCAATCTGAATATAAGCTTTATTAACTAGATAGAAGTCTAAAATTTATTTAGGATGTTTGTATTTTTAAAAAAAGTTGTATTTTATATAAGAAAGATTGAATATAATGTTGGAATTGTGGTTGTAGTTAAAATGACAGCTGATTACCACATATTTCACAACTTTTCATTCTGAACAATTTTAAAAGCAATTCTACAATGTGATTTAATAGTCTATTTGATTATATTCTCTATATACTGTGATTCAAGTTCTGGTAGTGAAATGTATTATAGTTGTTTTTTACCTTAAAATTCCTGTAAATTAAAAATATTTTCCTGTTACAGAAAATATACCCTTTCTATTTTTCATTTTTTTTGTTCTCTATGTTTCTAATTATATACAGATATCCCAATAATATTAAATTTTATTATTTATTTTTAACAATTATTATTTTTCCTGATTACCATACATTTGGGGGGGGGTAATGTGCTGAGCTAGTTGCCATGGAGGGGTATCATTACTTTCCTGACATGACTGTACTTTTCCGACAGATAGATAATTCTGAACTCCACACAAAGTTGTTCTGGCTAACTTCACTTGTAACATGGTGTTTGTGTACTAGTACTAGTACCAGTGTGAGAGTGTTGACAAGACTTGCCTTAGTTGGATGGTGTTTTGACCGAGCACGCCTGTAGGACGTAAATGCTACTTGTAACCTACTCACTATACCAAGGAGTTGTGAGTAGAGAATCTTTCCGGGATAGCTGTGGGGTAACGTAGTTGGTATGGAAAGAGCAAATTAATGATAAAGCTAAGCCAAAGAGAGATGTAGTGATGAGTAAATTGTCCTTTGCAAAGAGGTTGTGGTTGTTTGTATCTAACAATAAAAGGATAAAGGCACCCTATATGCAGAAAATTCTGCATGCTAAGCTATCTACTAACATGTGATCTGCTGTCCACAAAAACTACTACATGACTACTACAACTATTCTATGAACTCATCCTACCTCCACAAGGGTCACTTCCTCCTCTACCCTTTGCCCCCAAAGGCAAGCAATAAACAAACAACTGAATAGCCATACAGATAGACAAACAAACAACAAACTGACAGACAAAACAAAGGAATCTACTGTCTAACCTCATTCTCAGTATCATACATATATCTACTGTCGAGTGACCTGTAATGATCTTATCATTCTCTTCATGTTATCCAATACCTTGAGTCACATCAGCCCATCTTGTATGATCTCTGGTACCCTTGTAGTCTCACAAACCTGCTCCTCTCAGGTCATATTCCTTTCTCCAGTTCTTCTTTTTTCTCTCTCCGTATTCTAGGAAGTCTACAAGATTTGCTCTCACCACAGGCTGAGTAAGATATAATTTTAAGTCATTAAGGTGAATGGGGTCTCTCAGTCTACCCCTTTTGACTCATACAGGCTCTCATGTGTTGATATCATAAATTTGCCCTGTCTTGCCATGCTATGCGAGAACTGAGAGCAGGTAGGTACCTTGCCATCTCGGTTCCAGCTTGTTTCCATTATGCTAGTTTAGGATAAAATGTCGTAACAGAACCAGATCACCAGTCGCTGGTACACAAAAGTGGGTCTCCTTTGAGCTTTCCATCTTTTTATCAGCTTGTACCATTATCTTCTCAGCTGCTTGTATCTGCCATTTATCAAGTCTTGCAAGTCGCTCAAGTTGTCTATCTGCCAGACTCTGATCTTCACTACATAAATCTTGGTTCTTAGTAGCTGTGCTAATCACAACAGCGATGGAATACTCACTCAGTCCCTGGTGATGAATCATATCCGATCCTGATGGATTTGAAGCTAAGTGAGAACTCAGCAGGACTGAAGTAGTGCACACTCAGTATCTGTATATTGATAGAATCAACTACTAGGCCGACATAGAGATCTCGATCAGTTGCTACAGCCTTGCTAGCCATCACAGTGACTTTCAGGCCATCAACTAACAATTGGATGTATTGTTCAGCAAGACCCACAGATTGGGGGTATGACTTGGGAGCTGAAAAGTGGACAACATGAAATTGCTGCAAGGTTTTTGCAAATTCTTCGGAGACAAAATGGGCTCTATTGTTATTGTAGATAGCTCTTGGTGATCTCAATTGTCTGAAAACCCTCATGAGGAGTGAGACAGCAAGTTCTCCTTGACTATCTAGAACTACTTGTGCAAACATGAAGAGTGTAAAGTAATTGACACTGATAACAATGTATTGGTTTCTGTGGGGTGTGCGGGGAAATTTTTCAATGAAATCAAATCTCATGATATTCAGAGGTTGTAGGTGTACAATCGACATTTGACTAACTGATAGCTTTAGCGGTCCAATCAACTGACAGCTAGAACATGTTGCACAATGTATATTGATATTATTCTCTCTGGTAGGCTAGTAGTACCTCCTAATAAGTATATGGGAGAGAGTATGACTGCCGTGAAATATCCATAACAATCGTGTGGGTAGTGTGGAATCATGGATAACTGCTTTCGCTAAACAAGAATGGCTTCTTTTCTATTCTGTGCAATATAAGTCAGTCTCTCAGGTACTAGTTGTCTTCCATTACTTGTTGATCCTGCTATTACTGTTCCCACTGTACTTAGTTAGATCAGACGGTACTGCTTAGACTTCTGCCTCACCAGGTGCCTTTTATGTATAGTTAAGAGATTTCCATCGGCATCATGAAAAGCCTCCAACTCTCCAAACAACTTGAAATATACAACTTTTCCATACCACTCATCCTCTAGCGAAACTCCATCCTCAGCTTTCACTTGTATTACATTTTCGAAGCACCTCACGGCCCCGTTTACATTCATACATTCGAAGAAACATTTGATACAAAACTACTCGAAATCGAATTCATTACAGCTCCAGAACCCACATAGTTCACAATACCTTTCGGGATACCAACAAGGGATCACTTCAATCATGTATATCGCACTCTGCTCTCGCCAAACTTCAAGTAGAGTTCAACTGAGTTAGCAGACTTTGTCGAGTAGAGTACACAGTACTCTTTAAAATGGCAAAAAGACATATTTGGTCAAGAACAAACCAGTCCTTCGGCTTGGGCCTAAATACCGATATATATACTACAAGTATATTTTAAACTTTCAGAAAAAGGAAATCTAGGTTCTAAACCCAGAATTGGATCACCCTAACCCTTCCATACCATCTCTAAAAGAATACCTGTTATGCCATCCATGATTTATCAAATTTCTCAAACCTTTTAGAGGAGACTGAGAATATTGGTACGAGGTACTAGACCCAGAACCCAACAACACAGTATTAGGGTTAAAGTTATTAGAAAAACCTTCTGATGTAATGGCAGATACACCAAGACATCTGAAAAGACCAAAACAGATTATAGAAGGGGAACCAATAGATACTAGGCTAGATGTCTGCGATGACGGGAGTTCAGCCCAGTTTGCACAGGTCTCCTCCACAAGCGATGCCCCTTACTTCAGTCAATCTCTGTCCCTTAGCACAGGTTTTCGAAGGGCAACAGAAATTCCAACAGGACCACCATAATCCCATATATCTAGTACGTACCGCATTTCAAGATCAGGAACCCCTGAACCTTCGAAAGAACCTGAGGCTAACTTAAAATATTTGGCCAAATGCTTAGGGGTAACTCTCGCATGAAATTAGTGAGATATTGATACTTCTATTGACTCTGCTAATATTGCATTTACTAGGCTTAGAGGTGCAACTCAAGAGAATGCACTAAAGTTAATGGAAGTACAATGGAAATTGGAAGAAGGGCAGGAGCTCTACGACAATGAGATAGCTATTTTATTGATACAGTTAACCGTGGTAGAATCAGAGGTGAAGGAGATACAAGCGGCCATACTCCATGACATGGTGGCAAGACCGGCTGAACAAGATCAGTGGTAGCAAGCCCATGACAATGTAACTACTCAGTTACATGGTAGTCTAGGTCAGCAAGAACAGAAAGCCCTTGCATGTGACCAAACTCTGGGAAAATTGGATTCAGAACTTCCTAACGGGTTCAACCTCTTTCGGGATCAGACAGTAGAGTGAGATAAAGGCTTCATAATGTTGCTATTAGACATACTCAATACCATGAAAAAACAACATATGAAAAACTGAACGTTGCAAAGACAACAAGCCAAAATGGCTGAAGGTACCTTGGAATCTATCAGAAACTCGGTGAAGACCACAAATGAATCAGTAGATGAAACAAAGGAACCTGTGAGACCAAATCCCGTACCACTACATTCAGTCCCTGAAGAGGAAAATGATGAAGACTACAATTTCCCCCAAATACAAAGGGAGAAGGGGAAAGGAAAAGAAGCTACTGATACATCCCGCTCAGAGGCACAAGGAGGTGACCCTGAGGATCCAGATAATGATGATGATGATGATAAAAAAAGAGGAAGGAGAAGAGGAAGTCTTGGCCATGGTTGGCGAGGAAAAATACCAGAACAGTCTGGTATGGCAGAAATACTTGCCAACATGATAGCGCTCAATATTAATTATCTAGTGGAACCGCCCCCATTGTTTGAGGCCAAATCTACTCAAGACATATATGTCTAGATTATACAGTATACCGACTACTTCAAAAGAAATCTGCTAATCTGGGACAATGCCCGAGAACAAGTTTTCTATGCACTCAATCGTAGAAAGTGAGATATAGTCCTTCCGGATACCATCTGGTACTGGATAGCTATAGCCGGACTTCTGGACGATTTCCAACAGCCAGAGCTGGTCACGTTAACACCCTAGGAACACAATATGATTAAACATTTTGCTTCCGTCAAACTGGAAAGACAAGCCCTTTGACATATGAAGCTAGTGATGTACGTGAGCAGTATTGAGGTATTCCTGAATTTCACATAAAATCTAAATATTAGAGTGTGAATGACGCAAGAGTTCTGGAAAGAGGAAGTCGAAAATAAACTTTTGAAACCAATTGTTCACAGGTTGTCGGCACTCAACTACGATTTGGATCAAGAATGGGAAGCTTTACTAAGGGCTTGTGGTTGATCAGAAGAAATTCTACTTGCTAGAGAAAGACTTGCAAGAGACCAACTACTTAAGTCGAAAATAGTGCAAGATATTAAAAGAGAAGCCTGATGGGACTCCAAACCAATGAGACAAAGGACGAACAAACCTTACGTCAAGGAAGGTGGAGCTTCACTACGAAAATAGAAATAGGAGGTTGAGCCCAAACAGCCAAAGAAAAAATTAGAAGGCGTAGTGAAAATGACCAACACCAAGTTTGACCCAGCTTACATGAGCATCCCGCAAAGTGTTATTGACACTTGCAGGTAGGAAATGAATTGAACACATTGTAGAAAGAAAAACCACACTTGCCAAACATATTGGGGAGATGCCCATATATTGGTGGCAACTGGCAGCTCAAGACCAATAAAAATGGGAATTCACCATGCAAGATCGGCTATTATAAAGCAAAAATTAGTATAAAGAGTCGCTACTGTCCAGCAACCAGCCTAAACAAATAGGATCTGGGAACTGGCGGACGACGAAGACCTGATCTAAGTCAATTCACTAGCACTAACGGTGATGGCGTTTGGGTAGTCAGTGTCTATATGGAACTGGAATTGAAATAGGAACCCCCTTTGGCTGGGGTGTACTTGATACTAACTATGATAGAGATCAGGTAGTCCTTGTGTAACTACGGGAGTTGAAACTCAAAATGATTAAAGTGGCATGAAGTAAGTCTCTCCTTTCAAGATCAAACCAAGTTAGCTTCAAGTAAAGAGACCCCACGAGGGACTTGTGAGATCAAACATAAAGAATCAATATATGGAGAGTCTTGACCGAAAGAGAGAATAGTTAACAAGCCCATATGACCGGAGAGCCAACAGTATGAAGTTCTTCAAGACACCTGGTGGCCACTCGCTACTTATGTGCAAGCAAGGTACTATACTGAAGAAGTTGAAACATAGCAATGCAAGATCTACCTGATAACAATATTGAGAGGAGGATATCTAACGTGGGCTATTCCACCTACTACATAAGTCTGAGTTATATTATACATACGTACTGTCCAGCCTTCTGGCCAGAGTGTGGGGCAAGAATGTACCGCTTTAGTGTGCAAGGCCCTTCTGAGGTAGCTGGATGGATAACTGAAAACCTAAGGAAAAGGAACAGTGAAAATAAGAACCCCATGCTTGAGGAGTAAAATGGATGGTAACTGCCTGAAAGTCTGCTGGGAGCCTAGGCCTGGCATGTTGGAAGAAGGCATCCAGCCTGAAACCTAATCGTGCGCAATTGCGTATTGGTGAGACGCTGCTTCGTATGTCAACCCAGATTGTTAGAGCCAATAAGTTACTAGTTTGTCGGAGGAGACCTCAATGGTCGAAACTATTTGGGCGTAGTAACAAACATCCTGTTACCTATTACTGCCACCAATGATACCTAAACACAAGAACCAGGAATAACCAATCCGCGCTAAGTACTTGGAATTAGACGCTCTAAAATCAAAACAATACAACTCTTCGCAGGGGATTGCTTACCTCCATATACACAATAAGTGACACAAAGTTAAAGTTTTGTTAGACTCAGGATCCAATCTGTTGCTTATCAATAAGGACCTAGTTGAAGACCTTCATGTTTCTATAGTTGAACGCAATAATGCAGTTGATATCTTAACATTTGATGGCTCATCAGCAGCCTCAGGAAGGAAGTATTACACCCTACTGATAAAATTGGAAATAGGAAAAAACCGACACATTTCTGAAGTGTTGTATGAAGTGGCTAAAGCAGGTCATTATGGAATGAAAATTCCTTTCGGTTGGTGGTATCATGAACCTATAGTGGCAGATATAGAAGATGTAGAAAATTTGACTTTGACCTCAAAATGTGGCAAAAACCTTTTGGAAGAGAATGAAGGAATAGTGGATATGTTCGAATACAACTAAATGGTCACTTTGGACCCCAATGCTTCTCATATCAGATGGATAGTAACCATCGAGAATAGTGTAATACTTGAAATGTTACCGAAGGAATACAGTTATTACAAACATTTTTTTGAAGCCTAAATGGCAGAAAAACGAGTCCCAAGTCCAACTTTTGATCACAAGATTGTGTTGATCTCAGGATCAACTTCCGCCTGGGAACCAATATATCCACTATCTGAAAAACAGCCTAAGGATTTATGAGAATACTTGGATACCATAATCAAGTAGGGAAAGATTAACTAAAGTCAATCTCCCACAGGTGCACCTATATTATTTGTACCAAAACTTGATGGAAGGCTATGCCTAGTTGTGGACTACCGAAATCTAAATAGAATTACCATCCTCAACAACTATCCACTTCCATTAGTGTCTGAACTTCGAGACCAAGTAGCCGGTACCAAGATCTTCACCAAGTTAGACATTAATAATGGTTATCACTTGATTAGGATTAAAGAATGAGATAAATGGAAAACAGCTTTCCGGACAGGATATGCGTACTATGAATATGAAGTCATACTATTTGGATTGGCAAATGCCTGGGTAACTTTCCAAGATATGATGAACTAAGTACTTAATAAATATTTGCACCTAGGAGTCATATGTTACCTTTTTTTTTATTTTTTTTTATTTTATTTTATTTTTATCTTCATATATTCTTTGTTTATGGTACAAGAACTTGCATGCAGCGCTAGCTATGGCATAAAGAAAAACCTTAATCTCAAAAAACTCGCAACCACAAAAGAAATAATTGCACCAAGCTATAAAATCCTCCTAGTGTTGTCCGATAGCCAACACGAAATCCCAAGGAACTAAAGCAGCAAAATACAAAACTCATAACGAAAAATAAATCCAATCGGCTACCAGAAGAAAAACAAAAGCAACTGTCAGTTGGAGTGAAGCGTGGGGCGCGCGCCCATATTCAGGGCGCGAATTCGTAAATCGGGAGACCCTCATCAGCGGAAGCAGGTAAGAGTGAGGGGTCC
This sequence comes from Tuber brumale, assembly GCA_014065205.1. Taxonomy (NCBI): domain Eukaryota; kingdom Fungi; phylum Ascomycota; class Pezizomycetes; order Pezizales; family Tuberaceae; genus Tuber; species Tuber brumale. The sequence goes on along the minus strand of JACCEG010000025.1, from coordinate 356,670 downwards.
CAGCATGCAGGTGGCATGCTGGGAGGGAAGCCAGTGGCGGTTATGTTCAGGTATCTCACCAGGGAGTGGAGGGAGTCCTTGTTGGTCCATAGAGGGCTGTTTCTGCCCACGTCTGTGAGCCTCTGGAGGTGGTGCTCACGAGGCTCCTTGCGAGACTCACAGTATAGGATAGCATGAGCGAAGTCCTCCTCTTCCTCCTCACAATAAGGACAGATGGGGGAGGGGCTGTCTGTGAACCAGGAGGGGTGGGCAGCGAGGTAGCTCTTGCTCGAGTGTATCTGATGAATCCTGCCCGCTATGAATCTCTCCAAGCCCATGAAAGGATGGGGTCTGAGGGTTGCGGCATAAGAGTAGTAGGGTGGGGGGAGAAACTGTATAGACCAGTCCCGAAGGAGAGCATTTCGCAGTCGTAGCTTCACTAATTAGTAAGACGGGGTCCCTACCGCCAAGGAAAGCTGGTCGGGATGAAGGAGGTCGGGGTAGGCCACTGGAACTGGGCCTGAGGGATTAATGAATTGGATGGTCCTGTGGGCAATTGCGTCTAATGGAAGATGTTTCCATATGGGGGGACAGGGAGGAGCGGTTTTCCAGAGAAGTGGGGCATAGACAGACGTCAGACCCCTAGTGTATCGGCGGTAGTGCTCCAAAGCCCAAAAGGGGGAGGAGGTGGGAAAGGACGGGTGTAGCCTAGCCGTCGCCAGGTTGGCCTCAGGGGGGAGGGAAACAAGCCTGACGGCCGCCAGCCTTTGTCGGTGGAGAACTAAAAGTGGGAGAGGGGGTAGGGCAGATTCACATAACAGGATGCCAACCGGAGTAGAAGAAAAGCAGTTCGTAATCCATCTCTGGACAGACCTCCAAAAGATGGACATCTTGTCCAGGAGGGTGAGGCTTGGTGAGAAAAGGTCCACCCCGAAGAGGAGGATGGGGGAGATAAGGGAGGATGCCAGTCGGTGACAGAGAGAGGGGGAGAGACCCTTGCCAGGCCTGGAAAGCCGTTTGATCGTTGCGAAGGCCCCCTGGGCCAAGCCAAGCCTTCTCGTAAAGTGGGAGGTCGTACCTTTGTTGCAGGAGGTAGATGAGGGCTCGAACCAAAGAGTCATATGTTACCTCGATGACATCCTTATATATTGAAAGGATGAAAAGGAGTACATTGAAGCTGTCGAAAGGGTTTTGTGAAGTTGATCAGACTTTTAATTAGCAGTATTGCTAAAAAGGTGAACCTTCCATGCCACTGAGATAGAATTTTGTGGCTACATTGTAGCGGTCAATAGGGTGTCTATGAGCACCCAGAAGGTGGAATTCATAATGGTTTAGAAACCACCTAAGTTGGTTAGAGATGTGCAAGTATTTAGTGAATTCGCTAACTTCTACCAACGATTTATAAAAAACTTCATGGTTATTTGCAAGCCAATAACTGCGATATTACAGGGAAATTCAAAGAATTTTAAACGCCGGGCAGAGCAGAATACAGCTTTTGAAGAACTAAAGCACCAATTTACTACAGTCCCCATACTCCACCACTTTTTTCCAGAAAGAGAAATATTGGTAGAAACTGAGGCAGGTGATTTTGCACCTAGTTGAGTCCTTTCTCAATACTTCGAGAAAAACTATATTCAGTAGCATTCCATTCATGAAAATTGAACTCATCGGAATGCAATTACGAAATTCATGATAAGGAACTTATCGTGATACTCAATGCATTCAAAAAATGGAGACACTACTTGATTGGAATGAAAAACCTGATTACTATCTTTACCAACCATCAAAATCTACAATACTTCCTTATCTTAAAAGTCTGGAGTGGCCGCCAGATTTGATGTGCTCAGAAGTTAGTGGAATACAATTTTCGTATTGTATACTGACCAGGTACGAAAGGCAGAAAGCTGGACGCATTAAGCAGACAACTGGAGTACCATCCTGAGGAGGAAGCTACGCATTACGAATAGAAAATTATAAAGCTAGAAAATTTTGAAACTAGAAAGTTTCTTGGTATAGATAGGAGCTAGAGTAGGCAATGAAGGAGAAGACTAGGATAGTAAAAAGGATTTGGATTTGGATCCTTGAAGAGGTGGAAAGGAACCTGTGATTAGGGTTAAGGGATTAAGCAAAATGGTCTACTTGCCAACAAAGGGCTCAAGAATAGTAGCAGGACATGATCTGTGCACCATAGAAGATGACATTGTCCCAAAATATGGACAAGTATTAGTAAGAACAGGAATAGCCTTAGGGCTACATAGATGAACTAAGGAAAGAATTGCTCCAAGAAGCGGGCTAGAGGTATGAAGTGGAATCTCCAGAGGAGTAGGGGTAATCAATTCTGATTACACCAGTAAACTCAATATCATACTACTTAACCATAAAGATATCGACCGCCAGCTAAGAATGGACGATCGCATAGCCCAACTGGTGGTAGAAAAAATCAGTCCCTCAGACATGATGGAAGTTGATGACTTGGAAGAGACAGAACACGGGACTAAAGGATTTGGAAGCTCCACTATAGCGACAAGACCCTTGATTGTCAAAGAACAGGGACCTAGCATCAGTTACCTGAAAGTATCAGCTAAAGGCAACAAACACTGGTACGACATTTCAGAAGTGCCGGAAAAAGTTCTAATATCAAATGCCATTATCCTACCAAAGGTTATGAAGCAATTTAATTCTGAATTCTTAAGTGAGATACAGGCAGCAATCGTGACAGATGCATCTTGGAGACAATAGAAAGAAGAACCTATTAGGCTTTGAGATGAAGGAAAAGATTTCTCCAAGGATTAAACCTTAACTGACGATGTACTATATTATAAGGAAAGACTATTTGTACCAAATAGTCAGACACTATACACCAAGATTGCGGACAGATGTCATGATACAAAAGCGGCATGACATTTCAGACAAGAAAAAATGCTGGGAATCTTAATTGGTGACTTCTACTGGAAAGAACTTGCAGAATGGGTCAATGAGTATGCACAATTCTGCGATGAATGCTAACACAACCAATCAACTAGACATGCTGAGTACAGATTATTGCAACTACTGCCAATACTCTATGCAGTATGAGTGTCCATCTCCGTAGACTTAATTACACAACTACCAAAGTCGCAAGGATGTACTCAAATAATAGCAGTAGTTGATGGATTCACTAATATGGTACACTTCATCGGACTACAGACATCAGCTACTACCAAGGGTGTCGCAAGCATATTCCTTAAAGAAGTCTAGAGGCAATATGGCCTGCAAATCAAAATTGTCTTAGATATGGACTTATAGTTTGCTGGAGAATTCTGGGAATCCCTTTGCAAAGGGTTGGAAATTCAGCAAAGAATGTCAACAGTATATCACCCTCTAACTGATAGACAAAAGGAATGTACCACCAAGTGCTGGAAGGATACTTGCGAAGTTTTTCAACTATGATCAGGATAACTTGTATTTGTTACTACTACTAGCTGAACAGACATACAGCAATTCTGGTACCAACGCTCATGGGATGTCGCCATTCTATGTGAACTACAAATTCCACCTACAGACAGAATGAATCAAGGAGCAAGAAGCTCGAAATCCAGAAGCAACACTCAACGTGAACTAGATTAAAACGATACAAGAACTAGCCAGAGGATCACTAGAAAAGACAAGGTAAGGAATGTCAAAATACTAGGACCGGACAGCTAGACAACAGCTAGACTTCAAAATTGGGGACAAAGTAATGTTATATGCAAAAAACATCGGCACCCGATAAAAGTCAAAAAGGTTAAGCCCCAAGCTTTACGGTCTCTTCCAAATCTTGGAAAAATAATGATCACAAGTAATCAAGTTCAACATATCCGATTGATGGAACATCTATCTTGTATTCCATGTCACATTACTGGAACCCTATCGCAAATCAGTTCATAATAATCGTCAACAACCCCCTAGAGAACTGGAGGACGTTGCCAGCAATCTACAATGGGAGGTTGAAAAAATTAGTAAAATGCGTGATAATCTCTTATAGAAAATGGGTACGTGGCTGCTATGAAGAAAAGTGGTAGCTATAGTACTTTGTTAAATGGCAAGGGTATTCAGAAGATGTGAACACATGGGAGCCAGCCACCAGTCTTGAAAATACAGAGGAAGTTGTTGAAAATCTTTATAATATTTATCCAGACATGCCAGGAAGAGTAGAAGTAAGATAGTGAGGAAAGAGTTTTCCTACCGTGGCCAAGTAAAGGTGGAAGATTTTTTACCCTGACTACACTGAGTCTTAAAATGTATTTAAAAAGATTATAAAAGTTATAAAGGCATTTGAGGCGAAGCCTAGTCGAAGAGAGCTCATGTTAAGCATATGAAAATCTGAGACAAAGTGCGCAGACATTACAGTAGGGTAACTACGTACAGGCTGTCGATTTACCCCAGCCAATACTCCACTTTAGCCCTCTTATAGGGCCTGTACGTCATTAGCGAGATTTCGTGAGTTGCATCCTATAACGAAAATGTTACATTAACAAAGCCCACTTCATAACACCATATACGTCGCCGCTGTCCATCTGACAGTATGCTATTTACAGGATATATGAGAGAGAACTTTTAGTGATATCGGGAAAATAGAACGGAAGGATTCTGTAGGGGGCGCATTGAGATAATAGGCTTTATAGTTAGTCTTCCTAATATATTAGCCAAAGGTGATGGGATATTCTGTGCAAAATACTCCAAGAGGATGTTCCAGTAGCAGAGGGTATTGAGGACATACCGAATCCACCCATACACTTCTGAGATCAGCTGTAGGTTAGTTGGTCCTAGTAATAGGGCTCCTGTATGGAGGCAGGTGGACCAAAGAAAAGCACGCTCAGACAGAAAGACCTAGATAAGCTGAAGACCCTTAAGATATTGACAGGTTGGGCTTGGACTTGTGATTAGCACTAGGTAGCTCTGCATGAAACTAATTACTTCATGACTGAAGAGACTACTGAAATGATAGTCACATAGTATAAAGTAATATAATACTGCATGCGGATAACTAAGTTGAAGACCGATGTTGGGTATAATAAATCGTGCATTCATCTTAATGGAGGCATACTATTCCGTAACTATAAAAGGGTGTGAGAAGTTTCAGGATCAAACGGTGCTTGCACTAGTTAGATTCTCGACATTTGCATATTAAAATCAGGGTAGCACCTCGGAGGCATAGTAGTTAGCAGCAATCCACAAATACTCAGATGCGAGATATAAATATTGAAGTGCCTCTCGAGCTTTACAGACATCATCAAGCAATACAGAAGAGATCTTATCAATATAATCTTGTTTATACTTTAAATCTTTACCTTTACCTAATTTTATCAAGAAGAGCCTTCCTCGACAGATTCTCTGAACAAAGATTTTGGCCTATGTTCCTCAGTTATATTAGAGTTCGGCATCCACCTAACATGTGAACATACTTGGGCGAGAAGGATGGTAGTAGGAAGGCAGATTGGTAGTAATTCTTGTCCTTCATTTCTTTCTAACAAGCAGAGCTGTAACTAGCTATATATACAAGTGTGCATACTTAAGTGAAGAAAAGAAATAAATAGGAAAACTTTGTAAGAAACATAAGTGCACACAGGTTTGACCCCGAAAAACCACCCAGATAATCCAAAATAAAATATATATACTAGTAAACTATAATGTTGTGAGAGATATTAAGCGGAAAATCAACATGCAATACACCTTCTGAAAAAGTCACGGTACATAAATGAAAATAATCGAAACATCCTGCATATGCAAAAAGGAAATATATATCCAATTATGCCATCATTATCATGAAATATAAATGAAATACCCCTTATATATGTTCTAGCGGTAGTAATGTTCGTGATCTATAGGTAAACCGTAAAATATAACTAAGGAGAGAAATACCAGTTAATAAAAGGAATATACTTATGAAATGAATAGTAAGCAATTTCAACAAATTTCAGTGGGAGTTGTTGGTGTCGAGTAATTGTGGATAGCTCTAACTTTGTCTATCGATAGCCAAAAGCTACTTCCATCACTTCCATATCCTAGTGGATCGATTTTCTCCAGAAAGAAGCCTGATTGGCTATCCTTTAATGTCTTGTGAGCCCACAACAGAGGAGGAAAGTAATGATTATGAAGAAAGTTGAATAAGGATGAAAAGTCCATATGTGCTCCAAGATCATCATCTACAAAGCACTCAAATGCTTCTTTCGAATATCAATTCAAACATAGCTCTGGATTTGGTTATGGAATGGTACCGCTAAAGAGGTCTTTTAGTCGTGCATAGGTCAATAGTGCTCCTGCAAGACCTTGACCCATTCTGAGATATTGCCATTGCCCATTGTGGGTAGAGAATACTGTCGGGTAGGTATGAGTAGGATTCATCAGTACCACTCAAAATCTATTCACTGCATTTGCTTGAAAGTATGTTGTAAATTGTGCTTGTAGCAAATTGTTTATAATAGGCTCAATTTGCTTCATTGGATAGCTTGATACCATTGTCGCTTTATTAATTGGACAGAAGATATGTATCATCCATAGCCTGCCATCATCCTTTCTCACAAACTTCATCATATGTCACCATAGTAATTTCAAATACCCTATGATTCCTGCCATCTCTAACTTTGGTATATTCAATTCCAACCAATCTCATTCCTCCTTTGTATAGATTTTGTCTCTTGCTTTACTCAGTCGTGATCTAGGCCAGACTGGAATTTGATGCTACTCTAAATCTGTCACTGACATATACTTTAAATCATTTGCAAAAGCATTCTGCCAAGTATATAGTAAGAGTATTGCCTTCTTTCTCTCTTCTTCACTGAACCTTTCTCCCAGCCTTATTTTCCTCCTCATGAACTACCCTGCTGCCTCTTTTTCTTCATCCACCTCTTTCAACTTTCTTCTATAACATATTGGTCTCCTCTCTGTCAGAAACTGGAGAACCATACCAAATAGTTCCTCCTCTATCTGATATTCCTGATACCGATCGTACTCCTCAGAAACCTCTGGTAATCCAGCAATATTGACAAATGTCTCGATTGCATGAAATCCCACGTTCTCATCATCAGATATACTCATCTCCGTATCTCCCCCTCTTTTCCTTATTGTAGTATTTTCTCCCTGTAAACCCACTTCTCTCTCTTTCCTGCTACCAACTCCTTTATCAAAGCAAACATCATCTTCACTACAAGATCCAACATCTCAGCTACCAAACAACATGCTCTGCATCATACCAACTCTCTGACCTTTTCTGATCTCACTCTCATTAAGTACATTAGCAACTTTCTCATCATCTCTATCATTCGCAACTGCACTAGACTGTAAATACAAATTTGCACTTCCATACTTGTCAACAACACCGCTGTCCTCATCTGTTTTTTGTAAACTTGTAAACTCCATATCTATTAACACATCCATATCACCAGCCAACCAGCTTACAACATTAACTGGTGTGATCAGTTTTCCGACTCCTCTGAACTCTCATCCTCATAGCACTCATTATATTCTTCCTCTACTATCTGCTCCTCTGCCTTTTTCCATATTCTATGGATCAGATACTCAAGAAACCTATTCTCTTGAGTCCTTTACAACTCTAACTCTTCCTCCACTTTTACTGACAGCTGGTCTCTGCTTCCCACCTGATCTTTCAACACAATCGGTACATGTGGAAGATGGACATGATTACCCTCTCAACCCTTTTCTTTGTAGTCCTCACTACTGGGAATTTGCATGCGAGTCCTATGTCCACTCATGATATAATAGCGTCCACTGGCATAATCTTATTTTGCTTTAACTGTTTGAAGCCAGTGTCGACCTAGCCACATAGAATAGGTAGGATTGTATTCAGCTGGAAGTGTATATACTCGCAGATCACATGGTACTCACACTACGGTAATATGTAGATCTACATACTGGGTAATTTTTGCCAATGCAGTCGCCACTGTACAAATAAACATACTATTGGTTTTCATCATCCATGTACCAATTGCCTTCAACAACTTGACCGGCATCAAGTTCATTACCCAGCCTGCATCTACTAAGATATGTGCTATCTGATACCTTCCTGCACTTGACTCAATCACGCCACAAGTATAAAAGTTTGAAATATCACCAAAACCTCTGTCTGTCACCACAGAGTGCACTTCTTCCCCTGTACTCTCTTGCATCTCTGCATCGACTAAGACCTTCTTTCCACACATTTTCCCTCTAGTGTGCTCTTATCCCTTTACCCGTTCTTGGTCTAACAACTGGCAGACATTCTTTTTACCAGTAGGGGCTAGGTCAAAGAAAGACCTCCAATTCAACCTCAAGACTGGTGCCTCTCTAAATATGCTAACAAGATCAAACTTCTCTCTCCTTGCCATTATGTGGATCAGTTTGCATTTAATGCATAAGACAGGTTACTTAACAGCAGAAGCTTCAGAAAGTTCCTCTTCAATTCCACTGATTCTCGGTCTTTGAGTAGCTGGTCCATTCTCTCCATCAAACCCAGATGGCAACTTACTAAAGTGGTATGCCAGCTCTCCTGCCATTATAGGTACTTCCATCTCAAAACTGTCACTGTTACTATCCTCATTCTCATTATTTGCAACGTTCTTGATAAATCTCATCAATACCTCATCATTTACTTCCGCTTCAGGCACTTCCCAAATCCAGACTCCATCAAACGTGAATAATGTTGCTGCAATTTAAATGACACTAACTAGACGGTTAGGGCCTCTCAATGGGAGTGCTGGGCTGAAATTGCTCATTTGCTGTGGGTTCGTATTCCTCATATCTCTTTCAGTTGCAGTTACATTTTGGCCATTTATTCTCATTTGTAGACAATGGGGTCATATGTGTCCTTTTTCATTACAATTTTAACAAACAAGTGCCTTTCGAGCGGGATAGTAAAGTACACCATTGGGACCAACAATTGGTTGCATGGAAGGACCTCTCGCTATATGTATCTGGTATGCACCTTGGAAATCATCAATCATGACTGGTCCTCCAGTTCTTGGTTCCTACATACTGACTGTAGGAAGTGGACCTTGAACTGTCCTACAGTCTAATTCTGCATTTGGAAGCTGACATGTCTGACTGTGTCTATTTGAATACTCAGTATGTCGATTTATCAAATAGGACTGATTAATGTGGTCATACCTTTGCTGCTCTGGTTGTGGATAGTTTCTATATGTCCTATTAACTGCATAGGTATCAAGAGAAACAATGTCTCCATTTGGGTTAGTCATCAATGCACCGGTATTTGTCGACACTGCCTTCTGAGACTTCAATAAGTCCTTAAGCATCCCACGTAACTCTTTCACTTCCTCATATACGATGTCATCCTCATAGTCATGACTTTTCTTCCTTGATTAATATTAATATTCTTTTCTCAGATCGCTTTGTAGCCTTCTTAGATTTCCTTGCGAGTTTCTTTGAAGACTTGTAAGCCATATCGTCGTCAGACTCAGAACTGCTTTTAAAGTCATTATTCCCACTAGACTCCTCCTCATCACTATTCTCCATCCTGTTACCTCTTCTAACCTTCTTGTACTCTTTCAGTTTCAACTGTGTGGCCAACCTCATAATCCCTTGTGCCCCAACCATGTCTGAAGTCTTGTCAGAGTCTGGCTTCCAAAGACTCAAAATAGCCATCTCAAGCAGTCGCTGGCTTGCTAGGCCCTCAATGTAATTGTGCATCAAGATCTTGTCGAACTAGTTGACTCTTGTCGGCTTCCTCCGCCAAGTCTTGAGAACCTGACATGAATAGCGGAACACATCATGATCACCTTGCTCTAAGCCACTCACTTATAATTGAAAGAATATCTTCTTGAGCATGCTTATCAGCCTCTGTATCATCAAACTGCTCAATAAGTGTTTCTTTCAACTTCTCTTTATATCCAAGGATCTCATCAGGTAGTTGGTACAAAAAGGTGTCTACCACAGAATGTATCAGGCAGGTTACATGGAATTGGGTGACTCGTATCCTCTTTACCTATATTGTATCTCCACAGAGCTCCTCTTCCAGAGTCACAAACTTGGACTCAATCCAACTGAGAAATACTATAACTCTAATCATATTATCACCAGTAAAAGTAATCGCATGTGACCTTGGGTAGCGTATGGCTTTTGGTGCTAAGGGAAAATATTTAGACTGACTGCTTAGACTGCTTAGTAGTACTGGAAATAGGTTGTCAAAAACATGAGTGGCACAAAGTCTTATTTCATATGTAAGCAAAACTCTTGAATGTCTTCCTTCGTTGGTTGTGAAAACACTTGACATGGTATCGAGTACCAGTATTCATTTCTCTGGTAGTAGATAGTATCAATAACACAGAATGTGTCTTGAGATGCAACAGGTCTTTGGGAACTGACCTTCTTCTACTCAAACACTCTGACTAGTCTCTTTAGTGTGAGATTGCGCATTTGTGAATAGGAGCTGCTTGGTGGAAATGAAAGGTCCAGCTTGTATGAAGAACACCTTTCTCATACTCTAGAAGACTAGTGTGAAACTCAACTGTAATCATGATGGAGAGCTCGTAAATACTATTATGTGAGAAGTGTAGCACACAGTGGCAAGTCATCAGATTTGACACTAATCCGTTTCAGAGCACCACTCTGAGAGTGTTGATAAGTTTTCCCTTAATTGGATGGTGTTTTGACCATGCACGCCTCTGGGATGGAAATGCTGCTTGTGATCCACTTACTATACTAAGGAGTTATAAGTTCAGAATTTTTCCTGGATACCTGTGGTGTAATGTAGTCGATATAGAAAAAGTAAATCAATGATAAAGCCAAGCCAAAGAGAGATGGAGTGATGAGTAAATTGTCCCTTACAAAGAGGTTGTGGTTGTCTGTATCTAACAATGAAAGGATGAAGGCATCCTATATGCAGAAAATTCTGCATGCCAAGCTATCTACTAACATGTGATCCACTGTCTGCAACAACTACCAGATAACTGCTACAACTACCCTATAAACTCATCCTATCTCCACACCAGTACTATACAGTCGCACCCCACTATCGCGGATCCTGCTGAGCCGGATACCTCGCTGAACTGGAAAGCATTGCTGGCTGCTACAGTTTCTCTTGGGAATTTCCCCGTTGAACTGGAAAAGAGAAGTTTCAGATTTGGATAAGATTTTGAACCAGATATGATGACTATAGTAAGAACAAATTATACTAAAAGAGGAAAGAAGGCAGGGTTCCAACATGTGGCCTGTTATAAATGAGAAAAGATTTATGATAGAAAAAGCGAGAAAGAAAAGATCACATAGAGTAGGAAAAGTAGTACAATATAGAAAGTAATACCGAAATCCTACATATAACCTCCAATATAATTATGCCAATGATCAATCCGACTAAGAAGACTAGCTTAACTGCTCTGTAGAAGTATGAACTTTGTTGTCTTTGTGTAAAGTATTCTTGTTTTAAAGCTAGCAGACTGTATACTTCTTAGCGACTATCCATGCTGTCCAGATGGATAACCACTGGCAATTACAAGCCTTTCTGATCATCTAAAAGGATGGAGAAAAAAGGTTAAGAATGAACCTCTTGCTGGTAAAGTTTTACTATAAAATTACCATATACAATCTATATAAAACTAATAAATAAAATAATATATAATAAGAACTATAGGAAATTAACAAAAGGAGAAAGCCAGTGCATATCTATTTCTTGAACACTTTCTAGTATTATGGATTGATACTGCTAAATATGCAAAGGTTTCAGTTATAGACAATATTATCCAAGCTTAAACAAAAATCATTAAGAAAGTGTTGAAAAGGATAGAGGTTGATAAATCTTATAATGGATTTGAGATGTCAAATAGATGACTAGATCACTTCAAAAATCAACATAATATTGGTCATTTACATACACATAGTTGGTCTGCTGAGGTTGACCAAGCTGCTCTCCCCACATAGTAAGAATATTTAGTAGAACAGCTTACCAATCTCTCTCCTGAAAACTATTACAACTGCAATAAAAGTGGATTGGTTTTCAACAAGCAACTACAATCCTCCAATGTACATTTTAGTAAGGGAAAGTAATTGAGAGGAAAGAAGGATGACAAAATTCAAATTACAACCTTTTATATTATAAATACAACTTGAAATAATAAATATAAGATTTGGATGATTGGACATGCATAAAAGCCACAGGTGTTTCATCAAAATTGAGTCAATTCAGCAAACCTACCTGTTATCTATCAGTGTAACAAATCTGTTTAACTTCTTACAGGTTTTTGGTATAAATTATTATATAGATTAAATAATGAAATGCAGATAGTACAACATCATATTACTCTTATTACAGATAATTGTCCTACACATCCACATCCAGCTGCATCTTCGATTCACTACAAAGGACCAACTCTCCTGACTCCTACAAATGTTACCCTTATTTACCTTCTGTCAAATATGACCACTTTTCTATACACTTCTAATACCAGGATTATTGTGTTTTTTAAAGCTGCATACTGTCACTGTTATGCCCAATTTATGGTTCAATATCTCAATCTACATAGTAAGAAATATTCCAAATTAGATATTTTGCAATCAATCTATTAGGTGGAAGTTAACTCTAGTATGCCTGAGGGACTTAGGTCAAAAATATTCAATTGGAGAATCTGTTGAGGAAGGCTCATCTTGATAAATATGTAAAGTAAAGATTTAAAAGTGTAAAACAATATTATATTCGTCAATAATATCTCTTCTCTATTACTTGATGATATGTGTAAAGCTCAAAAGGTACTTTGATCATTTTATTCTCCATTTGAGTGTTTGTGAACTACTTCTAACTATTATACCTCCAATATACCACTCTGGCTTTAATACGCGAATATCCAGAATCTTATAAGTGTGAGTACTGTTTGACCATCAAACTTCACACATGCTTTTACTGTCTTGGAATAGTATTCCTCCACTGAGATAACTGCATGATTTATTATACCAAATGAATCTCCTCAACTTGTTAGCATATGGTATGTAGTACTGGGATTACCTCATGGATGGACATTGGGGTTGGAGAGCACAGTAGGTATTACGGCTTGGCAGTCATGTATTCATTTAGGTAGCAACATCCATAGTTAGAAAATACATTAAGTTCCTATCTTCTTGTTCTCTATGCACACTCATGCTATCACAACTTAGTTGATCACATAGACTACCATATCACCTCAGTCTTATTGACTATCACTCTAGTTGTCTTTTGGATCATGAAGTGATCAGTTTCATGCTGGGCTACCTATGTTACAATTCCTGACTAGTATTTAGTTCACAGCAATGTGTAGATAATACTTCTCTTTCTTCTTGACAATAATTCTTAGATCTATATCAATGATAAGGTGGGAGAAACTTCTTGTTTCTAGTCCTTATCGCCTATCGTACTAATTTTTCAACTCTACTCATTTAGTAGGGTATTTGTCATTATATATATTTGTAATGTAACTTATTAAAGGAGGTAAAGGTTTTTGTATTTGTAAAGTATGAAGTAATAAGTATGAAAGTAACTTAGTACAAAGCATAAAGAGCTCATCTCCTAGGTCTGTTTTTCTATTTTTTTTATCTTGATATATTTCATTGTTATTTAGAGTACAAGAATTTGCATACAGCTCTAGCTATGGTATAAAACGATTTCCATTCCTTCTTCCACCTAGCCCGACTGTATTCCCAAGACCCTCTTGTATGGGCCTAACCAGACATCTCCACTCCAAAAGCTCAAACATATATATGCAGAAACAGAAGAAAAGATCTCAAAGTAAAGCAGGAGAATATCAGAAGGTGACTACCAGGAACATTGCTGTAAAACATATGAAATATCCCACCAGTATATACCACAACAACCAAGCCAGAATATAGATGCTGGCAGACAGAAAAATGGCAAATAATTCTCAGACCACATTGCAGACCAAGACAAGTGCTGACTGTGGAGGACATTGGAGGAGGAGGGCAGTATTAGGGTATCATGCAGGGAAAGAATGTAGCAGTAGGGTGCAAGCAAATCCAACCATCAGGTCAGGAAGAAAACTAAACATGGCTATGTCAACGGTGGGTAATTGGATTTGTGTCTTACTAGGTGGCCCCTAGTAGGGGAGGGCAAGCGAAATTACCCCATCTTTTATGTAGTCCCTTGTTCTCAGAAAGATAGCGTCACTTAGTGGATGGGATACTACTACTTAAGCCAACTGTAGGGAGGAGTGAGATCAACCCGTAGGCCTGTTGAGGAGTTCTCACATACCACAAACTGTATTTGCAGCCATCTGAAGCATGGGAAGTGAAGTGGCACCAACTGTAAAGAGGAGCCTCGCCAAACGAGGTGAGGGGAGAGGGAACGGGAAGCAGAAAGAAAGGCAGTACCAGAGCCCAGAAGAAGGAATGCTACAACAAGTAAAAGAGTACAGGAGGATAGAAGGAAGATGATGAAGATCACCGTCACTCCTAGGTCAAAGTCATCATGGAAGACGAGGGGGGGGCAGATAATCATGAGAATCCTGTGTTGAGGGTTGATTTCAAGGGCAAGGAAAATGGAGGAGATGGAGTATAGCTCATCTCCTAGGTCTTTTCTACATTTTTTTTTTCTCTTTTGTTTTTTTTATCATCATGTATTCATTGTTATTTAGAGTACAAGAAGCTGCAAGCAGTGCTAGCTATGGTATAAACAATCCTTATTCCTGCTTCCGCTCAGCCTGACCGTATTCCCAAGACCCTCTAGTGTGGGCCTAACTGTACTTCTCCACCCAAAAGCCCAAATACATCTATATGACAATAGAAGAAAAGACCTCAGAGCCAAGCAGGAGAACATGTGAAGTAAACCACATAGAACATCACTAACAAAAAAGTAAATTTTACACCAAAATCCTACAACAACAATACCAGAATATACTGGCTGGCAGACAAAATGTAAAAGCATTCCTGGAATGCGACGCAAACCGAGATAGGTGCTAACTGCGGGGGATGGTACAAGAAGGTGGTACGAGTAAGGTACCAGCCAGAGAAAAGTTGAAGCAGTAGAGTGCAAGCCGATCCAACTGTCGGGTCAGAAAGGAAACTGAACATAACTGTGTCAACTCTTAGTAATTGTATTCATGTCATACAAGGTAGTCCCTAGTAGAGGAAGGCAAGCGATTTTACTGCATCTTTGATGTAGTCCCTTGTTCTCAAAGAGATAGTGTCACTTAGTGGATGAGATACCACTGCTTAAGCCAACTGTAGGGAGAGGTGAGATGGACCTGTGGGCCTTTTGGAGAGTTCACACCTACTGCAGACCATATTCCTAGCCAACTGAAGCATGGAAAGCAAAGGGTCGCCAACCGTTAAGAAGGGCCTCACCAAGCAAGGCAAGGAGGAGGGAACTGGTAGCTGAAAGGCAGCACTGGAACCCAAAAGCAAGGAAGCCTTAAGGCATAACAGAGCGAAGGGGGACAGCGGGATGAGGATGAAGATGGTGATTACTCCTAGGCCGAAGCCAGTATAGGAGGAGAGGAGGTGTAGATGATCATGAGAATCCTGCATTAAGTGTTGATTTCAAGCATGAGCAAAATAGTGGAGAAGGAGTATGGCTCATCTTCTAGGTCTCTTTTTTTTATGTTTTTTTCTTTTTCTTCAATTTTATTCAGTATTTAAGGTATACCATCCAGATATAGTACAAGCCAGGGTGAACGCACTCACCTCCACCCATATGCCAGCCTCCAAGCAGTTAGAAGAAAAACTGTCAACCAAGCCTGAACAGAAACACACAGTTACAGATAGAACCCACTAGTCGTCTTTGGAACATGACGCCAACCAAAACAGACCCCGTGCAGTCGAAGAAACTCTCTCACCCAGCAAACTTGTGGTATACACAAACAAAAAGGGAAAGAAAAGAAAAGCTCCAAGCCCATCAAAACAAAGGAAATCCCACAACCTGATGGTAACCATCACGTAAGTAGAAAGGGACCTCCAAAGATGGAGCCGTACCATTTCCAGGCCACCTCTAATAATTGTATCTATGGCCAAAGGGATCAATCTAGTGAGAGGCAATGGGAGACTGAAAGAGAGTAACCAACCTGAGTAACGACCAATGGCAAGGCATATGGACCAATGCAATCCAGGCAAGGAGCCTCTAGAGATAACACCCTGAAGATGCCGAGTAAGAATGGTATAGTAGTAGGATGCCAGCTGATCTAATAATAGGAAAGATGTGGGAAACCAGAAGTGACCAAGGCAACTCTCTCTGAAAGCACATTCATGTCCAACTAGGTCTTCCCTGAAAGAGGAAGGCAAGAATTTTACCAAGTATCTCATGTAGTTTCTTGTTCTATGAGAGATAGTATCACATAGTGGATAGAATACCACTGCTCAAACTAACCAAAGGAAAAGGTGACATCAACTGAGAAGGTCTATTGGAAGTCTTCACGTACTGCAAATGGTATTCTCAGCTGTCTGTTGCATGGGAAGTGACCAGTCGCCGACCATGAGGGAGGCCTCACTAAGCGAGGAGAGAGGAGGAAATGTGGAGCAGAAAGCGGTACTCGAACCCAAGGGAGGGAAAGCCTCAATGCATAGAAAAGCAAAAGAGGACAGTAAGGAGAGGATGAGGATGGCTGTCACTCCTAGGCTGGAAAACTCACAGGATAAGAGGGAGTGGTCGGGAGGATCACGAGATTCTGGTACTGAGATTTAATTTCAAGAATGAAGAACATCGAGGGGATGGTGGATCACTCATCTCCTATATCTTTTTTTTTTTTTCATCTTCATATATTTGTTGTTATTTAGGGTACAAGAATCTGCATGCAGCACTAGCTATGGTATAAAACAATCTCCATTCCACTATCCGCCTGGCCTGACCGTATTTCCAAAACCCTCTGATGTGGACCTAACTGCACAGCTCAACCCTAAAAGCCTAAACACATCTGAAAACCGAAGAAAACACCTTTGAGCAAAGCAGGAGAACATAGGAAGAAACCATGTGGAACAGTTCTGTAAAACAAATGAAATATTATACCAGTAGATTCCCACAAATGATGAAGCCAAATATACGTGCTAGCAAATGAATAATCGCAGAGGGTATCTGAGAATGCGACATAACTGAGAAAGGAGGCCAACTGTGGGGGATGGCAGGAGAGGATAGCAGTAGTAGGGTACCAGCCATAGAAAGAGGAGAAGCAGTAAGGTGTATGCCAATCCCACAGTGAGAACGGGGCAGAAACTGAATGCGACCATGTCAACTATTAGTAACTGTGTTCATATCTGAGTAGGTGGTCTCTAAGAGAAAACCAGAGCGAGATTGACCAAGGCCCTATTGAGAGGTTCTTATATACTGCAAACTATATTCCTAGTTGTCTGTCATATGGGAAGCGACTGGTCACTAACCGTGAGGGGGCCTTGCGAAGCGAGGTGTGGAGGAGTAAACAGGCAGCAGAAAGCAGTATCAGAACCCAAGGAGAAGAAAGCCTCAATGCATAGAAAGCAAAAGAGGATATTGAAGAGAGAATGAAGATGGCTATCACTCCTGGGCTAAAGCCATGATGCGAGGAGCAAAGGAGGTGGGTGTTCGTGAGTGTCCTGCATGGAGGATTGATTTCAAGCGTGAGGAAAATAGAGAAGATAGAGGATGGTTCATCTTCTAGGTCACTTTTTGTTATTTTTATCTTCAATTTCATTCTGTGTTTAAGGTACGCCATCCACATGTAGCCAGACAGCTATGGCAGATATACTCACCTCTTTTCATACAGTAGCCCCCAAGCAGCCAGAAGAAATACCATCACAAAGCCCATCAACATCGGAGACTAGGTTCCTGGCCTGTAGGCCCCACGACTTAAATGCAGATGGGTCTTGCCTAGAGCCACTGACTCCAATACCCCATGTAGTCGAAAAAGCTCCCGTCACCCAGCAAACTTGAAGTACACACAAATAGTAAAGACTGTAAATAAAAAGCCCTATGAACCCACCAATACAAAGGAAACCCTGCACTATAACAGTAGCCACTACTAGTCGTGAAAAGCCCCGGCAGACAACCTATAGTTCAACCATATAGTCGAAGCCCTAAGCCACTTGCGATAAACATATCTATAGCCAACGAGGATATACCCTATAAAGGTGGTAGGAGACTGAAGAGAAACCTCAAGTAGAAGGCAAATGGACCAATGGCAAAGCAACAGAGACCAATGTAATCCAGACAAGGAGACATGAGGAAACGCCTAAAGGATGCCAAGTAAGGATAATGTATACCAGTAGGGTACTAGCTGATCCAACGATAAGAAAGGTGCAAAAACCAAATGTGACCACGTCAACTCCTGGAAATCGTGTTTGTGTCTGACTAGGAGGACCCCAAGCAAAAGGCAAGATATTTTACCGTGGCTTTCATGTAGTCCCTTGTTCCATGAGAGATAGCGTCACTTAATGGATGGGATATTATTGCATGCCAACCAAAGGGAAGGGGCAAGATCAACTTGAGAGCCTGCTGAGAGTTCTTGCAAAAAGTAAAGAGTATTCTTAGCTATCTGTTGCATGGAAAGCGAGAGGTAGCCGACCATGGAAAGGACCTCACAAAGCGAGTGGAAAGGAGCCAACTGGCAGCAGAAGCTCTACCGGAACCTAAGGGAGAGAAAGCATCAATACGATGAGAAGGGAAGGAGGACAGTGAGAAGAGTAGTGGGATAGCCATTACCCTTAAGCCGAAGCAATCATAGGGGGAGAGGGGGGGTGGGGGAGTATTGTAAGATTCCTGCATTGAGGATTGATTTCAAACGCAAGGAAAATAGAGGGGATGGAGGATGGTTCATCTCCTAGGTTTTTTTTTTTCTTTTTTTCTTTTCTTTTTATCTTTATATATTCTTAGTTAAGGTACAAGAACTTGCATGCAGTGCTAGCTATGGCATAAAGAAAATCTTAATTCCAAAACGCATAACAAAAGAAGCTTCATACCAGTTTTAATAAAAGTCCTTCAAGCCTGTCCAATAGCCGATACCAAATCCCTAAGGAAATAAAACAAGCAAACTACATACTCATACTGAAAAATAAACTAAAGAAAAACTAAAATAGGCTATGGTGCCCGGTGGCCTTTGGGCCTAAAACTAAAAATAGGAAGAATAATCTCTGGTGGTTGGGAGCTCCTGGTGGGAGGGAGTATAGAGTAGACAGGTAGCATATCCAGATGGAAGCCTGTCACTATTTCATTGATGTAGGCTGCTAGAACCTTGAGCTGGGTCACATCAAACTATAGTGGGCTGTCCTGTTCTAAGTCCTTAAGTGTGGAAAAGAGATGCTCTCATTGGGGGGAGTGGAACCAGCAGTAGAGAATTGCATGTTGGAAGTCCTCCCTGTCTTCCTGACATAAGGAGCAGACTGGAGCAGGATCTTCGGTAAATCATAATGGGGATGCCATAAGATAACTCTTGCCAGAGCCTATCTGGTGGACTCTACCAGCCATGAACCTCCCAAGCACAATGAAGAAGTGGGGGAACAGGAGTAGTTTGCACTGGTACTAGGAGTACGGGAGGAACTATGTCACTCAGTTGGTCAAGAGCCAGGACTGGACCACTGTTTTCAGGAGTTAATAGGAGGAGAAGGTGCCTTATGAAGGGAGTTGGTTGTAAGGGAGAAGGGATGGGTCGGGGTATAGAGAGAGGAGGTTCAGCCTGAAGAAGGAGATGGTTCTGTATACTGTAGAGTTCAGCGGAAGGTGTTGCCTCATTGGCAGTGAGGGGACTGGGATTTACCAAAGCAGTGGGGCATATACCGATGTCAGTCTTCTGGTAAAGGACCAGTGGTCCTCTTGAGAGCAATAGGGTAAGTTGATGGGGAAGGTAGGAGAGAGTCGGAATGTCGCAGAGTTCACCTCTGGCGGGAGGCAGACAATCCTAATGGCCACTAGGTGTGGGCAGTAGGTTATCAGGAGGAAGAGGAGTGGGACCGACAACTCACAAGTGAGTATGCCTATCGGTGTTGATGTAAAGCAGTTGATAACCCATCTCTGTATGGTCCTTCAAAATATCGACATCCTGTTAAGCATCGTGAGGCTGGGCAAGAAAAGGTCAGAGCTATAAAGAAGGATGGGTGCCACCAATGAGATGGCGTGGTGGTGGCAGAGGAAGAGAGCAAAGCCCTTACTCAGCCTGGAAAGTCTCCATATAGTGCCCTGAGTACCTTATACTAGGGCCAGATGACAGGAGAAGTGAGTAGTAGTACCTTTCCAACAGGAGGTAGTAGTTGGTTCGTGTTAGGCATATGGAAATCTGAGACAGGGGTACAGACCCACCGTAGAGTAACTGCGCACAGACCTACAATCTTTTGGAGTGCCAACATCCCCTTCCGGCCCCCTGAGGGGGCCCGCACATTATTAGCAAGATTTCGAGAGTTGCGTCCCATAACTAAAAGGTCACATCAATGAAGCCCACTTTATAACACAATATACGCCGCAGCCGTCCATCCGGCCGCATGATGTTCGCAGGATATATGAGAGGGGACCTTTGACGACATCTGAGAAGTGGACCGGAAGATATTCTTGGGAGGCGCATTGAGATAGTAGGCTTCAAAGTTAGGCTTCCTGAACTATGGGCGGAAGGTCACAGGACGTTTTGGCGAAATACTCCAGGAGGATGTTCAAGTAGCAGAGGCTATTAGGGGTATACCGAATCCACCCATACCCCTCTGAGATCAGCTGTAGGTTGTTTGGTCCTAGTAATAGGACCCCACTACGGAGGCTGGTAGACCAAGGTGAAGCACGCTTAGAATAGAAGACCTAGATATGTCGAAGCCCCTTAAGACGTTGACACATTGGGCGCGGACTTGGGATTGGCACTCAGTGGCCCGGCATGAACCTGATTACTTCATGACCGAAGAGACTACTAGAATGATAGTCAACTAAGCCAGAGTAATATAACAGTCTATGCAGACAACTAAGTTGGAGGCCGCTGTTTGGTACCACAAATAGTGCAGTCATCTCAACAGAGGAATACTATTTGGTAACTGTAAAAGGGTGTGATGAGTTTCCGAGTTAAACGGTGTTCGCACTTATAAGATTCTGGACGTTAGAGTACAAAAACCAGGATGGTATTTTGGGGGCATAGTAGTTAGAAGTAGTCAGCGAACAATCAGAGGTGGGATATAAATATCGCAGTGCCTCCTGAGCTTTACAGACATTATCAAGCAATGAAGAAGAGATCTTATAAATATTCAATTGTTTACATCATAAATATTTACTATGTTTTTTTCATCGAGATGAGCCTTCCTTGACAGATTCTCTGAAATGAAGATTTTAGCCTATGTCTCTCAGTTATACCCGAGATTCGTGTCCACCTAACAGTATATTGATAGTTCTCCTGCTACCAAGGCTCATTACATGAACTACGAGTTCACCACAAACTACACCCTCTGCTCCGACTTCGATTATATATTCCAAGCACCTCACTGTCCTATCTACATTTATACAGTTGAAGAAATCTTTGACACTGAGCTATTCGAAATTGCAGAGTACACTCAAGAGCCCTCATGGTTCACAATACCTTTCAAGATCCCAATGAGGAATCAATTCAACTTCATATATCATACCTGGCACAGTCCCAACTTCGAGTGGAGTCCTACCGAGTGAGAAGACCTCATATATTGGAGTACCCAGCACTCCGAAAACCAGAAATCAGGCCCAGCTATCCAGGGGCCTGAAATCTCTTCGGCTTGGGCCTGAGAACCTATATATGTTCTACAAGTACATTTTAAACCTTGAGAAAAGGGAAATTCAGGTCTTGAGTCCAGAATTAGATCAACCAAACCCTTTTATACTTACACTACTAGAGTACCTCAGAGGTTAGATACCTTACATACGATTCTTTAAACCCTTTAAAGGATATCAAGAGCTCTGATACGAAGTATCAGTAATCACTCATCTAGGACTATTAGAATAATTAGCCTATTTGGAAAGTATTACAATGGCTGAGATACCTCAAGATCTGAGAAAAATAATAACAGCTGGAGAACATATGAACATCCAACCTGATATGACGGAAAAAAGCGCTGTTTCGGCCATATGGAGTCCCTCGTGATCGACACCTTATGAACCCATATTCCGAAGAGGAAATTTACCCTCTCGCTGATCCTCTAGTGTCGCAAGCACTCATAGGATATCAAGCCCCTCTACATCAAAGCCCAGTGGAGACCATGCTGCAAACTTGGCCAGGTTGGCTACCCGTCTTGGGATAATATGGAGTCGAATAAGGCAACATATAGACACCTCCCTCGACCAAGCCCATATCGCCTTCAAACATTTGAAGAGAGCTACCCAAGACAATACCTTGAAGTTAATTAAGGTTCAACTGCAAATTGCTGAAGGACAAGATGTCCATGATAATGATATCGGGCTCTTGTTGATGCAGCTGGCAGGCGTGGAACAGGAGGTCAAGGGGATCCAAGAGGAAATGCTATGGGAAGTGGCAAAGAAGATAGACGTCTAAGATAGGTATCAACAGGAACATGAAGAGGTAACCATGAGGTTACACGGGACACTCGGGCAAGATAGCCAGGCAGCATTGGCCCCAGATCTGGCGTTGGAATAAATGGTCATTGGCCTGGGAACAGAGTTCCGAGAATTTCGCACTGAAAGCATCACAGGGAAAGAGAGGTCCACCATACCGTACAACAAATGCGTCCAAATTGGACTACTCACCAAGCGAAGATTCGCAGGTCTCAAGACCAGCAACAGCAGCAGAATAATGAGACAAACAATACCCTGAAGGTATTAACAGCGTCGATAAACAGGATGTTGGCCACTGCACTAAGTCCCGAAGCTGCGGGAACTGCACCCTTACCAGCGGTCGAAGAGGCAGAGGATGAAGAGTATTACACTCCCCCTATATGAAGGGAAACAGGGAAAGATAGGGAAGCTGCTAATGTATCCCGCGCAGGTTCCCAGGGAGGTGATCCTGGAGATCCTGATGATTATGGCGAGGATGATGATGATAATGATGAGAGAGGAAGAAGGAGAGGAAGTCCGAGCTGGGGCAGATGAGGACAGATATCAGAACAGTCTGGTATGGCAGAAACACTTACTAATGCGATGGCGCTTAACTTAAAGCGACTATCAGAGCCACCCCCATTCTTTGAGGATAAGCCCATACAAGATATATACATGTGGATTATACAAAGCTCCGACTATTTCGAAAGAAATCCGGGAATCTGTGACGACACCCCGGAACGAATTATATACGCACTCTACCATACGAAAGGAGACATAGTACTGCCTCATACCATTTGGTATCGGAAGGCTATGGACGGACTTTAAGAGGAAACCCAGCAGCCAGAACTGGGTACGTAGACTCACTTTGAACCTGATAGGATCAACAGATTTGTCCTAGTAGAAGCCGAAAGACTAGCGCTTCAAGCTATGAAGCTAGGTGAGTACGAATGCAGTATTGAATGTTACCTTACGGTCATGCATAACCATAATATTAGCACATGCGTGACTGGAGAGTCCTAGAGGTAGGAAGTCGAAGACAAACTTCCAAAATAAATTGTCCGTAGGATGTTGGCCTTGCGGTATTCAACGGATTAGGAATGGGAAAAGGCATTTAGGCAATGGGGTCGGTGGGAAGAAAGACTTCTCGCCAGAGAAAAGATTGCGAGAGACAAACCGACAAAGCCTAAAATAGTCCAAGAGGTGAAAAGAGAAGACCGATAAGACTCTAAGCTGAAGCGACAAAAGGATACTAAACCTTATGGCAAAGTAGGGGGAGCCCCACTACGAAAACAGAAAAGAAACACCAAGCCGGAGATGTCCAGGAAAAGATTGGGATGTGCAGCAAAGACTACCCGCATGAACTTTGACCAGGCCCATACCGGTATTCCGCAGAGTGTGATAGACACACGGAGGTGAGAGGGTGATTGTACACATTGTGGAAAGAAAAATCTCACCTACCAAACCTGTTGGGGAGATGCACATATATCAGCAGCAACAGTCAGCTCAAGACCAATGAAAATGAGAATTTGACGAGTGAGATCAGCTATTGGAAAGCGTAAATTAGCTTGCAGAGTCGCGACCGTCCAAAACTTATCCCGAGTTAATAAAATCTGGGAACTGGCGGAAAATGAGGAACTGACCTAAGTCCATTTAGTGGCTCCAACGGTGATGGCGATTGGGTATTCAGTGTCCAGATGGAGCTGGAATAGAAATAGGAACCCCCTTTGGTTGGGGTGAATTGGGTACCAACCACGACCGGGATCGGGTATTCCATGTGCAAGTACGAGAGTCGAAACTCAAAATGATCAATGCGGTACGAAGCAAGTCTCTCCTTTCAGGATCAATGCAAGTAGGCTCTAAGTGAAGAGACCCCACGAGGGGCTGATGAGCTCGAACACAATAATCAATATAAGGAGAGTCTTGATCGAAAGAGAGGATAGTCAACATGCCCACATGGCCCGGGAGCTAACAGTACAAAGTTCCTCGAGTCACCATGTGGCCGCCTGCGACCCGTGAGCAAGCAAGTTACTATACCGAAGAAGTAGGGACATAGCAATGCAAGATCTATCTGATAACAATACACAACAGGAGGACAGCCGACATGGGCTATTTCAACTACCACATGAGTCTGAGTCGTATTATACGTATGTACTATCTTGCCTTCCATCCAGAGTGTGGGATAGGGATGTACCGCTTTGGTGCGTAAGGCCCCGCTGAGAGAGCTGGACAGATAACCAAAAACCTAAGGGAAAGGATCAGTGAAAGCGGGAACCCCATACTAGGAGAGTAAAATGGCTAATAAGCGCCCGAAAATCTGCTATTAGCCTAGGTCTGGCGTGTTAGGAGAAGGCATCCAGCCTGAAAACTAGTCGTATGCAATTGCGTATCAGTGAAACACCGCTTAAGTATGTTGATCCAGATTGTTAAAGCTGAAGAGTTACTAGTTTAGCTGAGGAGACCTCAATGGTCAAAACTACACAGGCGTAGTAACAAACATCTTGTTACCTACACCCAATACCAATAATGCCTAAATGAAAGAACCAAGAAAGTCTTATCCGCACCAAGCATGTGGAATTAGATGCCCTAAAACTAAAACAATACAACTGCCCGGAAGGGATCGCTTACCTCTATATACACGATAAGCGATACAAAGTTAAAGTCTTATTAGACTCGAGAACTAATGTGTTTCTTATCAATTAAGACCTAGTTCTAGCCCTTTATGTTCCTACAGTAGAATGCAACAATGCAGTTGATATCTTAGGCTTTCATAGATCGTCAGCCACCTCAGGAGGAAAGTGTTATACTCTCCCTATAAAACTGGAAATTGGAAAAAACCAACACATCTCTGAAGGGTCATGTGAAGTGGCTAAGGCAGGTCATTACGAAATGATAATTCCATTTGGTTGGTGGCATCATGAATACCCAGTGTCTCACATAAAAGAAGCAGAAAATGGGACTTTCTCCGCAAAATGTTGTAAAAACTGTGTGGAAGAAGGCACAGGAATAGCAGATATGTTCGAATATGATGAATCCATTGCTTGGGACCCTAATGTATGCCGTATTGGAAGAATCCGAGCCATCTAAAATATGGTGGAACTCAAATCATGACCGAAGGAATACTGGCATTCGAAACCTTTGTTCGAAACCCAGACAGCAGAAATATTAGCCTCTAGACCGATATTCGATCATGAAATCAAGTTGTTTCCAGGATCAACTCTCCCCTGGGGGCCGATATATCCACTATCTGAAAAACAGCTTCAGGTTTTACGGGAATACTTGGAAACGATAATCAAACAAGGAAAGATCACCCTGAGCCAATCGCCAGCAGGAGCACCCATATTATTGGTATTGAAGCCAGATGGCAGATTACCCTTAGTTGTGGATTACCGAAATCTAAGCAAGATTACCATCCTGAATAAACATCCCCTTCCGCTAATGTCCAAACTCCGACATAGAGTAGCCGGCGCAAGGATCTTCACTAAGTTAGACCTTGAAGATAGTTACCACTTGATTAGGATAAAGGAAGGAGATGAATGGAAAACAGTGTTCCGTACAAGATACGGACATTACGAATATAAAGTCATGCCTTTTGAATTAGGCAACGCTCCGGCAACTTTCCAAGATATGATAAACCAAGTACTGAAGGAATACCTGGATGCTGGAGTCATGTCTTATCATGAAGATATTCTCATCTACTCAAAGGATGAAAAAGAATACATTGAAGCTGTTAAAAGAGTTTAACAAAGTCTGTCGGACTCTCAGCTAGAGGTATTGCTAAAGAAATTGACCTTCCATACAACTGAGGTAGATTTCCTCAGCTATGTGGTAGCAGTCGACAGGCTGTCTATGAGTATCCACAAGGTGAAATCCATAATAGTTTGAAAAGCACCTAAGTCGGTTAGAGAAGTACAAGTTTTTATTTGATTCGCTAACTTCTACCGATGCTTTATAAAATACTTCTCAGCTATTTGCAAACCCAAAACTGAGACGTTACAAGGAAATCCTAAAAATTTCAAATGGGGTGTTGAGTAGGATACAGCATTCGAAGAATTAAAACACTGATTCACCACAGCTCCCACCCTCTACCACTTCTTCCCAGAAAGGGAAATAGCGGTGGATACTGATGCTAGCAATTTCGCACTCAGTTTCATTCTTTCTCGATATTTTGAGAAAAGGTTACATCCAGTAGCTTTCCATTCCAGATAACTAAACTCGGCGGAGCGTAATTATGAGATTCGTAATAAAGAACTTCTCGCAATCCTCGAAGCATTTAAGGAATGGAGACACTATTTGATCGGAATGGAAAAACTAATTACAGTCTTTACCGACCATCAGAACCTACAATACTTCTTCACCTCAAAAGTCTGAAGTGGCTGCTAAATTACATGGGCTCAGAAATTGGTAGAATACAATTTTCGCATTGGATACCGACCGGGCACAAAAGGCAGAAAGCCTGACATATTAAGCAGATGGCCGTAGTACCATCCCGAAGAGGGAGCTATACATTGTGAACAGAAAATTTTGAAACAGAAAATTTCTTGGTATCACTAGTAGCTAGAGTAGGTAATGAAGGAGAATACAGGGATGGAGATAAGGATTTGGATTTGGAACCTTGAAGAGGAGGAAAGGAACCCATGATTAAGGTCCAGAGATTGAGGAAAAGAAGGTATATTTGCCAACAAATAACTCAAGAATGGCAGCAGGATATGACCTGTAAACTATTGAGGATGATATTGTCCCGAAATATAGACAACCATTAATAAAGACGGGTATAGGCGTAGGGCTACACAAAGGAACTTATGGAAAACTTGCTCCAAGAAGCAGATTAGCGGTTCGAAGAGGGCTCTCCACTGGTGCAGGAGTAATCGATGCCGATTACACCGGAGAACTCAAGATCGTACTGTTCAACCACCAAAATGAGTACTGCCAGATAAGAATAGGCGATCGCATAGCTCAACTGGTAGTAGAAAAAGTCAACACCTCAGATATGATGGAAGTAGACGACTTGGGAGAAACAGAAAGAGGAGCCACGGGATTCGGAAGCACCGATATAGCGACAAGATCCTTGCTTGTAAAGGAACAAGAACCTAGCGTTGGTTACCTGCAGGCATTGGCTAAAGACAACAGATACACGTACGACATTCCAGAAGTACCGGAGAAAGCTCTAATGTTGAACGCCATTATCCTGCAAAAAGGTATGAAGCAGTTCAATCCTGAATTCTTAAGCGAGGTACAGGCAGCTATCAGGATGAATGCAGCTTGGAGGTAATGGAGGGAAGAACTCATGAGGTTATAAGATGAAGGAAAGGATTTCCCCAAGGACTGGACCTTAACCAACGATCTACTATACTATAAGCAAAAACTATGTATACCAAATAGTCAGGCTCAATATACCAATATCGCAGAAGAATGTCATGATGCAAAAATTGCAGGACATTTCGTACAAGAGAAAACCTTGGAAATCATCATGCAAGACTTCTATTGGAAAGAACTTGCAGAATGGGACAATGATTATGTACGTATGATCCTGCGATAAATGCTAACATAATAAGTTGCCTAGACATACCAAGTACGGATTACTGCTACTATTGCAAATACCCTACACGTCATGGGCGTCTGTCTCAGTAGACTTTATCACACAACTTCCAGAGTCACAGGGTGTACTCAAATAATGGTAGTAGTGGATAGATTCACGAAGATGGCACACTTTATTGGGCTACAAACATCGGCCAATGCCAAGGATGTCGCAAACGCATTCTTGAAAGAAGTCTGGAGGCTTCACAGCCTGCCAATCAAAATCATCTCGGACATGGACTCAAAGTTCGTAGGAGAATTTTTGTAATCCTTTTACAAAGTGCGGGAAATTAAGTGTAGAATGTCAACATCATACCACCCTCCAACTGATGGGCAAACCGAACGTACCAACTAAGTGCTCGAAGGGTACATGCAAAGTTTTATCAACTATGATTAGGATGACTGGTTTCAGCTACTACTTCTAGCTGAACATGCCTATAACAACTCCACAACCAACGCTCATGGGATGTCACCGTTCTATGCGAACTATGGATTCCACCCACAGAGTGAGTGGATGTAGGAGCGTGATGCTCAAAATTCAAGAGCAACGCTCTAACCGAACTGGATTAAGCGAATTCATGAACAAGCAAGAGGGTCAATAGAAAAGACAAGGGAAGGAATGTCAAAATATTATGACCGGAAAGCACGACAACAGCTGGACTTCAAGATCCATAACAAAGAAATGTCATACGCTAAGAACATTCACACCCGATGGAAATCAAAGAAGCCAAGCCCGCAGCTATACAGTCCATTTTAAATCATAGAAAAATGCGGATTGCAAGCCTCTAAGCTCAATATATCCGATCGATGGAACATTCACCCCGTATTTTATGTTGCACTATTGGAACCCTACTGCGAATCTTTTCGTGACAATCGCCAGCAACCCGCTAGAGAACCGGAGAACATTGATGGCGATCTACAATGGGAGATTGAAAGAATCGTAAGAAGCCAGATTCACTCTTACTGAAAACAAGTACATGGCCGCTATCAAGAAAAGTGAGAACTGTAGTACTTCATCAAATGGCAAGGCTGTTCAGAAGATGAGAACACATGGGAGCCAGCTACAAGTATGGAAATCGCGGAGGAAGTTGTGGAAAACATTCATAACAAAAATCTGGACATGCCAGGAAGGGCAGAAGTAATATAGTAAGGAAACGGTTTTCCTACCGTAGACAAGTAAATGTGGAAGGGTTTTCACCCTGACTATACTGAGTCTTAAAAAGTATTTAGAAGAAAATTTATAAAGAGGTTATAAAGGTATTCAAGGTGAAGCCTGGTAGGAGGGAGCTCATGTTAGGTATATGGAAATCTGAGACAGGTGTACAGACCCACAGTAGGGTAACTGTACACAGACCCTCGATTTCCGGAGTGCCAACACCCCTCCTGTGGCCCCCTTATGGGGCCCGCACGTCATTAGCAAGATTTCAAGGGTTGCGTCCTATAACTAAAAAGTCACATCATTAAAGCTCCGTTCATGACACCATATACGTCGCCACCGCCCGTCCGACCGCGTGCTGTTTGCAGGATATATGAGAGGGGACATTTGATGACATCAGAGAAGTGGAACAGAAGAAGTCCATTGCAGGTGCATTGAATTAGTAGGCTTCAAGGTTAGGCTTCCTAAACTATAGGCCGAAGGTGACAGGACGTTTTCAGTGAAATGCTCCAAGAGGATATTCAAGTAGTAGAGGCTATTAGGGGTATACCGAATCTACCCATACCTTTCTGAGATGAGCTGTAGGTTGGTTGGTCCTAGTAATAAGACCCTTCTATGGACGCCGGTGGGCAAGGGGAAGCACGCTCAAAACGGAAGACCTAGATAAGTCAGAGCCACTTAAGACTTTGACACATTGGACTCAGACTTGCGATTCGCACTAGGTGGCCCAGCATGAACTTGATCACTTCATGATTGAAGAGACTACTGGAACGATAGTCAACTAGACTAGAGTAATATAATAGTCTATATGGACAACTAAGTTGGAGGCCGCTGTTTGGTACAACAAATAGCGTAGTCATCTCAACGGAGGAATACTATTCGGTAACCGTAAAAGGGTATGATAAGTTTCAGTGTCTAACGGTGTTCGCACTTATAAGATTCTGGACGTTTACGTACTAAAACCAGGATGGTACTTCTGGGGCATAGTAGTTAGAAGTACTCCGCGAACACTCAGACGAGGGATATAAATATCGAAGTGCCCCCCGAGCTTTAAAGATATCATCAAGCAACAGAGAAGAGATCTCATCAATATCAAATTATTTACCTCCTAAATCTTTACTTTACTTATTTCATCGAGACGAGCCTTCCTCGACAGATTCTCCAAAACGAAGATTTTGGTCTACATCTCTCTGTTATACTAGCGATTGGCGTACACCTAACAGTTCGAACCAGTAGCCCAGCCAACAGAGGAGGCTCGATGGATAGAAGAGTTGACCATCAAGTAGGACTAGGACCCTCGAGGTGAGGGTCTTTTGAGCAGGGGTCAACTGGTGCATAACCTCTGTCTTGAGGATAGAGAAGGACATCCCTATACTCTTAGCTTTGTATTGAAGGGAGCCCACCAGTCCTTGGAGCCTCTTGACATTCTTGTGGTATGTTTTTGTGGCCACGGTTATTGCGAAATCATCAAGATAGGACAGTATTAGGCCCCTAGGTACAAGGAAGTAAAGTGTGAAAATGTAAATAACAAAGGGGAGGGGAAAGATAGGCGACCCTGGGGGGGTCCCCACCAAGACTAGCATAAATTTGTTGCGGGATCCTTGAAAAACCAGCTGACAAGTTCTCCTGGGAGGAATGACCTTATCTAAGATGTGATGTAGAGATTTACTACTCTGGTAGCCAGTCTTTTGCATAGGAAGTCAGAGGAGTCATCGTCAAAGCCGCCTTTTATCTTTAGGATGAGTGTTGAGACCTTCATCTTAGGCCTCATAAAAGTTTAGACCTTGTGAGCAAGCATAGTGCATACGTCAAAGGTGCTTGAGCCAGAGAGAGAGCTACGTTGGTGTGGTAAGAGGAGGCCCAAACAGTGGGCCAGGGCAGACAGTCCATTGGTGATTAACCTTTCTAGGATTTCCGAGACTGTTTCAAGGAAGACAAGGATTCTAAAGGACGTGTGGGTATTGTAAGATGCCTTCCCAGGCTGGTCTAGGTCAATGCCATTTGCCCTTTTTAGTGATGGCGAGTAGAAACCAAATGATAACAGTGGGCCAAGGAGGAAGGTGAGAATCGCAGGATTGTATCTGTTGACCCCTTTCCAGACTGAGTATGGGATGGTATCGGGCCCTGGAGCAGAAGATGGGCTAGACTTTTGGAGAGCTGTTGCTATCCTTTCACCTGAGAGTGGAGGGACGTCCTTGAACTCTTGCAGAATTGTATTGTAGCCTGCGGAGGTATTAGGGGGAAAGAAGTGGGTTAGGCAGGCTGAGTTTATCTCGGCTGGTGGGT
This sequence comes from Tuber brumale, assembly GCA_014065205.1. Lineage (NCBI taxonomy): Eukaryota > Fungi > Ascomycota > Pezizomycetes > Pezizales > Tuberaceae > Tuber > Tuber brumale. The sequence goes on along the minus strand of JACCEG010000025.1, from coordinate 325,285 downwards.
TTGCATTGGGAAATTCTGGGAATCTGTCAGGGAGCCTGCTGAAGGCAAACCTCTACACTGTCGATAGGGTTTGTGAGTTGGCTGATTTAATAATATTCTTCCAGTACTCATTCTTTACCTTGTTGATGGCTTTGAAATAGTGCCTTCTGGCGGTACAAATGTTATCCAAGGAGGAGAGGAGAGGGAACTTGTGGGCAGTTATGACTATTGAATGGAAGGCTGCTCTTTGTGCTATCAAGGTTGGAGACCACCAGGGTTTTGACCAGAGGGAGGGTTTTTTCAGAAAGGCGAGTGTGCGGAGCTTCGCAGTGATCCGGGTCAAAGACGTGTCAACCCAGGCAGCCAAGCTCGCAATGGTTAGAAGAAGGGGCAGATGGGCAAAGGTCATCGCTTTTAGTTCAGTGGAGATTTTGTCCCAGTCTAACTTGGACTAGGAGGGAGATGGAGGTGGGTGTTTATTCAGTGGGATTGTAAAGACAATATGGATAGGCACATGATCTGAGCCTGTAGGAGGAAGGAGTGTGGTCCAGCTTTCAAAGTTGAGGGCAAGAGAGTCATTAGTAAAGGCCAGGTCAAGCACTGATGGTCTCAGCATGCCATCGAAGGGGAAGTAGGACAGGGCGCCAGATTTGTTTAGGAGCAAGAAGGCCTTCTGGGGAGCCTGCTCAAAGTATGTGGTAGAGGAAGCCAGCTTAGAAACCAAGAAAACCCTACAGGGGTCTGAGAGTGGATAGTGGAGATTGAAGTCACCTACTACTAGTGTGAGCTTTATTGAGTGGGGGAAAGCAGCCTCTGGAGGGACTGTCCTTACCGAAGAAATAGCACCCCAGGTATTATAGATGTTAAAAATTCTCAATGAGGTAGTAAAGCAATTAAAAAGGCCGCCAGTAGAGGAAACATCCATCCCCATCTAGTTGATACTGTGAGTGTATACTGGAAGAACAGACAGGTGAGAAGACCCTTCAAGGAGAAGAAAAATTGCCACTTTTGCCTAGATACTCAGGGGACAGGAGAAAGTGAAGGACATGTATCCCATAAAGGATGGGAGATAACTGTGGAAACAAGAAGGGTCTTGAATAGCCACAAAAATATGAGGAACAGATAACAAGTTAAAAGAATTAAATAAGGATAGGAACACATCCCAGCTTCCTAAGCAGTTGTGTTCAAGAATAGATAACTGTTAGTGGAGGCCATTACCAGTACGGGACTCCCAGAGGAGGGTGGACCAGCCATTACACACCTTGTGGCATCTCAGGCAGCAAGATAGGAGTAGGAGTCGGCTGCCTTAGAGGATTGGGCAGATGGCTCCTTGGGGCTTTTGGGCCTAAACAGGGGAGCATGTTGAAGAAGAGGGAATATTTCGATGATGGGGTATAGTATGATCAAAGGAGGGTAGGAGGGATCGTGTCATAGCAGAAGAGCTCTCACTAGGGTCATCTTGTGTGTCCATGTCTTCCTCATCCTGTGGTAGAGGGGCTCTCTATGGAAACGAGAGGGGGGAGGTCTTGAGGGGCATTTCTTCGCTAAGTTCATCTCTTAGGTCCTATCGACCTCCTTTTATAGTCCTTTATCACATTACATTTCTTGCAACATAATAAAGTCATATGACCTGAGTGGTTGCATGTGCCAAATCCATGACCTCTAAGCGAGGCCATGTGCAAAACATAATATACCTATGACTCATAACTATGAGTCATGTAAAACTGTCATCCAATTAAGTCATATGACAGAAATGATCACATGCGTGAAACCCATGACCTCCTAGTGAGGTCCTGTGTAAAATATAACATACCTATGAATCATAACTATAAATTATATGTAACTATCATCTAATCAAGTCATATGACTGAAAAGGTCACATGCGTAAAACCTATAACCTCTAAGCGAGGCCATGTGCAAAACCTAACATACCTATGACTCATAACTATGAGTCATATGAAACTATCATCTAATCAAGTCATATGACTACAATGGTCACATGGGCAAAACCCATGACCTTTAAGTGAGGTCAGGTGCAAAATATAATGTACCTATGACTCATAACTATGAGTCATATAAAACCTTTCTTCTCGCTAAGTCATATCTGTGACAACCTAGTACCAATTACACTTTCAAATTTGACATGCTAATATCTTACAGGTCCATGACTTATCTATGTCATTCTACCTAAGCATGCTTCCTCTTAGTCAGCCTGCTTCTGTGGAGGGGTCCCATTACTACAACCAACCAACCTACAGCTAATCTCAGAAGAGTATGGATAGATTTAGTAAGTCCTTAGTTGCTTCTGCCACTGTGGCCTCCTTCTTGAGTATTTCAATGAAAATGTCCTGTCACTTTCAGTCCAAGTTCAGAAAGCCTAATCTTTAAAGTCTACTAACTCAATGCACCTCTGATGGATTCCTTCAGTTCTACTTTCTAGATATTACTAGAGCTTTCCTCTCATATCTTCTGTGAGCAGCTTGCAGTCAGATAGACAGTAGCGACATATATAGTATTATGAAGTTGGCTTCATTAATGTGACAATTTAGTTCCAGGATGCAACTATTGAAATCTCACTAATGATGTGCAAGCCCTATAAGGGAGCTGGAGGAGAGTGTTGACTCCTCGGTAAACTAAGAGTCTGTGCACAGTTATCCTACCTTGTGGTCTGTGTACTACTAGTCTCAGATTTCCATATGCCTAACACAATATATTTAATTGCAAATTCCTAGGAGTCTATTACCTCTACTACAATCTCTTACTGTTGGAAGAATGTAGAAATAACAGGACTTAATTGACCAGCTAGTACTATAGACTCAGATGCCATCAACTCTGATAGTTATTGGAATCCTGTTGAGAAATTCATTAGCTTGAAACAACAAGAATGTCATCAGGCTTGGAGCACTTTGTGAAATAGTGACCAGGAGAGATGGCAAGACTTCAAGAATTTTTTGATACCTACTTTACAGATACTAGTAAGGATGATATGGAGGAGCAGGATATTGGTTTACAACAAGTTCTTTGAGATGCTATTACTATTGTACAAGAGGGTATAGCTACTGGTATGCTGCTTCAGCCAAGAGACAGTTTAGAGGAGAGTGATGAAGAAAGCATCAAGGAAAATGCTTGGACATCACTGTTAATTGATACTGGAACTTTCCCACAATATTCTCATGAGCTTGGATGTTACCTACAAGCTCTACTGGTTACCCACTTACTTCTTTCTGTTAACCATGATCTTTCTGTTGAAGAATTCATATGTTATTCTTATAAACTTCGTTCAGCACTTCTCCAGTAAGTCCCCCTTTCTCGATTCTCCAATCTTATTTAACACCTTCTAGCTATTGTGATGGGCGCAAAACACAGCAGACTACAATCTACCGATTTTTTTAAGCCCTCCACTTCCGAGGGCATCGCAGCCCAGACCATTCAATTAGGAGAGCAACATTTTGCTCTGAATACCCCAAAGGATATTGGTGTCCGGAGGATTGGGAGGAGGGATATTGATGTCCGGAGAGTTGGAATGAAGGATAAGGGAAGGGAAAAGGAAAAGTAAACTGAAATGGATTATGCAGGATTAGGATTGAATTGGGATATAGAGGCTGAATATCTTATCATACTACCAGTAATGATATAGAGGAGGATGAAGAGCATGCAACCTGTATCCCAACTAGTTGGAGGACGAAAAGTGTTATTACCACCTATGAGAATTTGTTAAAATAAAAGCTTCGCATGAGAATTTGAATTCACCTTTGCTATTTTTCGTCAAATATTTCCTTCCCTCTTCCTCCCCAGCTGTTCTGAATACCCCGTTGTCCCGGACGAATTCTGTGAAATCTGACCATCCGGGATTGCGGGGTGCGACTGTACTCGTGTACTCGAGTAAAGCATTGCGGCAGTGGGTCCTACTCGAGTACTAAGACCTAACCTCATATCCAGCTTAGACTAGTAAATCAATGAGTTCAAGAAATGCCCCGTCTACTTTACCGGTATGATGCCGGTACGATACCAATACTCGAGTACGGTAGTCCATCATACTCAAGCACCAGTGACATATCACAAAAGAGACACCAGGTCTACAGCACTGCATCTTCTCCTGGTCACTCCGCTCCTAAGTACGGGTGCCGCAAGCCGTCTTGTTTAACATTAATACCGAGGATATCGGAGTGGCTTGCGGTAGTTACCCCCCGAATGGAATAGGATGGCGGCCTTGTCTGTGTGTTCTCTCTCCCGGAAAAGGCGGCTTTATCGCGGTGTTTGTGCGACAGAGCACCTCGCGTATTGGCCGACATACAGGTAATGTCAGTGTAGTTGGTTAGCTGTGTTTCCTCTCGATGACAAGTGCTCCAGTATCACATCGGCGCTAGCCTTCCGTGCTGTTTATCGCGGCTTTGAAGACTCAGCAAGTACGAGTACGGTACTCGAGTACGACAATGTGGGAGGTTGGGAAAGAAGATTCCCGCTGTCTCAGACACGCCTCGGGTCGTGTTTAACTTGATCGGGTGAAGATCTGGGGTTTCTTGATAGGTTGGTGGGTTTTAGCGTGTGCAATGGGGCTTTCGGGAAGAGATTTGCACTCCCATATGGCGATTTCCATTTTTCTTTCTTTTTTCCATTTTGTTCGGTGGCTGGGTTTGCCTGGGGTACGGTACTCCCCTCCTCGTGCTCGAGTACCTGTACCAGGGGTATGATATTTTTTTTCCTCTGCGACTCCCTTCTGGCTTTTGGAGTTGCGGTACCGGTATCTTAGGTACTGTAAGCTGATTCAGTTCTAGCCTATTAGCGGCACTGGTATATGGACCCGCCGCCGTGGCGGTGACCTGGGTGTGGATACGGTGGAGACCGAGAGGTTTGGCCTAGTCTTGAATCAAGTAAGACTCTTGGAATATGGTAAAGTGCTATGTACCTCAGTACCTGTGGAGTACAAGTATCCGTATCACTGGGATGAGGGCGGCTATCTACTGGTACTGTACCAGTACGAGTACAACACTGGTTCAAGTGAGGACGATGAGATTTCTCAAGCGGGAAGGTTCTTGGATGACAAAGACAGCCTGACTTCCCTACCGGTACCGGCATATGCCCTGTCCGTCCGTTGTCCTCAAGGCAAGTCATATTGGCGGAAGGCAGGTATCCTTCATAACGGATGGTGCCGGGGGCCCCCAATGCTGTGCGCTGCAGTACCGGTAGTCTAATACGGATGGGCTGTCGTGGATAATCCACAACGGCGGAACACCCAAATACACACCTCGTCCAAATACCAGTATTGGCATGATACTCTGAGTACAGTACTTAGTACTCGACTAGTCGAGTACACAATTCGCTACGAGTACTGATTGGTCGGACCTTGGTAATCCAACCGGTAGCCCGCAAGCCAATCAATGGGGACTGTGTACCGGTATTTGGGTGTTCCGCGACTACTGTGTACCCGTCGTATTCAGCTATCCTACAGCTTCCTCGGCTCAGGCGAAAAGGTGTAGGGGCTATTTTCCTCCACACGAAACACTTGTATTGTCACGGAGCGGGGTGTGAAGCAATGGCGCAGCAAGTTATTACTTCAAGCTGCAGAGCAGACCGCGAATGGGCTCAAGGATCCAATATATTTTACGGTATTGCTTGCCGACCCGGCCTATGCAAGGAGCAGGAGGGCACAGCGAACGAGTAGCGAGCCATGCGAGACCAGCACCTGCCAAGACATTTTGCATGGCTCGTTTCTTGTGCCGGCTTCCGCAAATGGACCTTGCATGACCCGAATTCATGAAGCTGAGGTGGGGTAAAAGAAATAGTTGAAGATCTGCTGCGGTGTGCATTTTCAAAACACTTACTTGTGTTACCATGCCGCAACACTAGCTCGACTTGGGAGGTCGGTAGGGTCCAAGGTAGAGATCTAGTTTAGCAGCTTCCAAAAGGGCTTCCCTGTAGCAAATCTATCAATTTGCATGATCTCGGAGACAGTGGATTGTCTAAGGACCCCCACGGTCGGGTCAAGTGTGCAGCGAGGGTAGGATTGCGGATGGATTGCCCCTGCGAGATCTTGAAGAGGGAATATGGATGATAAGGGATAAATGGCATCTGAACCCGTAACTTTCTTCCCGGATATGTCCAGGGTTTGCCTGGTGGAGGGGAACACAGAGGAACGAACGAACTGGTGGGGAGAATCGCTAACAGCTTACCAGTATCACACAAGCATTAAAAGCTAATATCCCACTTGAGGGATAATGGTGGACGCATAGATCTCTCTGATCTCGGTGAAACAAGACATCGTATGGAGGTGAAAGCCTACCGTAATTCTTTCTCTTTTCTCTTATTGTTTCCGCGAGCTACCCGCCGCCGTATTAGTCACCTGAGGCTGAGACCGGATACGACTGTAGCGGGGATCGAGTCCACTTGTACTCGCACAGTAAGAGCTAGTGGGAGCAAACAGAATATATCGCATCATATGATGTGTATTTTTTTATTTTTTTATTTTTTATTTTTTATTTTTATTTTTTACCATTGTGGCATCATAACCTTACCTACTGCACTCGAGTAGCACAGTGTGGCGGTCGCTCGTACTCAAGTACTAGGGTACTAGGGTACAAGTACCAAGTAGAGTCGATTACCAATATGTGGAGGTGGGCGTAATCGGGGGTGGGAGAAAACAAAATGCCGACTGAATGAGCACCCTACGGACAACGCGTAAGGGTAGGCGTGGACACAACAGAAGAGGGAGAGTCCCGGAGGCTTTTTCTTCTTTCTCTTTCTGTTTACAATAGCGATGGTTGCCGCGAAGAGGGCACTGCTGGTTGGGAAGAGCGGTTCTGCCCACCCGGGTTATATTGGCATACATGATGCTTGGGAGAATATGTCTTACACACATATGCGCCATTTACTCGTACAAAGTACTCGAGTACCATGGAAGCTTGGGGATGGATGCAATGGCACGGATTAACTGTGGTCGTGGTAGCCGCGATGTGAATTGACTGTACGAGTACCGGTACCGGTACTCGAATAGTAGTGCATACAGCGGGGGGCAAAAATACGTTCACAGTTGTAGTAAGCCCAAGCACCTAAAAAATGTGAACGTATTTTTGCCCCCGCTGTATCCCTTCCTTCACGCGAACTCTGGAAGAGTGCTTGAGGGAAAGGTTGCAACCAGGCCATTGTTGGATGGATGGATCACTTCATGGCGCAGGGGTGGCTCTCAAGTCATAAGGATGAGGGTGCTAGTACGAGCACTGTACGAGTACAGTACTTGCACTGGCGCACTGCAGAACGGTGCTTTCTCCGGGGCTGGGCTTTTTGGGGGCTTTTTCATTTTTCAATGTTTTTCTTTTCTCGTGGCAGGAGAAGAGGAGGAGGAGGAGGAGGAGATGCTCTTCCTCCACTCGGGTATGAGCTGTCGTCTGGAGCCGCCTGAGGGATGAGGCTGAGTTCTCTAATCATTTTGGTTGCCAAGAGAGGTAACCCGGTCTCGGCAGCTAAACTGCAACCAGTAATCTGTTTACCACTACCACCCTGCGGGCTGTGGCCAACAGCTGTAAAAGTGGCACTGGGCACGTATGTATGGTTCATGCAGACGTGAGCCTCTTTTTCCTTCATCAGAGCTCGAGAAAACATCCACACAGCAAGGGCGTGAAGGCAAGCAAACCCTCAATAAACTACTTGGGATTGAATTTGCGGCCAGCGCATCCCCTCTAGCTGTCCTTTGTACTCTGCTGACAGCTAGGTTATGCTTCGTCCACCCGCTTCACTTGCCCATCCACCACATTCCGCCAACGTTTTACCACTGCTGCGTTTGCTGCGACTTCAAACCACCTTTTTCCTAGGCAAGCCACCACTCGATCGTTGTTGACGAGACCACGACCTCTCTTTTTTGTTCCTCCCACTACTGGTGGGTATTCCCTTAAGGCCCGGCCTTGCTGGTTTACTCTTCTGATTCCTCTGCTCCTCCCTCTCCCCCTCTAACACTTTCGCTCTTTCTTCCCTTTACGATAGGTTATGTGAAACGACACTGGTCTCTACAACCGCTCTTATTTCGCGCACACGCAAACGCATACACACCTCCCCTGAATCAAAAATTATCGAATAACTCACCAATTCACGAATCCACAGCCTGGCCGTTCTGGGTAGGAAGGGGCTATTTGTTGCGGTTGTCCCTGGTTTGGCTTATTTACTTTTTTTTCCCCGAGTTCCTATTTTTCATTTTTCATTCCCCCTCCCCACGTTTTGTGGTGCATACAAGTGATCTCACCGAAAAGGGAAAGCGTAGGGCTTCAGCTGCTGAGAAACATCAGAGAACGAAAGGCTGGGTTAGAGTTTGGGCCACACTTGCCTGTGTGTCATCTGGGTCAGGTAAGGTTGGTTAGTTCTGGTTTCTTGTGTCGCCCTGTGAGTATAGAAGAATAAGGTACTGGTCCTGTACTCGAGTGGAGGCGCACCAGAGGCCTGCTCTGCGGGAAGGGAAGGGCCTGGTTATCTATAAGTAGGGCTTCCAACTTCGAGTACTGCGGGGTCTCTCCTTTTTTTTTTTTGCTGTCCCCCCCCACCCCCTACTCACGACTTCGCTAGATATATACCACCTTGCTTCCTTGCATTCCAAGTGCTTCGTTGTACGGAATACCTACCGCTACTGCTAACTCAGACTGGTTTCTGGCCCCAATCTCTCGCAGCGCCTTTAAAGGATAGATAAATACCTCCGGCTCAACCTCCCCTCCATTCCGGCCGCATTGTCCTCCCCAGCGCACATAGACACTCCTGCGACTTTGACGTTTGCATACCGTTACGAAGAATCGTTATTATTACAAACACGATGCGTGCCATATTATTTCGGTTCGTAGCAGCTAGTCTGTTTGCCGCGCTTACGAATGCTCAGACATTTACGAATTGTAACCCTATGCTGAAGAGTATGTGGAACCTGTGGATGTAATTGTTTGGAATTCCGATCTGACAAGGATTGGGTAATAGCCTGCCCTCCCGATCCTGCGCTCTCCGGAGTATATCAGCATACCTATGGCGGAGAAGCGCCCAACTTCAAGTACTTGTCGAGCAAAGATTCCATCAAGTATGGTGGAAAAGATGGTGCGGTCTTTAGAATTGCAAAGCCAAAGGATGCGCCGACAATTGTTAGCAGCTTTTATATAATGTGGGGTAGATATGAAGTTGTCCTGAAGGCGGCCCCAGGTGCCGGTATCGTCTCTTCGATAGTCCTCCAATCAGATGACCTTGACGAAATCGATTGGGTATGTTGATTCACTTGCTATCACTTGTTGGTATATGGTGTATCCATGAGTTTCTAACAACTATTATAGGAGTGGCTTGGCGGCAAGCCTGGAGAAGCTCAGTCAAATTATTTTGGAAAGGGGAATACTGCCACCTACGACCGTGGTGCGGTCCACCCCATCGATAGCCAGGCTAGGTTCCATAAATACGGGATTGACTGGACTGCCGAGAAGATTGACTGGTTGATCGACGACGTTGTCATCCGTACCCTTAAGCCTAGCCAGGTCAAGGGTGACTTTTACCCCCAGACTCCCATGACTGCTAGAATCGGATCATGGGCAGGTGGAGATCCCGACAATGAGCAGGGTGTTATTAGTTAGTCTTTTGGAATGTAGTTTCGATGGATTTGGGCTAACGGCGATATAGATTGGTCCGGAGGACCAACCGATTTTACCAAGGGACCCTTTGACATGGTTATCCAGAGCATCTACGCTCAGGACTACTCCACGGGAAAGGAATACATCTACACTGACAAGTCTGGATCCGCCGCCTCTATCAAGTCCAACGGTGGCAGCATAATGGGAGGAGGGACCAGCCCGGGAACCCCCAACCTGTCATCGTCCTCGTCTGCGGCCCTATCATCTGGCTCCTCCGGCTCAACATCGTCGTTCAATGCCCCGTCCAACAGCGGCCGCCTCTCCTCAACAGCTAGCAAAAGTGAGCCTACCCCGACCAACCGATCATCCGGCCCCAAACCGACTAACGCGAACACGGAGGCCACCCAAAAATCACCCTCGCCATCCTCGCAGCCATCCTCGTCGCCATCTGGTTCCACTGAAACCCTTTCCACCGTTACACGTGGGGCGGGTTTTATCGCCTCTGCAAACTCTACTGGACCCGCGGCAACAACAACCGCTGGACCCAATGTATCTGCGCAGGCTTCGAACACTGGTGCGCCCGCCGCCAATGGGTCTACTAAAGCCCCCATTGTTGCGGGGATAGCAATGGCATTTGCAGGGGTGGTTTCTGGGTGGCTTTTGTAGATTCTTTCATCTAGGGTTTCTTTTATTAATTAACTACAGGGATAGAATTTGGTTTTAGCTTTTTCCTCTCTTTCTCGTTTTATTTTATCGGGATGGCATGGGGTGTTTTTTCTTCCTTTTCCTTTTCCTTACTCTCCTTTGTCCGTTGGCATTCTATTTCCCATCACGAATGAAGGTTATGCATAGCGAAAGATTTTTGTTTTTGCATGAGGTTTGTTTTCATTTTCCTCCTCTTGCTCTCCTTTTTTATTACATATCCTCTCGATTGTAGTGGTTTTAGCGCGCGCTTATCTATGTGGACTGTGGAATGAATAGTGAATGTATTCTATATGATTTAAGATGAAGATGGGGGTTCATGTCCGGGGTTTTGGGAATCTTGGAGGATTTAGTTGCGATGTCTGGAGTTTAATGTGAAGATGGTGAAGTTAAGGTCGCTCTCACATTTTTTTGTCCCGTTGGTGGGGCTTTTTCATATGGTAGATTGGTGTCACTAGTATGGCTGTGCCCAGCGATTGCACAGTATAGTACTCTATCACTTTCGGTCACCATCGAGCACCGCCGCGTCAGCAAAGTGCTCATGCCTCGATTGGTACTAGGTGGGCTTAACTACAGAAGATGCATTATCGTGTCACTGGAACTGCGCAGATGAAATCTGAGGGCACGCAGTGCTTTGTATTGTTCCATACTTTACTGGAATGCGGCTTTCTTGCACTTGTTTAGCGTGGCGCCTACAGTAACTCTACCAAGACGAATCTTGTCAATTCGTTGTGTGAAGGGTGTAGTCCGTAAGTGATATACCGTAGTATCATACTAGTTTGATTATCTAAATAATTGATTTTTTGCGGTACTAACGATACATCTGCTAAGCCAGATAGCTACGAACCTACAACGTACAAATAGGGGGTCTGGGGATCTTTCCGGAAAGCTTGTAGAGTCCGCGTTGTGTGTCGCAGCACGAGATATCACTCGTCTACATTGACCTTGTCAGAGTCAGCTCTATCACATGACCGGCTGGAAACCGACGACGAGGAAACGCAGGGCAGCTCGGGCGGGGGAGCGGAGAGCATCTCCCGCTCGCGCCCGGGGGCGTCCGTCCTACTCATTGATCGCTCGACCGCCGCGGCGGCATGCCTCCCGATTACTTATTCGCGGAGTGGGGAGAGGTGTCCGGTGGAGTCTGTGGTGGGTGCTACCTAAGCAACGCTCGGGTAACCGCCGAGTTCTTGACGGGTGGGCATGCGGCGAATTTCCTAATCCGGATTATCTATGATATGATACTTGTGATTGATTTGGGTCATTTTTTTTCTGGTTGGGTGCTGTTGGTTTGGGGCACGGTGGTGTGGTGCTTGGTGTATTGGTGGGGTTGGTGATGTGCGTTTCCGTGGTTGGTGGAAGGACGCGGGTGGTGGGTTGTGCGGATAACATGAGCTCATATTTTGAAATTGGCTAACTCCGTCCCAGGAAGTCTTAATTCCGGTTCAGTGAGAAGTTTTGTTGGTCTAGACTTTGGCATAAATACTGGACTGTGGTTGGCCAGTGCTGGTTGGTTTAAACCGACCTATGAGAAACAACTGCTAGGGCTGAATACTGCTCTCTCACTGGCTCGGATTTAAAACATCCTGGGACGGAGTTAGTCAATTTCATCAGTTTTTGTGGTATCATAATTTAGTTTTTATAATTATTAGTGTTTAGTCAGGTTTGTTCCGGATACAACATGGAATTTTCTCCATTCTAGTCCTAGTACTCAGGCTGACACATTGTAAAGTAGTAGTAATTTTTCAATTTTAGTCTTACTTTCTTTTCTGATCTCTAACTATACTTCTATTCAACTCTCTTGCTTTGTTATATGCTAGCACTTCAGTACTCCAACCCTCCTGTTCTTCCACTTTCTACTTGCAGCCTTTCAAGTTACTAACCTATTAACTTATCAGCTTTCCTACACTACGGGTATTCAACTAGTTAATAGTTGAATATTGCAGCTCAACAGCTTTATACAACTTTCAAGTTCTTAAGCTCTTATGCTATCTAACTTTCTACTCTTAAACTTATAAGCTCTTTTACTTACTTTACAGATCTATTTCCTCTATTAAGTTCTTATATTCTTATATACTCTCTTATAGTTTAGCTGTTCATATTTTCTGATCTGGTAGTTTGTTAAGCAGAAGCCAACTCTAGTATACATTGAGACACTTAGGCCAAATCGTTGATTGGAGAATCTGTCAAGTCAGACTTGTCTCAATAAATAGATAAGGTACAGATTTAAAGTATAAAATAATATTATATTGATAGGATGTCTTCTCTGTTGCTTGATGATGTTTGTAAAGCTCAGGAAGTACTTTGATATTTATATCCCATATTTGAGTATTTGTGGACAACATTTAACTATGATGCCTCTGAAGTACTACTCAGCTTTAGTACATAAACATCTAGAATCTTATGAGTATAAACAATACTTGATCCTGAAACTTATTACATGCTTTATCAGTTGTGAGGTAGTACTCCTCTACTGGGATAACTACAATATTTGTTTTACCAAACAGATATTCTCAGCTTTGTTGACTACATAGACTAATATATTACTTGAGTCATATTGACTATCATTCCAGTAGTCTCTTTGGTCATAAAGTGATCAGTTTCATGCTAGACTATCTATGCTAGTAGCAGGTCCAAGTATAATATGCCAATATCTCATGGGTCTTAGACTTTTTTAGGTTTTTCTATCTGAGTGTACTTCTCCTTGGTATGCCTGCCTCTGTAGAGAAGTCTTATAACTAGAACAAACCAACTTATAGCTGATCTCAAAGAGGTATGAGTTGATTCAGTATATTCACAGCTGCTTACACTAGTGCAACAACCTCCTAGAGGATTTTGCAGACAATCTTCTATTACCTTTAACTCAAGGTTAGGATACCTATATTTGAAGCATATTGACTCAATATGCCTCTAATAGATTTCTTCTGTTCTACTTCTCAGATGTTGCTAAAGGTCATCTCTTCTATATCCTGTGAATAGCATACAGTTGGACAAACAGAAGTGATATATATGATATTATGAAGTGGACTTCTTTGATATGACAGTTTAGTTACAGGACACAATCATCAAAATATTGCTTATAACATGTAGTTCTCATAAGAGAACTGAAGAAGTGTGTTGGGTTTGGTAAATTGAGAGCCTGTGCATAGTTATCCTACCATAAGGTCTATGTACTTGTTTTAAATTTCTATTTAGCTAATATAGTTGTCTAAATCTTGTACTCTTTAGTGATATAAGTGTAAGAGATTTTCTGTACAGGATATGGGATTTCAAGAGTGTAATTACATAGATTTATATTTAAAAATTGTAAAATAAGGATAAAAATGTTTCAATAATAGAGTAGAATAAACAAAGTACTAAAGCTTAATATAATTAAGTTACAAGCTTCACTTAATAAGTTTCTTACTTGGGAACTTGAAGTAGTCAATTATCAGGATAGAAGAGAATTTCCATATACTTGGCTTGGGGCAGATTCAAATAGTACTAGTTACTTTCTATTACTATTAGAATTACTTGAGCATTCAACTTAATTGAGTGTTTCAGAATATTTCTACTCTGCAGACTATAAACCTTTTGTAGTTGACATAACTGTTCTGTATATTCTCTACGTCTATAATATTATGAATTTATTTTAGCTAACATATTTTCAATATAATCATAAGTATAAAAACTATTTGTATTGTAAATATATTAGTAGTAAGCAATTATATTTAGCTTAAGGTTTAACCAATTATAGAAATTTCTACTCCTATGTATTTTATTAGTACAAGCTAGTATAGTCTAATTAAGATCTATTAGGTTGAACTCTATACTATTATAGATAAAATAGTTAATCAGATAGTTTTATTAATACACTTCTTTATATAATGACCCTTTATGAATGACATTATAGGAGGATCAAAGCCTGTACCTACGCTAGAGGTATGAGCCTACTCGGTAAAAATGGTTGAGAAGGCATAGACCTATCCTCTAGAAGTATCGATAGTTAGATACTTTAATTGAATAAACTACCTTACTGATAGGTACTTAGTGTTGGATATCCTACTCTTCTTTAATTATTTTATATATCTTGTGACAGGCAATGATACTAGTTAGTTCCTCTAATGGATATATATTCTAGTACTTCTCTTCTAGACAATACCATCTCATTTTCTGTTAGCCAGTTCTGCCATTTGATTATTACTCTTTAGTCGCTACTTATATTCCTTGATCAAATACTAATGGTCAAATCATATTGTGAATTAGGTAGGAGTTGGTTGAATACTTATATTCCTTAAATGTATAGGTAGGAAAGCATAATAGGTAGTTCAATCAAAGGTTATTTATACTAGTACCACCAAAATTGGCATCTGACCAGTCTCCCCCTTGCCTAACTAAATACAATACCATGGGCTGAACCCATCTCGCTACTGCTCTCACCAAACATGAATCCTGAAACGCACAACAAAAATCACTACCTATATGGGCTCACGGGTACTCATGTCAGCTAGCGACATCCCGGATTTACATGTCTTTCTGTCTTGCAGCCACAATCTACCAACATCTACCAACAAACCACCCTACTCCCCCTCAAAAACAATTTGATCCGCTCAGTCAACAAACGAGAGATACAATCTATCCCAACAATCCCTCGTCCTCTTCAGATGTCCACTTTGATCCTTTTGTCCCTTTCCAATCGTGCGCCTGCAAAAAGGGCAGTCGGTGGGCAGATGCATGTTCTGAATCCTAGCTTATCAAATAATCAGGCTGGTTCAGTCCGCTAGGGGTAACTCATCCCAGCCTTTTCTTCTCTGTAACCAAAACTGCTTTATCCCTTGTTCCAGGCACTCAGGTTCTGCCATAAAGTGGTCACAGAAGGAAGGCCACATCGAGGTACGTACTGTGGCTATCTCTGTGCTGCAGTGTTAGGCATATGGAAATCTGAGACATGTGCACAGACCCACAGTAGGGTAACTGCACACAGACCCTCGATTTACTAGAGTGCCAACACCCCCCTCTGACATGTTATGGGGCCTGCACGTCGTTAGCGAGATTTCGAGAGTTGCGTCCCATAACTAAAAAAGTCACATCAATGAAGCCCACTTCATAATACCATATACGTCGCCGCCGTCCATCCAACCGCATGCTGTTCACAGTATATATGAGAGGGGACCTTTGGCGACATCGGAGAAGTGGAACGGAGGAAATCTGTGGGAGGCGCATTGAGAGAGTAGGCTTCAAGGTTAGGCTTCCTAAACTATGGTCCGAAAGTGACGGGATGTTTTCGGCGAAATACTCGAAGAGGATATCCCAGTAGCGGAAGCTATTAGGGGTATACCGAATCCACCCATACCCCTCTGAGATAAGCTGTAGGTTGGTTGGTTCTAGTAATAGGACCCCTCTATGGAGGCCGGCGGACCAAGGGGAAGCATGCTCAGAAAGGAAGACCTAGATAAGCCAGAGTCCCTTAAGACGTTGACACGTCGGGCTCGGACTTGCGATTGGCACTAGGTGGCCCGGCATGAACTTGATCACTTCATGACCGAAGAGACTACTAGAACCATAGTCAACAAGACTAAAGTAATATAATAGTCTATGCGGACATCGAAGTTGGAGGAACGCTGTCAATTTGGTTTGATACAGCCCTGGACAGGATAAGATCCCTACTTAAGGGTCACACCCCTGACAAAAGGCCCTCCCATAGGTCGAAACCCTGGTGGACCCCCAACCTAACAACGCAAAGATCAGCTTTCCACTCCTCAGTTCGAGCGGCCCGAAGAGACCCCCTCCCATCATCAAGAGAGCTGTGCAGGAAGGCATGCCTCCTGTACTTCAAGGCCATCAAGAAGGCCAAAAACGACTACTGGAAAAACTTCCTCCAAACAGCTAACCCCCAGTCTCTCTGGACGGCGAAGAAGTTCGCGTTCGGAAAACCACCCGACAGATTCCCTCAGATCCCGGGGGCAGAGACCCCCAATGAGATCAACAAAGCCCTCCTCGAACACTTCTTCCCAGAGAAAGGGTCCTCCCCCCCCCCTCGCATCCTACGTGAATTCAGAGATGTCCCAGAGCTGTCAGCGGAGGAGATATCGGCAGCACTACGGAAGTCCTCTTCATCCTCTGCACCTGGGCCGGACCAGATACCGTACTCGGTCTGGAAGAAGGTCCACTCGATCAACCCGGCCATCCTCACATCCCTCCTGGGCCCGCTGGTTAGATACGGGCACCACCCCCCCTCCCTAAAAAAAGCCAACGGCATAGTGCTGGACAAACCTGGCAAACCTTCATATGACACCCCCTCATCTTTCCGCATCATCGTCCTCCTCGAGACTGTCTCCAAGATCTTAGAGAGGGTAATGGCAAACCGACTCTCTGCCCTCGCTCGTTTCCTGGGCCTCCTCTCCCCCAATCAGACTGGCTCCCTACTGGGTCTGAGTACCTTTGACGCGGCGGCTACCCTCTCCCACGAGGTTCCACTGTTCATGCGTCCCAAGCTCAAGGTCTCGACCCTCTTCCTAGATATAAAGGGGCGCTTCGACAATGTCTCCACCCCGATCCTCTGCAACAGACTCGCTACCAAAGCGGTCAATCCCAACATGGTCTCGTGGATAAGGTCCTTCCTCCACGGCGGCTCCTGCCGCCTGGTCTTCCAGGGCGCGCCTCAGATCTTTTCGCCCGTCTCCGTCGGCACCCCACAAGGCTCTCCGATCTCCCCCCTCCTTTTTGTTATTTACGTTTCAACCCTCCATTTCTCGGTCCCTAGGGGACTCATCCTGTCTTACGTGGACGACTTCGCGGTCACGGTTTCCTCGAGCTCTTATAGGAGGAACATCCAAAGGCTGCAGGGCATCACCAATGCGCTCCAGCGGAAGGCTGGCAGACTGGGAGTGTGCTTCTCGATTCCGAAAACCGAGCTCATGCACTGGGAGACGCCCTCTCAGAAGATTCCCCCACCACAAATCCCAGTCCGGCTGGATGCCCTTGTCTTCCGCCCCTCCAAACTGATACGGTGGCTCGGTTACTGGTTCGAGCCCTCCTCCACCTCAGGTACTAGGGGTACCACCTTCGACTTCGTCAGAAGACTTGGACTGGCCCAGGGGGCTTTCTCCACCATCAAAAGATTGTCCAGGCCAGGAAAAGGCCTCCCTCCCTACCTCTGCCACCGTCTGCCATCATCACTGATATCCCCGATCCTCCTCTACGGCGCAGACCTCTTCTCACCAAGCCTCACCCTCCTTGACCGCATGTCGGTCTTCTGGAGGGCTGTCCAGAGGTGGGTCACGAACTGTTTCTCCTCAACACCAGTCGGCATTCTAGCTTGTGAATCAACCCTGCCCCCCATGCCCCTTCTGCTGCGTCACCGCCAAAGGCTTGCAGCCATAAGGCTTGTATGCCTCCCGCCGGAAGCAAACCCAGCAACCGCCAGGCTCCACCCCACATTCCCAACTTCATCCCCCTTCAGGGCCCTCGACGATCACCGACACCACACGCGGGGCCTGACATCGGTCTATGCTCCCCTTTTGTGGAAAACCGCGGTCCCCTCCCCGCCGATAAGGAAACACCTTCCGATCGATGCCATTGCCCATCGAACCCTCCCTTTCATCCCCGTCTCTGGCCCTCTGCCAGTGGCCTCCCCCAACCTACTCCCACCCGCCTCTCTCCCAATTGGGATAGACGCCCCCTCCTACAAGTCGGTCAGGCTCAAAATCAGATTGGCGCTAATCAAAGACTGGAACGACTAGTTCCCACTGCCCCCTACTTACCCCTACCCCGTGTCCCTCTCGCCCCACCCCTTCATGGGGCTGGGAAGGTTCATGGCAGGAAGGATCCAACAAATGCGCTCAGGCAAGAGCTACCTAGCCGCCCACCCATCCTGGTTCACCGAAGACCCCTCTCCCCTCTGCCCGCTTTGCGAGGAGGACGAAGAGGACTTCGCTCATACCATCCTATCCTGCGAGTCCCGCAAGAAACCTCGTGAACGCCACCTCCAAGGCCTCAGTTCGGTAGATTGGGACAGCCCCCTATTGTCAAACGCCTCCGCACTCAACTCCCTCGCTAGATACATAAACGTCTCAGCGACGGGTTTCCCGCCAGGAATGCCCCCGGCAGAAAGGGACCCCCAACACGCACCGGACGACAACGCGTCTGCTCTTCCGATCCATGGCTTCGTTCCCTGAGGGGACTTCGGCCTCTGTCAGTTATTTTTCTTTTCTGCTTTGCTAGGAGAAAGTTTTTCGTTATGAGTATGTGCTTTATTGTTTTACTTCCTTAGGGATTTTGTGTCAGCTATCGGACACGGTTAGGAGGATTTTAAAGTTTGGTGCGATTGTTTCTTTTGTGTTTGCCAATTTTGAGATTAAGGTTTTGTTTATGCCATAGCTAGCGCTGCATGCAAGTTCTTGTACCATAAATCAATGAATACATGATGATAAAAAAGAAAAAAAAAAAAAAGAAGAAAAAACATCGAAGTTGGAGGCCACTGCTTGGTATACTAAATAGCGCAGTCATCTCAATGGAGGAATACAATTCCGTGTCTGCGAAAGGGTGTGATAAGTTTCAGGGTCAAACGGTGCTCACACTTATAAGATTCTGGATGTTTGCATATTAAAACCAGAGTGGTAATTCGGGGGCATAGTAGTTAGAAGTAGTCTGCGAACACTCAGATGCGGGATATAAATATCGAAGTGACTCCCGAGCTTTACAGACATCATCAAGCAACGGAGAAGAGATCTTATCAATATAATATTATTTTAAGCTTTAAATCTTTACCTTACCTATTTTATCAAGACGAGCCTTCCTCGACAGATTTATTGATCAAAGATTTTTGGCCTACGTCTCTTAGTTATATACGTGAGTTTGGCATCCGCCAAACATGCAGGTAGGATAGCTTGTTCGAATCTGATTGTCCAGAAAGAACGACTTGGTAGGAAGTGTGCTAGATGGAAGCATGCACCCGTTTGAGCCATGTATGTGCTTGCACTGCTCGCAAACCATTGGGTTCAGGATGTTGACCGCCACACCGTTCCTCTCTACCATCTGCATACTATCAAAGGGATTACCTACCACCACCACCTCCTTGTCTACCTCCACCACACTCGTCGGGATTTCCATCCCGAACCACCGATGCTCTGTCCACCAGGACTTCCATGGTTAGACTGGCATATCATTGTAAAGTTTGGTGTTAGCTGGGTGCCCTCTAATGTAACGGGGCCACTCAGTCAACTGGTGTCTATTCTGCCTTCCATCACATCCCCTGTGACCATAAAGGCCCATGCCACTGCGGATACGAAGTAACATATATGCATCCATTTGGCTCAGGCCACGGAGGTGTCTGGAGGCCTTAGGTTTATAAGCATAGTACCCATGTCTTTCCTGGTCATGCCAGACGCCCCACTTCCCCCCTCATAGCTCTCTTGCCAGTGCAGCATGTCCTATCCTGAAGCTGACCCCTTTCCATCTCCAAGTCTGTGCAACAGGAAGGCATGCACATGTCTTAGTCTTTATATCAGTACGCTCATTGCTGTGGATGCCCATATGTCTAGGAACCCAGCCTAGATAGACACGGGAGATGTTTCCCAACAGTAGGGCCATAACCTCCCACATCTCGGCTGAGTCTCCTTTGGGAAACATTTTGTCAACCAGGGTGAGGGCCAGCACACAGTCCAAGAACACATGCACTGGCCTCCTCTTGACTAAACCCTACACGTCCTAGAGGGTACAGACAACAGCGAACAGCCCACACTCAACAATGCTCCATGATGGGGAAACCGAGCACCCATCAATATGGGTCAAGGCCCCTTTCTCAAATACCACCCATACCACTGCAGCTCCATCTGAAAACTTGGACCAGTAAGGGTATACAACCACGTCTGAAGTCACAGCGAGTTTCTCCAACAACTGACGGTGTCACCGTGTCATCTCTGCCTTGCCTTTCCTAATCATAACCGTGGGTAGGTAGGCGAGCACTTTGTCTGAACTCAGCTACTGGGCAACCATTCCTTCCTCCTCCCTATGGAGCCGAACATGACCCAACCATGGATGATTGTCGCAGTATCGGTAATTGATGAACTGGCTATAGCACCTCCATTGCAGGTACCTGCCCTAAATGTAGACAGGTGGGGTCCCGAATTCAGCCAGCAGTATATTGTTCGCCAACTTTATCAGTGCTCGAAACACGGAACGGAGGCAATCGTTGACGGGGACCTGAATTTACTTTACATACAACGCTTAGTCGGCTACAAACTCAAGTTTGTAATAAACAGCCAGAAGGTAGGCTGCTAGCACCAGGTAGTAAGTTTCCCACGCTCCCAATTCCTCAACACTCCCAAACCTCCTTCCCAATGCCACAATCCTTCTCCTCACTCTCAAAACTCTTTCCAACCAATACCTAATATGAGAAGAAAAATTAAGGAAAACATTAAATCTGTACTCAAGAACCCGAAGGTCTGCGGATGGCAGTAAATTCTCTTCCAGCAATTTCAATACCTTTCCATCCTTCATCGCCGAACCCAATTCACTGTGTTTTCATGGTGCTGAAGCCCATCCCACAAGCTCTGGCAATGCGATCGCAGTCAGCAAAAGGCTCAGCAGCATGGCCACAGGCCCTCCATCTTGTGTTTGCAGCCACCATGATGACTCCATCATCCACATACAAGACCACCAGGTGTCGAACCCCTGGCGTGTACCGCATCCTTGGATTGAAGATATCTGCCCCATATATGCCGAACAGGAATAGTGAAAGAGGCAAACCTGGGGGTATTCCTTTGCAAACATGCCATACCTATGAGAGCTGTCCATTAAACATGAACCAAACTGTCCGACAAAGTGTCCATCTTCGTATCCATGCACATATATCTCTTGTACACTCTCGAGCCACCAAAGAATCTGATAGGGAGTTGACACTGATATTGTCGAATCCTCCTTCAATATCTATCGACAGTATAAGGCGTTAGTATCTTTCATTATGCTTTAGGAATTCCATTACCACTGCCATGGCATCATGTACTCTACACTTCTGATGGGATTCGAACTGCGTTTCTCCTAGGTCTAGGCAGGTCGCCAACCGTAGCAATACAATACATTCCACAATCTTTGCCGTGGTGGGGAGCAGGTGAATCATCCTCCAGGACTTGACGACATCATATCTGGGTTTATCCGCTTTTGGTATAAGCACAACCTCAGCCTGATGCTAGTCTGCAATGTCATGCTGCAAACCATAGTCCAGCAAGCGTCGCATCGTCGTCATGTCCTTCCTTTTCCAAAACCTTAGAAAACAGTACCCTATGTCATCCTCACCTGGCCCAGTATTTGTTGGGGACCGGGTATGGGCAATTTCCATTTCCTGAGCACTGTCCATGTGGACTGGGGTATCTACGCAAGGGGCGAGGTCACCAGGCGAAAGTGGTTGTGTAATCAGGTCGCAGATATCTTCATGCGAGGTTGCTACCATTCCATCCGACTGCTCCAATGAAGGTAGTGTATGCTTTTCCTCCAACTTCCTAGCCAACCGAAAGATGTCCGAGTCTTTGCTTTCTGATAGATTGGTCTGAATGTGTTCTAGCTGGGCCATTAAAAGGCATGCCCGATAGATGCAGGGAACCAACTTGTAGTCTTCTAGCCGCTCCACTTGCTTTCTGGAATATGATCAGAGTCTTGTAACATTCAGCCTCATCCTTTCTAACTCCAGTATCTACCACTCGCACTGGCCTTTATAAACCGAGGCCCGTAGGAGTGTATCCACCACACGTATCACTCCATTCCACAGCTCCTTATCCTCTACAAGCTGTAGAGTGTCGAGTTGCGCATCCACCTTCTTCCAATCTGCCTTCTTCCAAGCGGGGAGACTCCGAACAATATCTTTTGGAAGGTCTACGTCTAGCCTGATCATCTGAGCAGTATACTCACAGCCTGCAATATTCAAGTACCTGTGTTTGACATATGGTGACTGGTGCAGGCATAGATCGATCATGGAGATGTTGTAAAAGGTGGTTTGCTTTGGTGGGACTAGGTTGTAGCAATGTAAAATAAGCCACTCCCAGAGCCACATTCCAGGTCCATTGTAGTAGTCGGTGTTGGGATCTCAGTCCATTTGCCTAGCATTAAAATCACCTAGCACTGTATCTGATTTCTGAAGCTCCACCAACCATGCTAAATATACCGACTTGGTATGGGTAGGTGGAAAATAAGTTCCTGTCATGACCTTCCTCTCCCCCTTCTCCCAATATCCAATCTGAGTCCTACTATCTCTGTGCTCAACAACTTCAAACAGCTCACAAATATGGGAACAAACAAACACCTCAATGCCCAAACCCTTAACAAAAGAAAAGAAATCCCAACCTTCCACCTCCATCGGTACATGTAGCCCCTTCCCAATCAACTGGAGGTTCTAACACAAAAAACACATCAATTTATGAAAACAAATCAAATACCAGTGTTCATTTTCGCCCACTCCTTCCAACGTTTAATGTTCTGGTCATAATAAATATCAAATCTGGGACTTATAGAATCCACCCGAGCTTGTAGGGCCTGAGTTCACAACCTTACCCGTATTGGCATCGATGATCCAGTACTTTGTAGCCACCTTGCGTGCTGGAGCATGGATAGAAGGTCGGTCACCAAATGCCAGAATGGGTCCTAATAGCACAGGTTCCCCAGTGGCAGTGAGTTTTGAAATCCCTTTGCGCAGAGAGGAGGTTGTGGAGGGGGAGGGTTTGGCCAGTTTCTTACCTTTAGCCTTTGGAGACCGGGGCTAGGGGACAGAGGTTTCGTCAACCTGATTATCCTCATCACTGGTGACCTCCTCAATCCTGGGCGTGGGAGATCTATCACGTCTCCATCTTTGCTGTCTGGGCCTGTCACTTCAAGCCTTCTTTTCCATGACTGGCATTTCCTCTTTAGTCCTAGACTTTGGCTTTGCTGGCCCTGAGGCAGGAGATTCGGTATCCGTCTCGTGGGGAGAGGATACCAGGGATTTCGCAATTGCGTAGAGGGCTGGGCACCGGTTATATCCAGTGAAATGGTCAGACCTATCATAAATGTAGCAAATCCTCCTAGTGTGCCCGCAGGCTTCTCCAATTCCTCGCAGGGCAGTTCAACATGCCCCAAGCATGTTTTCTTGACAAGTGAACTCTAAAGCAAAACCAACATCGAGGGGGGAGGGCACAAGTTGCCTGAAAGTAGCCAGCCTGTAAACACCTACCACAAACCTTGGCAGGCTTGCTGTCAGTAAAGACCCTAATGTTATGGGCCCCTCTACAGAGGAAGATATTTCTGCTTCTCAGAGCTTCATTAATCACCTTGTTCTTCTCCTCCGCAAACTTGATGGTACAGGTACAAGCATCGGCCTGTCTTATGCCATGGATAGACCCTGTAATCTTAGAGTGGGCGGCAGCAACTACACTCCGGTTAGAAGCTTCTAGGTTGACATGGAGGCCATCAGTAGCCCAGTCACCAATCTATCCTTCGACAGCCCAGAGTGACCCACGTCCTGTGTCAGCAAGCGGGACACCCGAAACAAAGACCTTAACTTTCTCAACATCCATTTGGAACATGAAATCTGGTATGTTCAAGTCCCGGAGTAGGCCTACCTTGGCCTTATCAAGCCTGTTCTCTAGTTCTGAAGCACTTTAGCTAGCAAGGGAGAGGAAGATACACGCGACATGCACCTAAATATTGGCCACCTTGATGTACAGGGTAGACCCACAGATTTTTGCTAAGTTAGACAGGGTTACATTTATGCGATTCCTAATGGATTCTGCCGTGACAACTTCCGGGAGCTGAACTTTCCTTCTAGTTGCAACCAATATTGTAATGTTGCATCCACGAGCATTAGGTGTCAGTGAGGAGGAGGGGGGGGCTAGGGTTGAATTCCATGGGTTCTGTTGCCCTGTCAGAGTCCTCTGAATCGGCTCCTTGACCAGTATCTTGGTCCAGGTATCCTTAGTCATTGCTGCTGGTCCTGTGGGCAGGGGTGGGGAAACAAATTTCGGAACAACAGCCAGTTTTGCTTCTTGGGCAGCCTTACTGGTGTCCACTTTCTTGGGCTGGCATTACGAGACCTGAGAGCCCTCAGCTTCTCTGGCTCTTCTCCTGCGGTATCTTTTAGCCGTGGTCTTAGACTGCTTTTAACAGTATACTTTCTTGTCATCCGTAGCCTGGGCGACTTCGACAGTGGCTGTTCCTTCCTCCGAAGAGGCACTGGGAATGGGTTTGATTAGGGGTGTGGCCTTGGTTGAGGCTCTGGCCTTGGAGGCTACTGTGACTCATTTAGGCACGTATGCCAGTTTCTTCACTATCTCTATGAAGGACGCTTTCTTAGCAGTAGGAGCTACAGTAGTAGACTCCTTCCCCTTGGTAGGATGTGTAACAGGTTTGGAGGTAGGGGATGTGGGTTTCTGAAGGGGGGAGCGGGAGTGGCTTGGAGGTCCATCAACTCAACTTTTATATTCCAGATATCATCCTATTGCCGGTTCACAATCTGAACTAGCTCTCCGACAATATGTTCCAGTTTGTGCATCCTTGCACAGTAATTCCACCATTCCTGAGACTGGCAAGCCTCGACTGAGACGTCTATCTCTTTCGCCAGGTGTTTGCTATCTTCTGGCCCTTCCGAGGAGGAGGGGGAATTGAGAGAATGCAGAGGCTCATTGTCCCCTGCGAACATCTCATCCAGGCTCTCTAGGAGGGCGCTGGTCACGCTTGATCCCCTAGTTTGTCTGTCAGCAAGGACCAGGAAAAACCTCTTATCGTCAGCCACCATCCTATCAGCTCCTTCCATGATGGTATCTGCCAGGGCCAAATTGTCATCGGCATCCTCTGGCTGGGCCGGTGGCAGGGCTATTTTCAACTGGATTGCCAGAACCTGGCTGCTTAGTCTGGGTATGTCAGACAATGTTGCCTCTAATCCTTCCCAGTATCCAGCCGGAAAGGAGACCAATCGTGGGGAGGATCCAGGTCTGGGGAAGTCTGCCATCACAACCAGGGAGGCTGCATATTTGCTGTCTCCAAGACTGGTCGTCTCAGAATTCAGTCCATCTTCCAGAGCCATGGGGGTGTCCTTGACAATGAGTCCCAAAGATGGTACCACATTGGTGGTATGGAGGAGTAGGGGAGAGGGAGGGGTGAACTCTATCTCTGAGATATCCAGAACAGGTAGGGGAGGCCATGGGGGCAGTCATTTTCCGAGAGTGGGGAGGGTGACCTTGGGTCGGTCCGATGGGAGAGGGATGGTAGGCAGGAGGGGGGCGGGAACAATATTCCTCTTCTGTCAGTCCAGGGTGAGAACTACTACTTGTGGTTCTCCAAGCACATTCCGGAATAATAGTAACCAAGTCTATACCTTGCTACTGGGGACAAAGGTCTTATCCAAGGATCGGCCTAACTTAAATTTCCAACCGTAGAGGACAGCTTCTTCCGCGGAGAGGCCCAAAAAGAACAATGGGATAGTGGAGGAAGAGGTAGTACCCCTACACGGCTGTGGGGTCTGACCAATGGATTTGGCTAGTACCTGGACTAGGCCACTTGCCACAAGTTCTGGTAGGGGGCGGGAGGTAGACCAGAAGTTGGCTTCAACAGTAGTTCCAGTTGAGTCATTCTGGGTACGTTGTAGTGGGGTCTCAGGTATGACAGCCAGAGAGTCAGAGGGTGGGGGGAGGGCGATCGACAGGGTGTAAATCAAGCCACAGTCGAAGTGATAGCAGACCAGAAGCTCCATAGTTGAGCCCTTGTGCAAGCCACATTGGGCTGAGCAACCACACACGATAAGGTATGTGCGCACTGAAAACTCCACTTGTTTCATCATGGTGGGTGCGACTGTGGTAATGGTCCCCCTCACCAAGGCGTCAAAGTTGGCCAACATGGCATTATAGCAACCTTGGATGTGGGAAAACTGAAGGAAATCACAGTCTTCTCCAGGAACAGCAAAGGACCTTGTAATGATCAAAGTGAGGCCAATGAGAACCTCAAAAGCAGGGGTGGAAGCGTGGGCTGGATGAGTAGCCTCAGGTATGGAGGGCACCACTGAGGAAAAGAGGAGACCTTCCTGAACAGGGGATCACATCCTGGTGACAGGAGGAAATGCAGAGGAGGAGGAGGAGGAAACCGACATGGAAACCATCCTCACCCAAACAACCAACACAGATTACCGGGACCAGGCCATGGCTATCTCACTGTGAAGGCCCTAAGGGGAAGACAACTTTTTAACTGACTGCCAAACGATAAACAATAAATGGATTTGATAAAGTGAGGCAGTATTGTAAAGATGAAAAGTACGCGAAGTAACTACCCATCACGGAAAGTGAAAAGGTAGGAATGCATAATAGGTAGTTATATGAAGCCCTAACTACAAAGATTTTTTATTATTATTATTTTTCAATTCATTTATACATTGTTGTTTAGGGTACAAGAACTTGCATGCAGGACAAGCTATAGTATAAACAATCTGCATTCCTCCCTCCACTCAATACAACTGTATCTCCAGGATTTTTTGGTATGGACCTAACTGCAGATTATATGCAATAAAAAACCTGTTTCTACCTCACAAGCGAACTGAGGGAATATGAGAAGTCGAACTACAAACAAGCAGGAAAACATATGCAGGTAACCACTTGAAATATAACAATAAAATGAAGTAAAAACTGTACTAGATTCTACTAACAATCAAGTGAGATAAATGTGCTGGTAGACAGAAACTGTAGAAAGTATTTCACAATGCGACACAACTGAAAAATGGGGCTAATTGTGGGTATCAGCAGGAGAGGGGAGGATAGTAGGGTATCAGCCAGAAAAAGGTAAGAGCAGTAGGGTACAAAGCAATCTAACTATAAGAATGGAGTGGAAGTCGAATACGACTAAGTTAACTCTTGCAAATTGTGTTTGTGCTTAACAAGGCAATCTCTAAATGAGAGGAAAGGTGAGATCACCTGTTGGCCAGTTGAAGAAGTTCTTATGGACTACAAACTGTATTCCCAGCCATCAGTTGCATGGGAAGAGGCTAGTTGCTGACCCTAGGAGGGGCCTCATAAAGTGAGTCAGAAGGGGGAACAGGTAGCAGGATGTTAGGTATCCTACCTATCTCTTGATGTCAAAATGTACCCTGCGACAGGCAACAGCTCTCTGTTAGTCTCTTTGTAATAGTGCAATACTTCTCTTCCTTAGTGCTCCGTTACTTCGTCTCTTCTCCTTACCAAGACCTTGATTATTATTCTTAGACCGTTGTCTACGTTCCTTCTTTGAATGCCAATAATCAAGTCGTATTATGGTAGAACTCTCGAAGTGGTAGAATAGAATCTATTCTTAATAGTATAGGTAAGAAAGTATAATAGGTGGTTGCATGAAGAACTAACTACCAGGCTCTACTGGCTTCCTTTTATAGTCCTTCACTCAACCCGCTTATAAATCAAAACAACTATAAGTCATAATTGTGACTCATGAAAAACATCATATGACCGCATCATTGGTCATGTGCATAAACCACCTGACCTCTTAATAGGTCATGTGCGTGAAAGTAACTTGAACTGCGCAGTCCCCTTGGCCTTGTGCGCTGCTCCCATGACCTCTTAATAGGTCATGTGCATGAGGGCAAATCAAATAAAACCTCATGATGAATATCTTCGTCATGGTGAAACATCTCCTTCTACTACCTGCCACAAACATCTCCTTCCACTACCTGCCACAAACATCTCCTTCCACTACCGGCCACAAACATCTCCTTCCACTATCTGCCATGCAATCGTGACAATAGCTCCCCTTCCCCACGGCCTAAGTCCCATTAGGCCATTGGGAACTCATCCTCCTCTTCGGTTCCTGCTGTCTACAGGATATTGCGTCCTATCCGACGCATCCAACTCTTGCTCTCTAATTGAAGGTTTTCCAACCTTCGGATCCTCGCATCCCTCCTCTTCAGTTGGGAATCCATCTTCCCAACTTTGTATTCTGCCAAACCTGCCCTGACCTGTTGAGCCATCACCGCTCTTGCCAGCTGCAAGTTCTTTTTCTCCCATTCCCTAGCCTTCTGCTCCCACATCGAAGCCTGACCTTTGTAGAGTCCCTTCTCTACTTCTGCCGTTGTCTTTTGTTCACTGATCGTGATCAGTTCCCGCTGCAGGGTTTCCACTGTATCCTCCAGTATTGCTGACAAGATCGGCGACGGTGCTGGGTCCTGTTCCCAGGTGACTTTCTTGCATTTTTTGGCCCCCCTACCCATAGATTTCATACCCGAAATCTTGTTCTTGTCGCCTAGCGGGGGCGACACTGGTGGTGTCCTGTCTCTTTTCTTGGGAAAGTAATTTGTTTCAATCTTCTCTGTGTAATGGGTGGGGCACCCGTCGTCGTAGCACCGTGTCCACGAGAGACATTTGTGTGCTTTCTCGTCTTCCGTTTCCTTCGTTTTCCTGATCGGTAGGTCCACGGGTTAGACCCAATCTTCGTCGTTGACTTCTTCCTTGATCCAAACCCCGTCTTCCATCGGGCAGAAGTCTGGGCTTGTCAGGCTAGTTTTGGTAGAATTGCCAGATGGCATCTCGAGCATTGGCGAAGTTGGTGGCTGGGTACCATTCTTGATCGTGTTCTTCTGAGTAGCCTGTCCACTTGGCTCGGTACTGGAGTTTGTTGTAGTATAGTCTTGAGTCGATGACTTTCTCAAGTTCGTATTCGTCATCGCCCTCGATCTTGATGGACGGCGGAGGAAGTTTCTTTTGTGATGCGAAGGTGTTGTCTTGGTAGAGTTCAAGGAGACTGATATGGAATATAGGATGAGTTTTGTTCATCGAGCATGGGAGGTCGAGTTTATATGCTCTTAATCCGATGCGTTCGATGATTCTGAATAGTCCTAATTTCTTGTAGTCCAGTTTTGTTTTTCTTGCTTGTGGCATATTTCTTCTCGTAATATGTCATGCAATCTTTGCATGTTTTTCCTTTCAATTGAATGCGCGGGTATGTCGTATTTTGCCTGTTCGTATATTGGATCGTATCCGTAGTTCGCAAAGAAGGGTGTCATTTTGGTCGTTCCTTGTTTTCCGTTGTTCTATGCGAACTCGGCAGTTGCTAGCATATCGGCCCAGTCGTCCTGCTGATAATTGGTGTATGCCCGTAGATATTGTTTTAATATGGCGTTCGTCCTTTCTGTTTGTCCATTTGTTTGCGGGTGGAATGCCGTGCTGAGTTTCCTTTTGATGTGCCATTGTCTTGTGATCTCTTTCCAGATATTTGCTGTGAATAGTGATCCTCTGTCTGATATGATATCTTGCGGTAGTCCATGGATTTTGAATACGTGATCCTTGAAGAGGTGAAAGAATTGTTGTGTGTCCATGTCTGTTTTGCAAGGTATGAAGTGGACCATCTTGGTCAGGCGATCAATAACGACCCATATTGCGTCATAACCTTTCGATTCTGGAAGTCCCGTTATGAAATCCATAGCAACAGATTGCCACGGTCTTCCAGGCGGTTCGATAGGTTTTAGCAATCAGTATGGCGCATGACATACTGCCTTCGTTCTCTGGCATATCTCGCAGTTCCTGACATATCTCTTGACGTCTTCTCTTATTGTTGGCCAGTAGTATGATCTTCTGATCAGTTCCGTAGTTTCAGCTGTTCCGCCATGTCCCGCTTGTGGTATGTCGTAGTTTCTCCTTATCGTTTCCGTTCGGAGATGTTCATCGTCCGGAATCCCCATCTTGTTGTCGTACCAAAGGTATCCCTCTTTTTCTTCATATAGCCTGCGCGCTATTCCCTTCATTTCTCTTTGCTTTTCGTTTAAAACTTTCCTGATTGTTTGTATTACGGTATCCTTCTTCATTGTGCTTCGTATCAATTCTTTGTGGTCGTTGTTGGATAATATTGCTGTTTCCATCTCATTGATGGATTCGTTTCTTCTGTTTTCTTTCTCGTCTTTGAAGTATTTTTCCTTTGGTAAGAGAATCCTTTTTCTCTGTTGGATCCTTTCGTCCTCTCTGGTCGGTAGGTCTTCTTGTCTCCTTGTAAGGGCATCGGGTGGTCCTCCTTGCTTTCCAGGTCAGTACTCAATGTTTATGTAATATTGAGATAGGGTTTCACTCTATCTCGTTTGTCGTTGATTGAGTTCTTTGGTAGTGGTAAAGGCGAGGAGACTTTTGTGGTCAGTTACTACCCTAACATCGTGTTCGTTTCCGGGTGCATATTTTCTCCACGCCTTAAGAGCCTCAACTATAGCCAATATTTCTTTACCGTAGATGTCGTAGTTGCATTCAGCTTTGGTCATCGTCTTTGATCGGAATGCCACCGGGCGCGATAGCTTGTCATTGCCTAACTGCGATAAAATCCCCAAGCAGACATAATTTGACACATCCGTTTCGATGATGATTGGCAATTTTGGATCAAAGTGTCACAGTATCGGTGCCGTAGTGAGTTTGTTCCTTAATTTATTGAATGCTGTTTGATGCTTGTCTGTCCAGTTCCATTTGGTATCCTTTTTTGTTGTCTCGTATAGTGGTTTCGCCACTCTGCTGAATCCTTCCACAAATTGGCGGTAAAAGTTGCAAAAGCCTAAGAAGCTTTGTACTCCTTTTGCGCTCTTTGGTGGTTTCCATTCATCGATTGCTGCTGTCTTGACCGGATCGGTTCGTATTCCATCAGGGTTGATGAAAAACCCCCAATATTCGGTCTCTTGTTGATGGAATTCGCATTTCGTTAGCTTTAGTTTGATCTCTGCTTCCCTCAGGGCCTGCATACTGTTTCGGATGTCTTTCTGGGGTTGTTCCATTGTCTTTAAAGAGATGAGGATATCGTCTAAGTAGACAATACCGCATATATCCAAGAACTTACTGAGTTTGGTGTTGATTTCTCTTTGGAACGTTGCCAGTGCGTAGGATAGTCCCAACGGTATTACCAAGTATTCGTATAACCCGTATCGTGTTCGAAATGCCCCTTTCCATTTGTCCACTTCAAATATTCTGATATTGTGGTAGGCATCCTAGATCTCTAGTTTTGTGTAGTATTGGGCTTTCCCCAATTTGTCCAATGCTTCGTGGATCAGCGGTAGTGGATATCGGTCCTCCTTGCTGACTGCTTTCAGTCCTCGAAAATTCACGCATGGCCTAAGCTTTCCATCCTTCTTCTTGACGAATAATATCGGTGCCCCTGCTGCTGACGAGTATGGCCGTATCCATTCTCTTTCCAGGTTCTGCTGGAGCTAATCTCGTAGAGCCTTCAACTCTTCTTCTCTTAAGCAGTAAAGTTTCATAAACGGTGCTCTGCCCACTAGGTCGATCCTGTGGTCTTCTTCTCTGTGTTCTGGCAAGTCCGTTCTTTCTCCTTCTTCGAACATGTCTAAGAAGTCATGGTATTCGCTTGGTACCAGCTGTCTTAGAGTGGCTTTCTTTCTTGTTGCTTCTTGTTGTACCGCTAATCTGGTACTAATCGTCGAGGTCTCTGCAATTGTCTTTTCCTTTTCTTCTTGACCCCATTTGTGAACACCCGTTTGTTCTCCTTTCCGATATAGCTTTCCGAAGGTCTTGGCTTGTATAAAGTCGATATCGATGTGTTGTTCTTCGGTTTCGTCGTGGGTGTTTTTTCCGTTGCTTTCAAATCCACGATCTTGTCTTCCTGTTGCGTCGAGGCCGCCTACTTCTCATAGTCCTCTATTGTCGATCCTTTCCACAATCAACCGTGCGATCCCGTCTCCTTTCCAGACTTCGTAGTGTTCTTTTTTCAGGTTCATCAAGAGAACCTTGATTTCTCTGCGATAGTCTGCATCTATTACCCCCGCACCTGTGGGTAGGCCATGCCTGGTCGCTAATCCACTTCGTAGAGCAATTCATCCTTAGGTGCTATTTGGTAGTCCGATCGCTATTCTTGTCTTTATCATCGCTTGCCCTTTGGCCGGGATGATTTCCTCTTGGATGCTGTACAGGTCGTGTCCAGCCGCTCCCGTCAACCCTTTGGTTAGTATCTTTGATACGAGATCCAGCCGTTGGATCCGAATATCCTCTTTTTCGCTTTTTGTCGCGGTGATTCGACTGTATTCTTTTTCCCATCGGGCCAGTCTGCTAGGGACTCCGTTGATACTTGGTGATTCATTTAGGGATACCTGTGTACACCTCTCGCTTCCGAAGTCGATCTGTCTTCGTTCCCAATCGATACTCGGGTTGTGTTTTCCTAGCCATGGTATTCCCAGGATAGCAGTATGTTTGACCATATTTGCTACCTGTAATATTATCGTTTCCTGATGAGATCCTGTTTCCATGGCTATTGCGGCCACGTGGGTAATGGGGCCCGCCTTGCTCTTTTCCACATTCACCACACAGATGTTTCTTGGTTTGTCGATTTTCGTGAGGGGTATCCAGTGGGTATTGCAGAATTTTCTGTCGATAAAGTCCTTCATTGCTCGCGAATTGACCATTGTGTTGGTTTCGGTGATCCCGTTTTTTGTGTGTATTTTGATTTTTATTATCAGCTGATCCGATTTGTCGTCGTTATTATCCGTTATGTTGATTTGTGCCTTGTAGTCTGTTGCCGTCGATATTCGTATAGTCCTAGGGGGTTTTTCGTGCTGGTCGTCCCTCAGACCACTCGTTACTGGAGACTGTCGTCATTGCAAGCCTCCTCCATTTCTTCCTCTTTGTTTCCCCCCATCTCCTGAATCTTGGCATTCTTGTCCGGGCATTCGATTGCTCGATACCCTGGGTTTCTGCAGGGGAAGCACAAATTGCTGTCCCAGCGCATCCGAAACTCTTCCGGCGTTATCCTCCAGAGATTCTGCCGTATTGGTCTCCAGGCCTGTCTAAACCTTTGTCCTGGTCTCTGAAATCGTTGGGTGGTTCCTCTTATTGCATCAAGGTCCATTGCCTCTCCTTCCTGATTGGTCGTTAGGGCCCTCGGTTGTCCATTCTGTTGTCGCGTTGGTCTCTCCAGGTTGCTACGTCCTTGGTTCTTCCAATTTTCGAGCTCCACGAACCACTGGGATAGTTCTTCGGTCGTGTTGAATACTTGGTCCGAACTGGTCCCTGCTTCGTGCAGCTCTTCGTGGACCCCTCTTAAGAGTTGTCGTCGTAGTGTGTGCGTATCATATTTGGTGTCTGGGGCTAACAGTTGTATGTTGTGCCAGAATTCGGTAACCGTATTCTTTCCTTGAACCATTTTCTCGATCTGGTTCCTAGCTCCCTGTCGTTTGTCCTTATCCTCGAACTGAGCCCTGAGGTCTCTCTCGACCTCTTCCCATTCGTGCCATTCCTTAGGGGTGGTCCCTTCCACGATTAGAGTGATCCACTTCTCTGCTGTTCTCCTAAGCAGAGTTTTTGCGAATCTGATTTTCTTGTCGTCGTGTTCGTTCGTCTATTCTTGGGCTTCATAGTACAGCTTAAGCTGTACCAGGAATCCTCTGAGTCTGGGTGGTTCTCCGTCGAAGACGTCGGGGTTCCTTAATTTGAGTCCTTCCGACGTTGGTGCAGGTCTGAGTCATGCTACCATGTATTCTAGTTGTTCTCCCACCATGCTCAGCACATTCAATGGTACTGGTGGGGCCGGGGTCGTCCCCTTCCCTTCTCCTGTCTGTCCTGCCTCCATGTTGCTGTTGGGTGTCGCTTTTGAGACGCAACCAAATGTTAGGTATCCTACCTATCTCCTGATGTCAATATCTACCCTGCGACAGGCAACAGCTCTTTGTTAGTCTCTTTGTAATAGTGCAATACTTTTCTTCCTTAGTGCTCTGTTACTTCGTCTCTTCTCCTTACCAAGACCTTGATTATTATTCTTAGACCATTGTCAACGTTCCTTCTTTGAACGCCAATAATTAAGTCGTATCGTGGTAGAACTCTCGAAGTGGTAGAATAGAATCTATTCTTAATAGTATAGGTAAGAAAGTATAATAGGTGGTTGCATGAAGAACTAACTACCAGGCTCTACCGGCCTCCTTTTATAGTCCTTCACTCAACCCGCTTATATATCAAAACAACTATGAGTCATAATTGTGACTCATGAAAAACATCATATGACCGCATCATTGGTCATGTGCGTAAACCACCTGACCTCTTAATAGGTCATGTACATGAAAGTAACTTAAACTGCGCAGCCCCCTTGGCCTTGTACGCTGCTCCTATGACCTCTTAATAGGTCATGTGCGTGTGAGCAAATCAAATAAAACCTCATGACGAATATCTTCGTCATGGTGAAACATCTCCTTCCACTACCTGCCACAAACATCTCCTTCCACTATCTGCCATGCAATCGTGACACAGGAAGGCAGCAGGAATATAGTACTAGAATACAAGAGGAGGAAAACCTGCATGCAGAAGAAATCAGAAGAGGACAGTGAGGAGAGAGTGAGAAGGACAGTCACTCCTAGGCCGAGACTATGAAGGGAAGAGAGATGAGATCGGTATTCATAAGAGTCTCACATTGAGAGTTGATTTCAAGTGTGAGGAAAATAGAGGAGACAGAGGATGGCTCATGTACTAGATCTTCTTTTTTTTTTTTTTATCTTTATATTTTTCTTTATTATTTGGAGTATAAGAATCTGCATGCAGTGCTAGCTATGGCATAAAACAAGTCCAATACTTCTTGCCACCCAACCTGACAGTATTCCTGAGACCCACTGGTATGGGCCTAACTATATGTCTTGCCTAAAGAAAAACATATCCCTACTTTACAAGTGATTTCAGAAAATAGAAAAAGCCCAACTAACAACAAGCAGGGAAATATAGGAAAGTAACTACCTGGAACAACATAGAAAAACAAATTAAAAATCACACCAGATCCTACAAACAACTAAGTTAGATATATGGGCAGGCTGACAGAAACTGTAGAAGGTATCCTAGAATGCAATGCAACCTAGAAAGAGGGCCAACAATGAGGGTCAGTAGTAGAGGGAGAAGTAGAGGGGTGCCAGCTAGAGAAATAATATAATGGTAGAGTGCAAGCCAATCTAGCGGTCAGGTCAGGAAGGAAACCAAATGAGACAGTGTCAACTCTCAGTAATCATGTTTGTGTCTTACTAGAGAGTGCCTAATAGTTGGGGGCAAGTGTTTTAATGTGTCTCTTGTATAGTTTCTTGTTCTCAGGGAGATAGTGTTATTTGGTAGATAGGATACTACCACTTAAGCTCACTGTAGGGAGAGGCGAGATTGACCCATTAGCCTGTGGAAGTGTCCCCACATACTGCAAACCGTATTTTCAGCTATCTGGGAAGTGGGAAGACAACTGTTGCCAACTGTGTGGAGGAGCCTCGCTAAGTAAGCAGAAGATGAGAGAATAAGTAGTAGAAAGACAGTACTGGAAATAAAGAGGAGGCAAGCCTCAATGCTTGAAGAAAAGCTAAATGAGGACAATGAGGAGAAGATGAGGATAGCCATCACTCCTAGGCTGAAGCCATAATAGGAGGAGAGGGGTGGAGAGGGGGATTATAGAACTCCTACATTGAGAGTTGATTTCAAGTATGAGGAATATAGAAGAGATGGAGGATGTAGAAGAGATGGAGGATGAAATATATTATGCAGATTAATTTTCATTTTCATTTTCATTGTTTTTATCTTGAATTTTATTTTGTATTTAAGGTACACTATTTACTTACAGCACAAGCTATAGCAGACACACTAACCTCTACCCCTACTCTAGCACCAAAGCAGCCAGAAGAAAAACTGTCACAAAATCCATCAATATTGACAACCAGGTATCCAGCTCTCAGGGCCCATGACTTGAATGCATAAGTGTTAGGTGGACGCCAAACTCTAGTATAACGGAAAAATGTAAGCCAAATATTTGATCCGAGTATTTGTTGAAGGCTTGTCTTGATAGAATAGATAAAGTAAAGATTCAAGTGTGAAACAATATTATATCAATAAGATCTCTTCTCCATTGCTTGATGATATCTGTAAAGCTCTGGAGGCACTTTAATATTTATATCTCATGTCTGAGTATTCGTAGACTTCTTCTAACTACTATGCCTACAAAGTACTACTCTGGTTTTAATATGCAATCATCCAGAATCTTATAAGTGTGAGTCCCGTTTGACCCTGAAACTTCTCGCTCACTTTCATGGTTACAGAATAGTATTACTCTGTCAAGATGACTGTACTATTTGTTATACCAAATAGCGGCCTTCAACTTAGTTATTAGTGTATACTATTATATTACTTTAGTCTTCTTGACTATCATTCTAGTAGTCTCTTCAGTGATGAAGTGATCAGTTTCATGCTAGGCCACCTAGTGCCAATCGCAAGTCTAAGCCCAATGTGTTAACATCTTAAGGGTCTTGCACTTATGTACGTCTTCCTGTCTGAGCGTGCTTTTCCTTGGTCTACCTGCTTCCATAGAGGAGTCCTATTACTAGGGCCAATCAACCTACAGCTGATCTTAAAAGGGTACGGGTAGATTCGGTATGTCCTCAATAGCCTCCACTATCAGGACATCCTCATGGAGAATTTCGACAGTAATGTCCCATTACCATTGGTTAATAATTTTCCCGTAGCTGACCTTGAAGCCTATTATCTCAATGAACCTTCAATGGAATTCTTCCGTTCCACTTCCCAGATGTTACCAATAGTTTTCTTTCATATATCCCGTAAACAGCATGTGGCTTGACAGATGGCAGCGATGTATATGGTTTATCAAGTGGGCTTCATTGATCTGATATTTTAGTTATGGGACGCAACTCTTGCAATCTTGCAAATCACATGCGGGCCCTATAAGGGAGCCGGAAGGGGGTGTTGGCTTCAGTAAATCAATGGTCTGTGTATAGTTACCCTACTATGAGATCTGTGTACTTTGTCTCAGATTTCCATATGCCCAACAATAAGAGTCTCGCCTAAAGCTTTAACTCCAACACCCTGCGTGGTTAAAAAAACTTTCCCACCGAGCAAACTTGTAGTATGCACAAACAGTAAAGACTATAGATGAAAAGCCTACCAAAGATGTCAAGACAAAGGAAATATAGTACCCTAATAGTGGCTACAACCCGTGGCTACAATCCTCTCAAACAACCTGAATCTCAACCATATAGCTGAAGACCTTAAGTGACTTGCAATAAATGTATTTATGGTTAACAGGAATACACTTGGTGAAATGTGGTGGGAGACTGAAGCGAAAGCCCAAGCAGTAAGAAAAAAGATTTAGGGCAAGATAGAGAAAGCAATAAAACCCAGCCCAGAAGACCTGGAGGTGATATCCAGATGTCCCTGAGTGAAGATAACAAAGCACTAGGGTACCAGTCTATCCAACTGTCAGAAAGGTGCAGAAATTGAACATGATTGTATTAACTTTCAGTAATTGTATTTATATCTGACTAGGTAGTCCTCAGAGGAGGACAAGATATTGTACTATATTTCTCATCTAGTTCCTAGTTCTACGAGAGATAGCATCACTTAGTGGATAGGATACTGCTGCGTGCTGACCGAAGGAGAAGGGTAAGATCGACTAAAGAGTCTGTTGGAGTTCTGGCATACTGTAAACCATGATCCCAGCTGTCTGTTGCATAGGAAGTGAATGGTCACCAACCATGAGGGGGGCCTCACTAAGAAAGATGAGAGGAGAAAACAGGAAGCAGAAAAGCGGTACTAGAGCCTATAGGAAGGCCAGCCTCAACAAGTAAAAGAGAGAAAGATGACAGTAAGAAGAGGATGAAGATGGCTATTACTACAAGGTTGGAGCTATAATGGAAGGAGAGAGTGTAGAGCAGGAGAGATCGTGAAATTCCTGCATTGGAGGTTGATTTCAAGTGCGAAGAAAATAGAGGAGACAGAGGATAACAAACTACTTGAATTTTTCTTTTTTTCTTTTTCAATCTTTATGTATTCATTGTGATTTAAGGTACAAGAACATGCATGCAGTACTAGCTAGAGCATGAACAATTCCTGTTCCTTCTTCTGCCTAGTCCGAACATATCTTCAAAACTCTCTGGTATGGGCCTAACTGCACATCTCTACCTCAAAAGCTCAAACATATCTGAAAACAGAAGAAATGACCTCAGAGCAAAGTAGGTGGACATACAAAGGTAACCACTTAGAATATCACTGAAAAAATAAAGTAAATATTGCACCAAAATTTCACAACAATCATGCCAGAATATACGTACTGGCAGACAAAATGTGAAAACATTTTCAGAATACAATACAGACTAAGACAAGTGCCGACTGTGGGGGATGGTCGAAATGAAAAGGGCAGTAGGGTGCTAGCCAGGAGGTAGGTATAGAAGAAGGATGCAAGTCGATCCAACTGAAAGAATGGGTCAGAGACTGCATGTGACCATATCAACTATCTATTGGTAATCATGTCCATGTCTGACTAGGCAGTCCCTAAGAGAAGAGAAGGATGAGATTGACTGAAGACCTGTTGAGAGGTTCTTGCTTACTGTAAACCATGTTCCAAGCTCTCTGTTGCATAGGAAGTGATCAGTCACTAACCATAAGTAGGGTCTCATTAAGTGAGGTGAGGCGGCGAAAATCGGTAGCAGAAAGGTAGTACTGGAACCAAAGAGAAGAAAAGCCGCAACAAGTAATAAAGTGAAAGACGACAGTACAGAGAGGATGAGGATGGCTATCACTTCTAGGCCGAAATCATGATAGCAAGAGAGAGAAGTGTGGGTGTTTGCAAGAGTCCTGCATTAAGGGTTGATTTCAAGTGCAAGGAAAATAGAAGAGAGAGAGGATAAACCAACTACTCAGATTTTTCCATTTTCCATTTTCCATTTTTCTTTTATCTTTATATATTTGTTGTTATTTAGAGTACAAGAACTTGCATGCAGTACTAGCCATGGTATAAACAATCCCCATTCCTCCTCCCACCATGTTCAATCATATCTGTAAGACCCTAGGGTGCAGGCCTAACAATACATCTTCACCCCAAAAGCCTAATCATATCCGAGGGAAGAGAAGAAAATAATGAATTAGTATGTAGTGACACAATCTTAATAGCTTGAGTACGAGAATATGGCACAGTATTAAAGATATACTGTGGACACACTTAGGTGAGGAGTATGGTAGTAGGAAGGTAAATTGGTAGTAGTTCTTGTTCTTAATTCTTTCAAACACTTAGAGCAGTAACCAGCTATATATACAGGTGTGCATATGTAAGCGAAGAAAATAAATAAATAGGAAAATCTTGTAAGATACATAAGTGCAAACAAGTTTAACCCTGAAAAACTGCCAAGAAAATCTCAAATAAAATATATATAAACTATAATAGTGTGAGAGATTTTAAGTGGAAAACTAACATGCAATGTACCTTCTGAAAATGTTGCAGTACATAAGTAAGAATAACTAAAAGATCCCGTACACGCAATAAGAAAATATATATCCAATTATCCTATCATTGTCATGAAATATAAATGAAATACCGATTGTATATGCTCTAGCTGTAGTAATGTTTGTGATCTATAGGTAAACCAGAAATCTAACTATGGAGAGAAATACAGGTTATTTAAAAGAAATATACTTATGAAACGAATGAATTGGGAATTTCAACACTGCCCCTTATATCTACAGCCCAACAGTCCCATTAGATGCTCATGCACCAGTTGTGCCAAAGTCTTAGTACATATATCAGCTAGGTTTTCTGATAATGCAACCTTAAGTAGTGTGAATGAGCAATTATCAATTAGTATGCGTATTTTGTGAAAATGTATAGCAATATGTTTTGCTCATTAGTTTAACTGATTGTTTGTCGTTAGGAAGTTTGCGCTGGTATTATCGGCATTTAAAGCGATAGGTATAGTTTGTTGGATGGCTTCGAGACTTTAGAGGTAATATTGGATTTGTCGTGCAGCTAGTGACATAGCTATATATTCCGCTTCTATTGTAGATGATGCGACCGAGGCTTGCTTCTCAGATCGCCAGGAGATACAAGCACTGTTGAAAAGTACAATGTATCCTGTAAAGGCATGGAGGGTATCCAAATAAGCAGTGAAGTTGGCATTGATGTAGGTATCGAGAGCATTTGTAGTGCTATATGGGTAGTGGAGTCCAATATGCTTTGTGCCATTGATATATCTTCAAACATGTTTTGTCGACTTGAGGTGTTATTTGATGGGACATGAAGAAAATTGCGAGTGAGGTGAAATAGTATATGCTAGGTCAGGTCCTGTGCCAGTGGTTAATTACATGAGTGATCCTATTATCAATTGGTATGTAGAAGGGTCAGGTAGCTGTTCCTCTTCGGTTCCTTTCCATAGTTGAATGCCTTTCGGTATGGGTGGGGAGACAGAACATGAGTTTTCCGTAGAGTACCTTTCGCGGATTGATATGATGTATTGTTCTTGGGTAAGATGTATACTGTCTGATGTATATGTGATGTGGAGGCTGGGCAGGAATGTAGCTTCTCTTAAGTCTACAATGTTGAATGCCATGTTCAGGTCTTCCATCAGAGAGGTGGCTACAGGGGTTTCAGCTGAGTATATAGCGATGTCAGCAATATAAATCGATATGTAGATATTATGTTTATTATGAACGAACATGCATGGGTCTAAGGCAGATATCGTAAAGGCTCTTCAGGTTAGGTATCTAGTGAGGAGAGCATACCAGTCATTTGCAGATTGCTTAAGTCCATGGAGATATCGGTTAAGTCACCATACTTTGTCTCCGTTACTATACTCACGTAGCGGTCACATGTAGACTTTTTCTTTCAATTGGCCATAAAGGAAAGCTGATTTACCATCGAATTGTCATGCTCGGTATTTATTTTTGGCGCATACTGCAAGTAGGAAATAGGGTACTTTGTAATGGATAACTGGTGCAATGGAGTCTTCAAAGTTGAACTCAGGTACTTGTAAGAAACCATTGGCTATAGCACTTGCATGGTATCTTTCCAGTGTATAGTCAGCATTTCGTTTTGTTTTGTATACCCACTTACTATTTATTATTTTTCTTCCTATTGGCTTATTTACTTCATTGAAAGTCTTATTCTTCTTCAGTGCCTTTATCTCATCACCCATGGCTGAGGTCTGGTGTTCCTTAAGTGAGCTATTGATCACTTAGTGGTACGTTATGGGGTCCTCGTTTGCTTGTACTTTGAGATTTCTGCCATAGTACTGGGGTGGGCGAATAAGTCTTCCAGATCTGATCCGCATTGCAGGTGGATCCTCTCATTGTTCCTCCTATTGAGGTGGTTCTGGGGTTGCCTTTGGTATTGCGGGTTCATTATAGTCTTCTGGGTTTTCTGCCAGTGGAGGAGGATGTACTTCGATAGTTGGTTTTGGAGATGTCATTTCTTCATTTGATTCTGGTAGCTCCTATAGAGTGGGAAGAGGTGGTAGAAAGATATTTGCAAAGGTTTCTGGTTCCAGTAACAATTCTGATAGAATTGAAGGTTGTATCATTTTGTTTATCCAGTGAATTTGTCGCGTTTCAGAAATCTTATGCTGTGAGAGGATGTATATTTAGTATATCTTGTTGGAAGAGGTGTATCGAATAAGGTATTCTTCTATCACTTGGGGCAGTAACTTTGTTCCAGGTTTGCGTGTTTCCCGTGGTATATGGATAAAGCTTTTGGTCCCATAGGGGCGAAGATGGCTTATCAATGGCTTTTTATTATAGAGAGATTCATAGGGCATTGAATTTCCTATACATCTGTTAGGGAGTCTATTCCTGAAGTATACGGCAGTTGTGATTGCTTCAACCTATAAGCATAGCAGTGGTCCTGTTAGCATAGAACGTGTTGATGTGATTATTGTCCTCTTGTATTATTTGGCAACACTGTTAGATTAATGAGAATAAGGAGGAGTTTCGTCATATATAATTCCATCCTTCTGTAACAATAACGGCATTTCATCGTTGACAAATTCTCCTCCATTATCTGTCCGGAATCATTTAATTGCAGCATTATCCTCGGTTTGTCTTTGTTTGATGGACTGTGTGAAGACTTTTACGGTATCCGACTTGGCTTTAATAGGATAAACCCAGTGTATCGTATGCAGTTGTCAATGAATGTGACGTATTACTATGAGTTGCGAAAAGGCGAGAATGGAAACTTTCTACTTAAGTCCGAATGGATCAGTTTGAAAGCATTTTCACATCGGTTCTCTGTTGCTTTAGGTTTGTGCTTTGTTGACTTTGAAGTGATGTAGGTTTCATAGCTCCAGTCTTTAAGAACTTTGGGGATTGATGGATTGTCTCTGTAGTTGTTGTTTTGGAGGTAAGGAGGCTAAGGGTATTTAATTGTTTCATGCCATTGCTGGTAAGTCATCTTGTTCACTACTTCCTTTTCTTCTTGTACAACTTAATCTTGACCATCTAGTTTTCTCCAAACGACTTCGCTTTTGTTTTTCCCTAAAATGAACATGTTATTCCCTTCGCTACTAAAAGAAAAACCCTTTCCTATCAAGACCACAGCACGCCATAACATCAAGTTGCATTTACCCAACTTGGGAACCCAAAGTACCTGTTGCAGGACTATCGCAGCTAGATGCCCTTTTGAGGTTTTGGCCATGAGTCTAACTATTCCTGAACCACATGACTCAATTACCGAGTCATCACTCAACTTAACCGTACCTGTACTAGGTATATAGTTTATAATAAGGTCTTGGTTGCTGGTCATATGTGAGCTTGCGCCAGCATCAATTATCAAATTGAGTAAGTGAAAGTTTCTTCATGTAGAGAAGAGGGAGGAGGATGTACTGCCTGGTTCGGATATCTCTTCCTTTCAAATCTTAGCTGAGTTAACAACTTTTTTTTACTTCTTCTTTTGGGTGTCAGCCTTGAGTTTATTATACTCATTCCAAGTATATTCTTCTAACTGCATAGTGGGGTAATGCTTTTTGCAGTAGGTATATTGCTTGATGTTGGCTAGGGTCCTTTGAACCATTTCCCTTTCCCTACCTTTTCCTTTGACATCAGTGCTTTTATACGCTTTGTTTACTTCA
Source organism: Tuber brumale (assembly GCA_014065205.1). Taxonomy (NCBI): domain Eukaryota; kingdom Fungi; phylum Ascomycota; class Pezizomycetes; order Pezizales; family Tuberaceae; genus Tuber; species Tuber brumale. Next base: position 282,238 of record JACCEG010000025.1, on the reverse strand, counting down.
GTACTAATCAAAAGTCTCAAGTCTAATAGTTTATTGTAGACATAATCATAGAAGAGGTCCTCCTTAGTTTGGAGGTGGTCAACAATATTAGTCATTAACTTGCCAAGAGAGTGGAAAAGAATGGCAGCTTTTACTACAGGTAACTGAAAGACCGACTTAATAACAAACAGCAAGATGTATTGGTTGTCAGTGGAAGAGGTAGAGCTATGATATTGCATTCGATTCCAAAGAATATTGTATGCGTTAATATGATCAGTGATTGGTATGTCCCTATCATATTTGGTGTCGAAGACTGCATTGTGTTGCTTGAAGAAGGAGGAGGGGTTTTCTCTAGCAAATTTATCTTGAAAGGTATTTCATATGGTTGCTGATATCTTATGTGTTGCTAAAAGGATTAGCTATTGGGAGTTGATCGTTTTAAGAAAATAGGTTGAGACTTATTGGTATTGATCTCTAAACTCATCTATCTTTTCGCTGTTGTTTTCGCCATTTCTGCTTTTGAATGGTTCTGGTATTGTCTCCCTTTCTGTTACTACATCTCAGCAATTGTACAATCCCAGGATATACTCCGAGATGTCACACCATGATCTATAGTTGTCAGGCCCAGTGAGCTTTAGGATAGAGCTCAATTTGTAAGAGTGGCCCAAAAATGTTTGGAATTGATGGCGATGTTTCTGGCAGCTGAGGTGTAAGTTAATGGGAGAGGGACGATGGCAGCTACTGTGGAGCTTTTGTCAATGTCGCTTAAGTATTGGTACTTGTGTTAAAATTTAAATAATTGGCCCAGCCAAACAAGTGCCTTTATGTACTATAGGAAGCAATAAGGTGTAGGTTCGAGTGGTTAGGGTTGTAGGATGTACAAGTTCGATTTTGAGGGAGATGGTTGCGATCATAGTTTGGAAATGATAAAACTATTTGGATGGAGGAAGGGATAATTTCATTTGCAAGAGGTAGAGTAGAAGAAGGCCTATTGAAATGTGTGAGTATATGTTGTATGCCTATGAATAGGCTGGGCTTATAACCTATTGAATTTGTATGTAGCAATACAATCTTGATAGCTTGAGTACGAGAATATGGCACAGTATTAAAGATATACTGTGGGCACACTTAGGCAAGCAGTATGGTAGTAGGAAGGTAGATTGGTCATAGTTCTTATCCTTAATTCTTTTTAATACTCGGAGTAGTAAACAGCTATATATACAGTTGTGCATCCTTAAGTAAAGAAAATAAATAATCAGGAAAACCTTGTAAGATACATAGGTGCGAACAAGTTTAATCCCGAAAAACTGCCAAGAAAATCCCCAACAAAATATATATAAACTGTAATGATGTGAGAGATTTTAAGCCAAAAACTAACATGCAATGCACCTTCTAGAAAGGTAGCAGTACATAAGTAAGAATAACCAAAACATCCTGCACATGTAGTAAGAAAATATATATCCAATTATCTTATCGTTATCATGAAATATAAATGATATACCCATTGTATATGCTCTAGCTGTAGTAATATTCATGATCTATAGGTAAACCAGAAATATAACTAAGGAGAGAAATACAAGTTATTTAAAAGAAATATACTTATGAAACGAATAAATAGGAAATTTCAATAGAAAAGACCTCTGAGCAAAGCAGGAGAATATGAGAAGGTAATCACATAGAACATCAGGGAAAGAACAACAAAGTAAGTATCACACAAAATCCTATAACAACTATGCCAGAATGTATGTGCTGGCAGACAGAAAAATGTGGAATGATTTGCAAAACACGATGCAAACTGGCACAAGAGGCGACTGTGAAGGACAGGGGAGGAGTGTGGTAGTAGTAGGATACTAGCCATTGAAAGGAGGAAGCAGTGGGGTGCAAACCGATCTCATTGTTAGAACAAGTTGGTAACTAAATGCAACGATGTCAACTATTGGTAATGTTGTTCATGTCTGACTTGGTCGTCTCTCAGAGAAGAGAAATGGGAGATTGAATGAGGGCCTGTTGAGATGGTCTCACTTACTGTAAACCATGTTCCTAGCCATTTGTTGTATGGAAAGTGACTGGCATCAGCAAAAGATTATCCTGCATCTGACACTGACACATGACATTCTGATATTGCTCTCTCCGTCATTGTGTCCCATGTGTTTAGTACATCTGGACACCTGTCACAACCTCTCTGTATGTATTATATGTCCTGAGTTGTACCCTCTTTCTCGCTTCTGTCCTGCGTATTTGTAGTTGCAATCTATTACTTAAGAGTGTCCTGTACGTCTATTGCTGTGGCCTGATATCTGGTCAACGTCTCCTGTTTCTTCATGTCCTGACACTTGCCTCAGGTTGCCTTCTGTTAGGGCGAACACCCGGCACCATAATCTGTTGCTGCCATACGTCTCATTCCTTTGGTCCATCTCACTGCATATCACGACACCTTCTTCATTCCTCTTTCTTGTTCTGTTATAGTCTGAATGCCCTCATCTCGACTGTTGCTTGTTGTTGCATCCCAACATCTCACAGTAGTACGTTCCTCATGCTAGTATCATCACAGTGGGTGAGACATTATTGCTTTTTCATATGAATCTCCTATCCCAGTCAGACTACATTCAGGTGATATCTGGGTCTGTTACATGCAACGGCTGGTATTTGTTAGACATATGGAAATCTAAGTCAAAGTGCACAGACCTCACAGTAGGGTAACTGTGCATGGAACCTCAATTTACTGAAGCCAATACTCCCCTCTGACCCCCTTATAAGACCTGTATGTTATTAGTGAGATTTCGAGTGTTATGTCTAGGAACTAAAATGTCACATCAATGAAGTCCACTTCATAATACTATATAAATTGCTGCCGTTTGTCTGACTGCATGCTGTTAGCTAGATATATGAGAGAGGACCTTTGGTGACATCTGGGAAGTGGAACAGTAGAATACCGTAGAAGGCGCATTGAGATAATAAGCTTCAAAGCTAGGCTTCCTAATTATGGGCCGAAGGTGACAAGATGTTTCCGGCAAAATACTCCAAGAGGATGTCCTAGTAGAAGAGGCTATTGAGGACTTACTAAATTGACCTATACCTTTCTGAGATCAGCTGTATGTTGGTTGGTCCTTGTATTAAAACCCCTCTACGGAGGCAGGCAGACCCAGGAGAAGCATGCGCAGAAAGAAAGACCAAAACAAGTCGAAGACATGTACGACACTAACACATCGGGCTGGGACTAATGATTGGTACTTGGTGGCCCAGCATGAAACTGATCACTTCATGAATGACGAGACTGCTGGAAGGATAGTCAACAAGACTAAATTAATGTAATAGTCTATGGGAATAACTAAGTTGAAGACCACTGTTTGGTTTAACAAACAGCGCAGTCATCATAATAGAAGAATATTATTCCGTAACCATGAAAGGTTGTGAGAAGTTTGAGGGTCAAAAGGTATTGGCACTTATGAGATTCTGGACCTTTGCATATGAAAACTGGAGTGGTAGTGTGGAGGCCTAGTAGTTAGAAGTAGTCTGTGAACACGCAGATGCAGGATATAAATATTGAAGTGCCTGCGGAGCATTACAGATATCATCATGCAACGGAGAAGAGATCTTATCAATATAATATTGTTTCATACTTGGAATGTTTACTTTACCTATTTTATTGAGATAAGGCTTCCTTGACAGATTCTCCAATTAAAAGATTTGGCCTATGTTCTTCAGTTATACTAGAGTTTGGCATCTGCCTAACAGTATATTGATAGATCTCCTGTTATTAAGGCTCACTAGATGAACTACGAGTTCACTTGAAACTCCACCCACAGCTGTTAGTTTAATTACATTTTTGAAGTACCTCACTATCATATTTACATTCATACATTCGCAGAGATATTCGACTGGGAGCTGCTCAATATCGAATGTATTGAAATCCCAGAACCCTCCTGGTTCAAAATACCTTTCAGTATCCCCACAAGGGATCAATTCAATCGCATATATCGTACCTGGCTCAGCCTGAACCTGAAGTGGAGTTCAAGTGAGTGTGAACACTTCGTCGCGTGGAGTACCCAGTACTCTACAAAGTGGGAAACTGACAAATTTGGCCACGAACGGACCAGTCCTTCGGCTTGGGCCTAAATTGCATATATGTACTGCAAGTACATCTTCAACCTTCAGCAAAGGGAAATCCTGGTTCTAAACTCAGAATCGGATTGCTCCAGTACTTCCATACTATCTCCCAAAGAATAACTGTTGTATTATCTACAATTTATAAAATTCCTCAAATATTTTAAAGAGAAAAGAGTGTATTGGCATGAGGTACCAGACGCAGAACCCAATAAGACAATGTTAGGGTAGAAGTTATCAGATAACCTCTTCAATGGGATGGCTTAAGTACCGCAGTGCCCTACAAGGAGAATAACAGGAGGAGAACCCATGGATACCAAGCAAGATGAAACGGCAATGTGTGATTCAGCTCACTGGAGTCAATCTTGAGCAATACCAGTTGACCCACGATTTTGGAGAGGAATCGTATCCCCTTATCCACAAGGTTCAAGTGTGGCTAGTACTCATCGGATACCACAGGCATCAACACTGAAGCCAGAAGACTATGCTGTAATCTAAACTAAGTTAGATAGTCATCTAGGGATAACCTAGTATTGATTCAGTCAAGATATTGATATATCTCTCAACCAAGCCAATATCTGCTTCAAATATTTGAAGGGGGTCAGACAAGACAATACCTGAAAAGTGATATATGTACAAGAACAGATCGCTAATAGTTGAGACATACATGACAATGACATCGCAGAGTTTTTAATGGGGTTGGCAAGAGTGGAACAAGAGGTGAAGGACATCCAAGGCGAAATGCTGCGAGAAGTAGCAGAAAGAATTGATGCTCAAGATAGGCCACAACCTGAACATGACGAGATAACCACCAGGTTATATGGAATGGTGGGGCAACAAAGGCAGGAGGCACTAGCCCATGACCAAACACTCGAACAAGTAGTCACTAGCCTATGAACGGAATTGCTAGAATTCCGCTGCCAAAGTATCAGTCGCAATAAGGATGTCAACTACGCATTAGATTCTTGGAGGTTGGATCAAATAATTCACCAAAAGGAAATTCGGGAACTCAAAACCCTACAATATCGGGAAGGGGAAGGAGTAAATAATACTATAAGGACATTAATAGCCTTATTGAATAAGGTACTAGTAACAGTACCAGAACAAGGCGTTTCAAGACCAATACCCTTACCTGCAGTTGAGGCGGAAAATGCGGATGACTATCACACTTTGTCAATCAGAAGAGATAAAGGGCAGGGAAAAGGAGCTGCTGATGCAACCCCCGCAGGGGTACGAGAAGGAGACCACAATGACTCAGACAACGATAACAATGATGGTGAGGAAAGAGAAATATGAAGAGGAATTCCAAGGTTTGGTCAGCATGGACAAATACTAGAACAGTCTGGTATGGTAGAGACACTTGCCAATGCTATGGCATGAAATATTAAGCAACCATCAGAACTGCCCCCATTATTCCAAGCCAAATCTACTCAATACATATCTGTCAAATTATACAGCGTACTGAGTATTTCGAAATAAACCCAGAGATCTGGGAGAATGCCTGCAAGTGAGTTATTTATGTGCTGAATCGTACAACAGGAGATATAGTCTTTCCTTGTCCCAATCGGGTACAGGAAGGCTATAAACGGACTTAAGGGAGAAATTCAACAGCTAAGATTGGTTACATAAACTTGGTTTGAATACGATATTATCAAACATTTGGCCCTGGTAGAAGCCGAAAGACAAGCGCTTTGAGTGTTGATGCTGGTAAAGTATGACGGAAGTATTGAACTATTTCCGACATTCATGCACAATCTAAACATCAGAGCAAGAATGATTAGAGAGTCTTGGAGAGACCAAGTTGAAAATAAACTTCCAAAACTAATTATTCACAGGTTGTTGCAATTAACTGCAATACGGATCAACAATAGGAAGAGATGCTTAGGGCATGTGATCGATCAGAAGAAGCTCTACTTGCCTGAGAAAAGCTTGCAAGAGATCGACTACTCAAGTTGAAAATAGTTTAAGAAGTTAAAAGAAAAGGCTGACGGGATCCTAAACCCAAATGACAAAGGACGAACAAACCTTAGGTCAAGGGAGGTGGAGCCCTACCACAAAAGTAAAAGTGGGAGGATGAGCCAGAATGGTCAAACAAGAAGTTAGGAGGTGTGGCTAAGACAACCCACACCAGCTTTGACCTGGCTCATACTGGTATTCCGCAAAGTATTGTAGACACTCAGATGTGGAATAAAAATTGCACATGTTGTGAGAAGAAAAACCACACTTATCAGATGTGTTGGGGAGATGCCCATATATCGGTGGCAACAGTCAGCTCAAAACCAATAAAAATATACACTTATAGTGTATGATTGGCTATAGCAAAGCCAAAATTAGCACACCGAGTTGCTACCATCCTGCAACCAGCCTGAATAAATAGGATCTGAAAATTGGTAGATGACGAAGAACTGACCATAGTCAGTACGTGGGCACTAATGGAGATGGCGTTTGGGTAGTCAGTGTCCATAATGAACTGGAATCAAAAATTGGAACCCTTTTTAGGTGGGATGTATTGGGTACCACCATGACAGAGATTGTGTGGTTTGTGTACAACTATAGGAGTCAAAACATGAAATGATCAAAGCAGTGGGAAGCAGGTCTATTGTTTCAAGATCAAAGCAAAGTAGGCTCTAAGTAAAGGGATCCTACAAGGGACTTGTGAATTTGAATATGAGGAATCAATATATGGAGAGTCTTGACGGAAAGAGGAGATAGTCAACATGCCCACATGACTAGAGAGCCAACAGTACGAAGTTTCTTGAGTCACCTGGTGGTCACTTGCTATTCCTGTGCAAGCAAGTTACTATACTGAAACAGTGGGAACATAGCAACGCAAGATCGACCTGATAACAATACCGATAGCAGGACAACTGATATGGGCCATTTCACCTACCACACAAGTCTGAGTCGTATTATACATATGTACTTTCTTGCCTTCTGATCAGAGTGTGGGGCAGAGATGTACAGCTTCGGTATGCAAGACTCCTTTGAGGTGGCTGGATGGATAACAGCAGCCCTAATTAAAAGGGTTGGTGAAATGGGAACTCCATGCGCGGGGAGCAAAATGGCTAATAACCCCCTGTACATCTACTGTGAGCCTATATCTGGTACATCGGGAGAAGGTATCTAGCCGGAAAGCCCGTCGTGCGCAATTGTGTATCAGTGAAACACCGCTTAGTATCTAGACCCAGATTGTTAGAGCTAATAAGTTACTAGTTTGTCTGAGGAGACCTCTATAGTTGAAACTATACGGGCGTAGTAACAAATATTTTGTTAGCTACACCCAACACCAGCGATACCTAAACCCAAGAACTAGGAAAAATATATCCACGCTAAGTGTGTGGAATGAGACGCTTCAAAATTAAAACAATATAACTGTCTGAAGGGCATCACTTACCTCTATGTATACAATAAGCGATACAAAGTTAAAGTTTTGTTGGACTCAGGATCTAATTGGTTCCTCATTAATGAGAACCTAGTTGAAGACCTTTGCATTTCTATAGTTGAACACAACAATGCAGTTAATACTTTAGGTTTTGATAGTTCAACAGCAGCTTCAGGAAGGAAGTGTTATACCCTACCTATAAAATTGGAAATATCAAAAAGCTGACCCATATCGGAAGTGTCATGTGATGTTGCTAAAGCAGGAGACTATAGAATGATAATTCCTTTTGGTTAGTAGTATAGTGAACACCCAGTATGCCACATTGAAGATGCAGGAAGTTGGACCTTCCCTCCAACAAGTTGTGAAAACTGTATGTCTAAATATGAAGGAGTAGTGGAGATGTTCAAATACGATGAATTAGTCACTGGGGACCTGAATGCTTGACGTATTGGACGGATCAGAACTATTAATAATGTGGTAGAACTTGAACTTTTACCAAAGTAATACTGGTATTACTAACATTTGTTTGAAGTTCAAATGGTACAAAAGCGAGCCCCTGGATAAATATTTGACAACGAAATCAAATTTGTTCCTAGATTGACACCCCCTTAGGGACTGATATATCTACTATCTGAAAACCTGCTTCAGGCTTTGCTAGAATACTGGAAAAGCATTATCAAGCAGGGAAAGATTACCCATAGTCAATCCCCAGCAGGAGCACCCATATTATTCGTACCAAAACTTGATTGAAGATTATGTCTAGTTGTAGATTCCTGAAATCTAAATAAGATTACTATGTTCTACAAATATCTACTTCCATGAATGTTCGAACTCTGAGACTGAGTAGCTGGCTCCAAGATCTTCACCAGCTTAGAGCTTGAAGACAGCTACTAGTTGCTTCGGATTAAGGAAGAGGGATGAATAGAAAGCAGCTTTCCAGACCAGGTATGGGTACTAGAAATATAAGGTTATGCCATTTAGATTAGTCAATGTCCTGGCAACTTTCCAAGATATGATGAACCAAGTACTTAAAGAATACTTAGATGTGAGAGTAGTATGTTACCTGGACAATATTCTCATATATTCAAAAAATGAAAAGAAACACATCCAAGCTGTGAAAAGGGTTTTACAAGGTCTATTAGACTTTTAATTAGCGGTATTGCTACAACAGTCAACCTTCTACACTAAATAAGTAGAATTCCTAGGCTACATTTTGGCAGTTGATGGGGTATCCATGAGCACCTGAAAAGTGGAATCCAAAATGGTTTAGAAACTACCAAAATCCATTAGGGGTGTGCAAGTCTTTACTGGATTCGCTAGCTTCTACCAACAATTTATAAAAAACTTCTCAGCCATTTGCAAGCCAATAACCAAGATATGATAAGAAAATTCCAAGGATTTTAAACGCGGAGTTGAACAGAATATAGCTTTTGAAGAGCTAAAGTAGCATTTCACCACAGCCCCCATACTCTACCACCATTTCCCAGAAAGAGAAACAGTGGTCGAAACCGACGCTACCGATTATACACTCAGTTGTGTCTTTTCTCAATACTTTGGGAAAAAGCTATATCCAGTAGCATTCCATTCACGAAAGTTGAATTCCGCAGAGCGCAATTACAAAATTCATGATAAAAAACCTCTCGCGATCCTGAAAGCATTCAAGGAATAGATATACTGCTTGAACAGAACAGAACACTTGTTTAGAGACTTTACTGACTATCAAAACCAACAATACTTCTTCACCTCAAAAGTCTAGAGTGGCTGTCAAATTCGATGGGCTCACAAATTAGTTGAAAACAATTTTGGTATTGTATACCGACCAGGCACGAAGGGCAGAAAGCCTAATGCATCATGCAGTCTGCCACAGTACTGTCCTGAGAAGGGCGCTACACATTGCGAACAAAAAATCTTGATACAGGAAAGTTTCTTGGTATTGCTTGTAGCGAGGGCGGGCGATGAAGGAGAAGCCTGGGAAGGAGAAAATGATTTGGACTTGGAACCTAGAAGAGGTGGAAAGGAACCCATGGTTAGGGTTAAGAGATTGAGCAAAATGGCATACTTGCCAACAAAAGGTTAAAGAATAGTAGCAGGGCGTGATCTGTATACCAGAGAGGATGACATTGTCCCCAAGCATGGACAAGCATCGATAAGGACCAGGATAAATGTAGGGCTACCTGAAGGAATATACAAAAGAATTGCTACAAGAAAAGGATTGGCGGTTCGCAGTGGAATCTCAACCAGAGCTGGAGTAATCAATGTCGATTTCAACTGTGAAATCAAGGTTGTACTCTTTAACTATCAAGATATGGACTACCAGATAAGAATAGACGAACACACAGCCCAACTGGTGGTAGAACCAATCAATACCTCAGATATTATAAAGGTAAACCACTTGGAGGTAACAGAATGTGGAACAGCAAGGTTTGGAAGCTGCGATATAGCGACAAGATCCTTGATCGTCAAAGAATAAGAACCTAGTATCAGTTCACTACAGGCATCAGTTAAAGGCAACAAATACTGGTACGACATTTCACAGGTACCAGAAAGGGTTCTAGTGTTGAATGCCATCATCTTACAAATAGGAATAAAGCAGTTTAATCCAGAATTCTTGAGCGAGATCCAGGCAGCCATCGAGACGGACACACAGTGGAGGCAATAGAGGCAAGAACACATTAGGTTACGAGATGGAGAAAAAGATTTCCCCAAGGATTGGACCTTAACTGATGAATTACTATATCATGGGCAAAGACTATTTGTACCAAATAGTGTGGCACTATACACGAAGATTGTGGAAGGATGTCACGATGCAAAAGTTGCAGGACTTTTTGGACAAGAGGAAACCTGGGAACTCATTGTATGTGACTTCTATGGGAAAGGACTTGTGGACTAGGTCAATGACTACTTATGATCCTGCGATAAATGCCAACTCAACAAATCGCCCAGACATGCTAAGTATTGATTACTACCACTACGGCAAATATGCTATGCAGCATGGACGTCCATCTCAGTGAACTTAATTACCCAACTACCAGAGTTGCAAGGATGCATGCAGATAATGGTAGTAGTTGATCGATTCACAAAAATGGCACACTTCATCATGCTACAAATATCAGCTACCACTAAAGATATTGCGAATGCATTCCTGAAAGAGGTTTGAAGGCTACATGGCCTGCCAACCAAAATCTTCGCGGATATGGACTCAAGGTTAATCATGGAATTTTGAGAATCCCTTTGTAAGGTGTTGGAAATCAAGTGAAGAATGTCAATGGCTTACTACCCTCAAACTGATGGACAGATGGAATGTACCAATCAAGTGCTAGAAGGATACCTCTCAAGTTTTATCAACTATGATCAGGATGACTGGTATCTGTTATTATCATAAGCTGAACATGCCTATAACAACTCTGCTACAAATGCCTATAGGATGTCACCATTTTATACGAACTATGGATTCCATCCACAGGCGGAGTGAATGAAGGAGCAAGAGGCACAAAATTCAGGTGCAACACTCAATCCGAAATGTATTAAGATGATAAATGAATAAGCAAGAGGGTCACTAGAAAAGAGAAGAGAATGAATGTCAAAATACTATGACCAAAAAGCTAGAAAATAGTTGTGCAGTAAGATTGCAGATAAAGTATGGTTAAATGCAAAAAACATTCACACCTGATGAAAATTAAAAAAGCTTAGTAGGAAACTTTACACTCTTTTCCAAATTTTGGAAAACAGGAAAATCAGGAGCTTGCAAGCTCAGCATATCCAATCGACGAAATATCTCTATCATGTTCCATATCACATTACTAGAACCCTATCGTAAATCAATTGATGGCAATCATCAGCAAGCCCCAAGAGAACTGGAGGACATTGACAGCGATCTACAATTGGAGGTGGAAAACTGTCACAAGAAGTGAGATACGTTTTTAAAGGAAACGAGTATGCAGTTGCTATCAGGAAAAGTGAGAACAGTCGTACTTTGTTAAATGGTAAGTACATTGGGAAGATGAGAACACATGGGAGCCAGCCACCAGTACGGAAAATACAGAGAAAGTTGTGGAAGGTTTTCATAATGAAAATCCAGATATACCAGGAAGGATAGAAGTAAGATAGTAAGGAAAAGGTTTTCCTACTGTGATTAAGGAAATGTGGAAGGTTTTTGACCCTGACTACACTGAGTCTTAAAATGTATTTAGAAAAGTTATAAAAGTTTATAAAAGCATTTGAGGCAAGGCCTGGTAGGAGGAAGCTCATGCTAGGTATATGGAAATCCAAGACAAAGTACACTGACCTTACAGTAGGGTAACTACACACAGACCCTCGATTTACCGAAGCTAACATCCGCCTCTAGTACGCTTATGGGGCCCGCATGTCATTAGCGAGATTTCGAGAGTTGTGTCCTATAACTAAAGTGTCACATCAATGAAGCCTACTTCATAACACCATATACATTATGGCCATCTGTCTGACTGGATGCAGAATGCAGGTTATACATGAGGGGACCTTCGGTAACACCTGGAAAGTGGAATGAAAGATTACGGTGGCGGGCGCATTGAGATAATAGGCTTCAAAGTTAGGATTCCTAATCATGGGCTGAAGGTGATGGGACATCTCTAGCAAAATACTCCAAGAGGATGTTCCAGTAGCAGAGGCTGTTGAGGCCAGACCGAATCTACCCATACCCTTCTGCGATCAGCTATATGTTGGTTGATCCTGGTAATAGGACCCCTCTATGGAGGCAGGCTGACTAAGAGGAAGCATACTCAGAAAGTAAGACCTACATAAGTCGAAGACACGCAAGACGCTGACACATTCGGCTTAGATTTGTAATTGGCACTAGGTGTCCTAGCATGAAACCGCTCACTTCCTGACTCAAGAGACTATGAAATGCTAGTCAGCAAGACTCAAGCAATATAATAGTCTATCTGGATAACTACGTGGAAGACCACAGCTTGGTTTAACAAACAGCGCGGTTATCACAACGGAGGAATACTATTCCGTAACTGTGACAGTGTGTAGGAGGTTTCTGAGTCAAATGGTGTTTGGATGTACAAGATTCTGGACCTTTGCGTATTAAAACTAAAGTGGTACTTCCGAAGCCTACAAGTTAGCAGTGGCCCGTGAATACTATGACATGTGATATAAATATTAAAGTGCCCCCAGAGCCTTACAGACCTCATCAAACAATGGAGAAGAGATCTTATCAATATAATATTCTTTCACAGTTAAAATCTTTATTTTACCTATTTTATTGAAAAGAGCCTTCCTTGACAGATTCTCTGTTCAAATGATTTGGCCTACATCCTGCAGGTATGCTAGAGTTTGGCATCTGCCTAATAGTATTCCACGTCGTTTGCGCTTATCATGGGCTTATCACACAATCACCACTTCTTTATAACAATGCTTGCTCCATTTGCATTTATTTTTTACAATTTGATTATGTCTAAGTCTATTGCACTATCTAATAACATTCTTATCTCCCAATGACTTGCGTCATTATCCAGGACCCATTCTGATGCAGCCCTGGCCTAAGTACCTAAGATTTAGCCTAATCCCATTCCTTGTCATAAGAGCAATAGTGTTAGACCAAATGTCATTTCTTCTTTTTTGGATGCCCGAAACTTCTCCAACCATTAGCTATCACAGCTTGACCTGGCGGTGTAGAGTTCATGCAGCTCTGCTCTTTATTTCGATAATTTAGCAGTATATCTTACAGAACACTTGTAAATCGATCAAGCTTTTAACAGGCTATTGCCAGTCTCTCTCCGGGATCAGGTGGGCCAAGCCTACGCTTGAGCCAATGTCCACAATACTAAACTTGCCTTTATCCAGCATCACTGGCAGCTGTACTGTGATAAGATCTTATAACTCTGATGGGTGTCTGGAGTTAAGTATATTCAACATCTACATACTTGCCTATCAGTAGACTCTATCTGGTTGCTGGTAGTCTGGCCACTTGAAGACAGCCACGAGTTTCCCAGGAAGATGACCCTTTAGTGGACTGTACATTTGGTCTTCACCACTCTTAACCCAAACCCAGTCATTATGACTTGCTCAGTTTCGCAAGAGTGCAGTACTCTTACATTGTTCCTAGTGGATGTCATAGATATCAGTTTCTTAGAATGCAAGAACTGGGATTACAAGTTGGGTTAGTAGCTCAACAGGAAGTAGACAAAGTATTGCCGGATCTTCTGGAAGGCAGTGCTCTACAGGGCGGCTATTCCAGGTATATTGTAGTAATTCGGGATACATATTCTGGCTTGAGATGCCCAAGACCTTGCAATGGTCTCGAAGGTCGGTAATGTCACCATGATATCCCTTCAGGGTCCTATGAGGTCATGGTGGAGTTTCAGTCCTGACTTGGTGTAAAAGATCCATGGCGTCGATGGGGATATCACCTTCGGAACATCGTGGGGAATCAAGGTTCAAAAGTCTCATTCAGATCACATGGTGTCATCCGTAGTTGTAGAGGATCTGCCTTGCGGCATCATTCTTATTGGATTGCCGCTATTCATCTTTGATTTATTCCTTATGTGTGAGCTTGCAGTACTCTGTAGAGTACTGCAAGATATTGTCAAAGAGGTACACATAATCATAGAAGTGCCCAAGCAGATGCCTTTTAATGAAATTGTAATGAGATTCCCCATAGATCAATTCCATATGTTGGTTGTTTTCTTCATCCCAATACAGTTCCTATACACGGTACCACTGAGATGTGGTGAGGAATTGCTCTACCAGCCTTTGATGTTGTCATCGCTTGGTATGCTGCTCCTGAATCTTTGCCTGTGTGTGTTTCGACATCCAGAACTCCAATAAGATGTCCTTTATGGCATGAAATTGATTAAGATATTGATTTGTATAATCCAGGGTCTCAGACATATGACTTCGATATTGCGCCATCAGACTGAAGTCAAGTAATGATTTGTCACATTCAAGTACATATTTGAAAGGGTGCTGTTGGGTACTATCAGGGAGTCTCAAGGCAATCCTGCCAACCTCCAAATAGCAACATCCCAAGTTTCTCATCTCCTTTCCTTGTCTCTATGTAACATCACAATATGCTTTTCTGGGTATAAATAATCCTGAGTATCGTGGTAAAACTTTCTAAGTATCATCAAATGCTTCCTGCTGCCTGTGTATGTTCAGAAATCCTTGAACCCAAATACTCATGTACTGGAATAGTTTAAGATAAACTGTATGAAGCAAATCTGGGTGGTGAAGATGGGCAATGGAAACACGAGGAAGTGTGCAAATAACATCTCTTCCTATCTTAATACCAAAAGTATCAAAAGCGGTACGGATGTCATCCAATCCGGACGCCCATAACGCATACCAAATTTTCTTTTCAAAGCTCTTGTATTTCGCATACTCCAGGGCTGAATTCCTCTCCGGGGTCTCCAATCCTAACATATCCGAAGGTACCTCATATTTATGGTACACATTGGATTTATACCATGCAGTATGACATGTTCTATATAGCCCGCAATCCACGTGGTCAAGATAGGAAAACAGTTGCCCACTTTCCCATCTACACAGTCAATTGTCACACTGTCGAGGGTGGCCCCCGGTAAGGGATCAAATAGGAGCTTGAATATGCCTTGAAATATATTGGTGTTAATCTGTCTCTGGTGGTCGTTTGTGGCAACTGCTTGTAAGAATTTGGGTGAGACAGGCAATAGCGGAACTAGGAGAACAGCTATTGTTCCCAGTTTGTTACACTCAGTCGAGGGAAGATTTCCGATTGTCATATACACAGGCCATGCATTCTTGTCACCTGAGAAGTTGCTCAGGTGTGTCTGATCCAATATTCCAATAATTGGAATGGCAGTTGCACCAGGTGGAAGTGTTTCCTGCACAGGTTAGCCTGTATTTCAGTGAAGAGAAGGTGCGAGCAGTGTTGAATCAGTACATGAATGTCCTGCCACCTGGCCACAGTATACATTTCCGTATATGCTTGCATTCGATTGGAATCATATTCACATCGTGAGGGCATGAACAAAATTGGCTTCATATGCTCTCAGCTGAAGAATGTATCAGATACCGTCCACAATGTTAGGGTAGAAGAAAGACAAAGTTCCCATTGCGTCCTCAACTTGATCTTCGAACCATTGTAGATATGAGCTATACAGATCTAAAGAGAATAGGTGGTTTCTAGTATATACATTGTGCTGTAGCAAATGTTCGCTTAATTGCCGCGGCCATTTGAAAAATATTCACTAATTTGCCTCTTAGATATCTTACTTTGTATGAACCAAGATACAAGTTTGAAATCCTGTACACTCGCAAATGGGGCCCATGGATCCTGCATAGATTGTGGTATTTTTCTACAAATCCTTTCACGTCTCCAACAGGATCCCCTGTACCTACATAATAGTCTCATATGCTGGACATTGAAGATGTATTGACATTTTGGTTATACTCAGCATCCATTTTGTGGGTAACATCAGCATTAGGTGTCTCTACTTAGCAGTTAATAGGATCGGCCACTGATTCATAGTCAAAATCTGGCTGATCACTATCGCATAGCGTGGGGTTGCGGGACATTCTATTGTATTCAGAATCTTGAGGACTCCTTGGGGTTTGAGCATGCTGTTGCTGCGAAGCGAGAAGAACACTGAGATCAGCATGCACAGTTTGGATGTGTCTCTGATACAAGCTGGCATAGCTGTATTTGGAGCTACAAAATAAACATTTGGTTGGCATTGTGGGACTCAGCTCATGGGGTGATAGTGATGTGCATAGGTGATAGAAGGTAGCTGCAGAAGGCTCAAGAGTGTGTGTATAGACTGTGACAGCAGGTGGCATCGAGTTCTGATGATCTGAGACACAGCCAATAGTCAATTCAGTTTAGTACACAGTATTTCAACTGGTGTGCCAAAGGGTATAAGATGTTCAGGACGTCTCAAGATTCAATTCTGAAGAAATCTTGAAAGTCTTTGAAGTTTCTGAGGACACCAGAAACTACATTATTTAAACTGAATTGATCACGATTGAGTAAGCCATACCAGGAATAATATCTACTACAGACTGACTATTGACAACATTTACAGTAATCACAATATTCGCACTTGGAACAAACCAGTGGAGATGGACCAAAATAATAACACTCAGTATGTTGAAATGTTAATTGTTCTGAAGGGACCCATAGCTCCACTGGGGCACATGTACCAGCTTCTATTTCTTACTCTTATCGGCGCCATTACAGTGGCCAGGACTGGTAATCAAAAAATCAGTCAATATCAGATGAGGCTTCACTTCACCCAGGATAATCCAGGGAGACAGCTCTATGGCACATGATGAAATACTGGCAAACACCAGATATTGTCAAGAAACTATACAAATATCAATAGTTTCCCGAACAAAGATATCATTGAGATATTTCATGGCATGAGGAGATTACGCCCAGCCTGTGTTGCTCTTCAGAGGGTGGGGGTCAATGACATGCCCAGGAGGCAGCAGATCGAGGAGGCGACCATCGCACTTCTTAAAGACTGTGGCAAGAAGCTAACCCACAGTCTCCTGAAAAAACTGGCGCTTTAACATGTACTGGATGTGCTGGCAATCATCTCAGTGGAAGTGCATGTTTAGCAGATGGTGCTGCCACTGGGCACTCCGGCTCAATGGACTGTCGACATACCACCAGCTCCTGTCCTGACAAATCCAGCTCTTACAAACAAAAGATGTCGGGTTCCGGAATTGGCCTCGACAGGTGTCTTGGCTGCCAAAGAAGATCCTTATAATAAGGGTGTCAATATGACTCCCACAAACAAAAGACATCGGGTTCAGGAAACAGCTGTGAAAGGAGTCTAGGCTATAGAAGATGACCCTGATGACTGGAGAATATATTCAACTACAACAATAAATTGACATCTGGTTCGAGAAACAGCCATAAAAGGAGTCCCAGCTGCTGAAGAGGACCTCACTGACCGGCACCTCTATTCAGCTACAACTAATCCTAAGATGTCAGGTTTGGCAAACAGCTGTGAGTGGAATCCTGGCTACCGAAGAGGAGCCAGACAATGGAGACCACCTGTCAGCTCTGATAATCCAAAGACATCATGTTTGGAAAATAGCCGCGAAAGGAGTCTTGGTTGCCGAAAATGAGCCAGATGATAGAAACCTGTATTTGGTTCCGACAATGAATATACGTGGGGCCCAGGAAACAGCTGCAAAAAGTGTTTTGGATGCTGAAAAGGATCCAGATGATGGGGACCACTATATGGCTTCTACAATCCAAAGACATCATATTCATGAACATGCTAGGCTAGGGGTCCCTTGCCTGGGGAGTACCCTATATCTCTAGAGTTTGAGTTGCGTAGTTAGATTCCTTTGATATTCATAGATTGTGTACCATGGTCTTCAGAGTCCTAGTACCTCATAGAAGGATTGGCGATATCTTGGACACCACCGATATTGGACATGAGTCGATCTGCCGGCACCCTGAGCAACAGCTGTCCCTTTGAAAATTCATCTTCATTGAAAATAGTGAAATAATGCATGTGTGCCTGCTGTTAAATTCAGTGCAGCAGGACCCATTGGATCTCTTAATATATTGTTACTGTGATCCAGGAGACCCCAGGCGGAAAACACCACCACATGTGAGGTATGTCTATTTTCACTAAAGCGACGTAGGAGATTTGGCTGGCAATCTATATGGCGTGCGAGATAAGTAGGTGGTATGAATTGTAGAGTACATGCGCAGATTGCTTGGGTCGCTGGCAATGAGAATGGTGGTGGACAGGTAGAAGACGTCTTTATGCAGCGGAGTTCACATGTCACTAGGAAAGCAAAGCGACTCAAAGATGATTATCACCATTCAAGTTAGAGCATGATGTGTTTTGAATTTTCCACTATATATGCCTAAAAATTACTCTGACTCTGACATTTTTTTCCAGTCATTAGTAAGCTTAGTCAATAGTCAAAAGTCTGTGAAGTGACTCTCTAACTGGGAAGACAATTATCAGGCATTGATCACACATATAATCATTGTGCAGCTCTGTAGATGTATCTTGGAACCAGGAATAGGCAATACCGGTTGGCATCAGGATTGAGGGACCTGTTTACGCATCGAATGGCAATACTGTCATCCTATGAGGCGCAATTCATAACCTCTCTTGATGCTAGGATAGGGTGACACCTCTTGCCATCAGCATTAGATGACCTGTTTATGCATCGAATGCTAGTGCTGTCTTTATATAAGGCTCTATTCATGTCGCGACATATCAGTAGTTTAGAACAAGAATATACACTGACTATTTACTAACACTCAATGCCTTTAATTACGCCAGGAGTTTTTGCTTGAATCCTCTGTCAAGGGGTGTTTGCCTGTATCAGAACGCATTCTCCTGGCCATGGCTGTCATCACTTCCTTCCCTCCTCTCACCCTGGTTACCTTCTACCTGCATTACACATGACACTCATGTCCTTCCTTTCCTCCCTCTCATACAAACTTTCTCTTTGTCACCCTACTCAACACTATGATTTCCCTGGCTTTCCACCTTCTTACCTCCACAAACAGCAATGTCTTTCTGCCTTCTTGTGCCTCCAATTCCAACATCCTTTTGCCTCCTCACCCCTCTCCCAAATTCCAATATCTTTCTGCCTTCTTGTACCCTGCGACGCTATCATTTCCCTGGCTTTTTACCACCTCCCCCCTCCTAAATTCCCACATCTTTCTACCTTCTCATTCCCCCCTGTTCCAAAGTCTATCAGTAAAAGATTTATCTTACATCGTGTACCTTTTCTGCGTCCGATGCTCAGGAAGAGCTAAATTTAAACTCCCAATGTGGATGGGCGCGGCCAGATGCCCCTCTTTCCCATCCAGATGTATCGGACGGTACCCAGGGGAGAATCCCTAGCCACCATTCTCCTAGTGTACTGACTCTGGCCTAATTACTCTCAGCATCCGCTGACCCACGATTCCTGTTGCAAACACATGCCTCCCACCTATCTACTATTTTTTGAGTCCCCGCGATATCTGCTATTGGCTGCCCTTTCCTTCCCCTTGATACCTAGTTTCGTCTGCGCTTCGCCCACATTCCACCCAGTATTTCTTTTTTTTCTCTGGTAGTCTTCTCATCACTCCTGATTTCTCTCCCGTTCTCCCTCATATTGTTTCTATCTTCCTATTCTAGTTTGTATTTCTGTGTGCACTCAATGTATTTACTAAGTAGCCTGTTATCGTCTGTATTTTATCCGCATTCACCACTTACATTCCTTTCCCATCTGCAGGCCTCAGACTACTTCTGCACCTTCGCTAATTATCCTGTACATTCCTATCCCACATTGTATTTCACCAAATCTACTGGACGTATTCTAAAATTCTTTTGTGATTGCAGGTTTTGTCTAACTCCATCCCCAATTTTTTTACTCTATTTTTTCTTATCCTGATATCTTCAAAACTGTGACCTGAACAAGATCCTGTCCCCAGTCTCATAGAATCTTACTTTCTCTGTGATCATTTTAATCTACTTTATTATTTATTTCCTTATAGATACCAAATTATAAACCAATAAATTCATTT
Source organism: Tuber brumale (assembly GCA_014065205.1). Classification (NCBI taxonomy): domain Eukaryota; kingdom Fungi; phylum Ascomycota; class Pezizomycetes; order Pezizales; family Tuberaceae; genus Tuber; species Tuber brumale. The sequence continues at coordinate 262,256 of JACCEG010000025.1, read as the reverse complement.
TCCGGGTAGTCGTCTGACTCAGTTTCATCTAAATGCCGAAGGGGATCTTCAGCTGTGATGGACAGATCACAGTCCATTAAGCCTGCTGGCGGACCTTGCATTTCTACTGGTTCTAAATCTTTCTGACTATATCCTCGTGGGGTAGTAAGCGCGTGGCTGATACCGCTCGCATGTGATCCAACTTGCTCCAGATGAATTCCAAACTCCTGGTACAAGGCATCGAAGTTATTTGAATATCCACCAGTTCTCTCTACTTGTGTTCTGCAATCCTTTGCAATTCTATTCTTTAATCCCCTCATTATCCGCCAGTTGCTTTTAGTCTGAAAAGATACTGGCGTATCTCCCCATGTTCCTAACTGACGTTCTAGTGGTGCTCTTTTTCCATTAGCCTAACCATCATTGGACTCTAGTAGATATTTTTTATTTTTACCTTGGGAACTGAAATGCGTAAAAATTACTTTATAAACAAAGTTCCCATTCTGCCAACAGCGGAGAGCATGACACAATATGGCCGCAGTCAGATACAGAAATGTGCCGTTAATCTTTCCTAAGAATCCATCATCCATTGTGCTTCTCCTTTTCTTGCCCAAATAAAATTGTGCATATATGACACCTGGAATCTGTAGGGCTAGGAATCTAAGAGAGTGTGCCTGCCTGCATTGTTTGACAGATTCAGTCTTACTGCAGTCTGGAATAATTACAACGAAGAGGTATGAGCATACCTCTTACTAATTAGGAGCGCAATTAAACTGGTCACCCTCAAGTAAGTACTCTACTTTTTGTGTACAGACTATAGGATCCTCCATATTAAGCTTATAGAGTTCTGCTATAGCCTTTTTTGCACAAGGGAGATACTGGGATCTGCACGCACTGCGCTTTGCTCGGATCTGGACAATTAGTAGCCAGCAGCCATTATATTCAGTCATGTGAATGAGAAGTAGATTATTGATTATAGAAAACCTACCTGAATATTAGAGTCCACTGTAGCATCTGCGTAGTAGGAAAACTCTAACTCGTGCCGGACATTGTTCTAACCTGTGCGTACCATTTCAGTCTGCATAATGGGGTCTGGAAACAAATTCTAGAAAAGTGACCAATCCTATATTAATTCACAGGCTTTGATCTGAATGGTGAGCTCAATCCGTATAGCAGTATTTCATCGGCTGCTGGTCACCACTGGGGCTCTGCTGTCAAATTCTGGAATTCCTGGTCATGTGTGACTTGGTGTGATGACTTGTGTTATGGGTATATTCGGTCCGGAGTCCAATCCGGAAGGCGGCACTGATGTTAAATAATTTTGGCTAACTTGCAGTAATCCTGGTATTTTCCGTCCAGGCAAACTGATCCTCTGCAGGCTCGGAGTTGGGGTAACTATTATAGTCATCATTGATCATTTGGATTCCAACTCTAGAGAAGTTATTGGTCTTTGCGTCCTGCGGCCTACTACCGAGTCCTCACCATCCTTCTGTTCTATCAAGTCCGCCTTTTCACTGTCTTCGCCCTCACTTAAGTTATCCTTGTATTCTCCATCATGCAAGTCAATACTATCATCTGCCACATCCTGACTTTCATCTCCGTCATGCTAGTGATCAGGCTGCAGTATCTGTAGTCAGGATACTGAGCTTCTGTGACTTGTGTATCGAATGGAAGTGAGAGAAGGCAAAGTAAAGGGTATTGCAGCCAATGTCTCCTTGGATCTAGATTTTCGGTCACGCCCGCTGCGGACCTCCTTCGGGTTTTGCCTAAGTTGGTATGATGGATGCAGTTTGTCAGTGTTAGGTCGCAGCTGTTGTGGCATTGTGATAATGTAAATAGCTGAACAATTTGATTGAGTAGTTTGGGAAATACAGATTGCCTGAGTGTTGGGGAATATATATATGTCAATAACAAAAGAAGTATTATGGAGGTTGTATTTAGCAGACAGAATGGGTCAGGATGTATTTTTAAACTTATACATGTGCACATATTGTCACACGATTTCGGATCAATTGCCCTCGTATATTTTGAACGCAAAACATGGTAGCATGTTATCACGGCCACGGTTGCAAAGTACAAAGAGGGATAGTACTCGGATCATCTATCACTTTCGGCGATTGAAGTGAACATGAGTTGACTAATTTAGTTCATGTAAAAAATGCGAGCGGACTGTAACAAACACTGTTGAAGGTTGCGGTAAGATTTTGAAATACTAATCTTAAAGGGTATAGCATATGGCTAAGATTAAGGCTGAACAAATAGGATATAGGAAAAGATTCTCGGACAGAAAAAGATAGCGAGGGCGATCCCAAACAGAAATAGTCCTGAAAAACCAATTGACAAAACTCCACAAGCAAAAAACAGTAAGATCTAGTAAAAAAAAGAAAACCCTCAAATGCGCTCCTACCCCAACCTCGACCTCCCCCCAACTGCCCAGCCATGGATCACTTATGCTCACCAGCGACTTCCTTCAACTCCTGCTCCCCCTCCCCCTCCTCCACCTCCTCAGCCTCGGCCTCGTCCTCCTCTGCCTCATCCCGCTCTACCATGTGCTTGTCCTGATTATTTTGAGGTGATATCTCTGACCCGTGAGGACAGGGGTTCTGGCTTCATCATTGGTATCATGATGACAATGGAAATGAAGGTCCATTGGTTCATTCACTGCACTGAAACCCCACCAGATGTGGACATGCCGGGTGGACTGGATCAAAATCATCATGGAAATCGGCAATGGCTCCACAGGATCATCGATGTGCAAAAGCATACCATACTTGGTCGAGTCCACAAGATGGCAAAGTTTGACTCTAGGCGTTATCATTTGGTTCATCTCCGCAAGCAGGTCCACCAGGGTGCTCCAGGATAGGTTCGGTCAGCTCGAGCCGGTAGACTGCTCTGCAAGTGTTCTACAAGACATTGTCCAACCTGGGAGACAGTGCTTTGCCGGGCCGGACCTCCACAGAGACATCGAGCCAGAGGCAGACAGAGCCTGAGCTAGCCAAACTTGTGAGATTGATATTAGCATATATGGTATATAAGTTTGCTACAGATAATTTTATGAAACTTACAGTCATTATTGACTGCAACCATAGCAGGCATCAGACTAGGAAGAGGGATGGCCTGCATCATGGCTCTCACTATTGGCAAATGTTTCTTCGCAATATCTTTGAGCAAATAATCCAGACAGTCAGTAAAAGGTTTGCCCCTCCATGTATCCTTCTCCCAGTATCACACATGACGGTTGCTGGTGATTGGCTCAATGCTGAGTGCTTATGCCTGGAGCCTTCCTCCTGGTACAGTTATCGAGTTTCAGAAGCTCATGATCCCATCCCACTCTATCCGGCGTTAGACAGCATACCGTCAGGCACGATACTCCACACTAAAGGTGCCTAGGTTTGGAAAGCTACAGACATGTTTGCACCACCGGATGTCGCCATCATTTTCATGGCTCTGAGTTTTTAGACAATCAAAACCCACTTTTGATCGTGGCATAGTGATTGTTGATGGGGTAAGTGGAGGTGTGGGGAGGGTCGGAGGGGGGTGTGAATCCTTTTTTAAACTGAAGTTTGTCCACTAGAAAATTACATTAGCTAGGAGCGGACAAAATCTGATACCAGGAAACAATCTGGAATGGAAGAGAATGGAATTGATTGGGGAAAATAGCGAGGCTGCCAGTGGAGCGGGTGTAGTTAGTGGAGTAACTCAAGCGAGGGAAGGTTGCGAGGATTGTGAGGGTTGGTAGGGGGGGGTAACCCTTTTATAGGACGAAGTGTGTCTACTAGAACACTGGATTAGCTTTGAAGAGGGCAAAATTTGATACAAGAAAACAATCCTGAAGGGAAAAGAATAGAATTGTCTGGGGAACATACCCAGGACAGGAGTGGAGTGGATGTGGTTGGTAGGTTGACTCGAGGGAAGGCAGATCGCGAGGGTCGTGAGAGTTGCAGGAGGTGGTGAACTATTTTAAGACGAAGTCTGTAGGCTAGAAGATTGCATTAGCCATGGAGGGAACAGAATTGGATACAAACGAAAACAATTGTGAAGGGGAGAGAATGGGTTTATTTAGGGAATATACCGAGGGTGAGTGAGAGACCGTGCAGGACTGCAAATGTCTCTTGAGTGGAAACATGACGAAAGGTATGGTGGGGGTGTTGAAAAGGTACATTTGTATGGTCAGAACAGTCAGGAGAGGTGTCTGAGGAAGGTGCGAACCCAGGGCTTATATAGGTGTTTTGAGGGTGTTTTTCGGCTTGAAAACGACTTGTACTCCATACAAACATTGACACCATGAAAATCAATCATTGCATGAGATGATTAAGTAAGCACCAAATAAACTTTTAAGCTGCGAATTGACCACTTTCCATCCACAAAGACCCATGCCAAGCCAAATACCATAACGAGCCTGAGACTTGAAGCATCTTGTTTTTTTTAAATGAACTACTATTGCAAACCACCCGGCTTTCAGCAGAGGGCTAATGTTTAGCTTACGAAGGCTTCTTGTGGGTGTTTTTGGTCTTCAAATAACTTGCACATGGTACAAACATTAACATCATGAAAAAAAAGAGCTACTCACAAGTGGATTACAAGAGCACAAAATCAATTTTGAGCCATAAATGAACTGCATGCCATCTGCCAAGACCCACACTATGTGAACACTATGAAAATACTAGCACACGAAATTGCCTGACCTTTGTAAATACAGCTGGTATTACATACGGGAAAAAAATCCGCCAGAGCCTCAAGGTTTGGGTGGCATGCAATAGGAGTCGTTGCTACTAATGTCAGGCGATTATGGGTATTATCAACTTTTAAGCCGCGAACAAACCACATCCCACCCTCTAGAAACTGCGCCAAGCCACGCATCTGGAGACTGAGAAATACAAGTAAACTTGAAACCTAACAATTGTCTTGAAAGGCCAAGACTGCTGTATGGACAGCTCAAACCAGGAGATTTGTTAGCCACTCTGTTAAACAAGCATGGAAGCTACATTCTAATTCAGGTCACGAGGCAAGCAGGCTTTCGACAAGAGGGGGGGTATTTGCGTGTACTTTATTTCGCACCTGATCCACTTACACGTACCCTGACAGCCATCTTGGAACCGAAATACTACTTACAAGCATGATGACATCAAACTCTACAAAGTGTCCCTATTGTCGGCAGCACTATCAACAGGCTGCTGTGTATGAAAAGCATCTCCAAATAATACATCCGGACATCATTCCATCCCTCCGTGTGAGCCCAAATGAGACTTCACTCAGGAGCATGGCCTTCGGAGGCAGTATCACATGTAGACCTATAAGTAATGAAAAGGATTCGGACGGCAGTCCAATGCTGGGCCGGAAATCATAGACTGCGATTCCGGGAGTGAATCAGCAAGTACTGATATAGAGCACGATTCAAACATGTAGGATATTTTCAAGCCACCAGCCCAAGGAAGCCCATCAAGTCAGCTAAGTATTCCCGGTGCTGGCAGGGCAATGGGCGATATTGTGGGATATGAACAACTCAATCAGTCCATAATCGAAGACCTATAGAGCCCTGTTTCATCCGCAATGGACTTCAATTTGGCTAGCTGGTTTGTCTAGAGTAAGGTGGCCAAGTTACAGATAAATGATTACTTTATAAAAGACTAGTGTGAGAAGGATGCGGGATTATTTCAATCTGCATTTTCCTTGCAAAATCGTCTCAAAGTACTGGACCCATTTGGTGAGTATCTCGCTTGGACAGAAGTAACCATGGAGGACGAGAGGGGTGCAAGGACTTTCTATTATCGGAATGTCATCTACTGTGTCTGCTATCTGATCTGCCAGGTTGCATATAGACCTGATATGATATATGCACCAATTCAGCAATCCGATTCAGGTAGAGATCGATTGTATTCTGAGATGCATACAATGGACTGGTAGTGGGAAACTCAGGTACGATATCAGTCAGCAAAGGTGCTACTAGTTAGTATCTAATTCTACTAGTCTAGACTATTTACTTGCGGGAAACATTGTCAGCTGGAGTAACAGTAGTACCCATTATAGCATTGTCAGACTAGATCCACCTTACCAGTTTCTCTGTTGATAAAAATACCTGGCCAGTATATATCACGATCGGTAATATCCATTTGCGGACCAGCAACAGCCCAGCTAAGATGCCGATCCTGGTTTTTGCATTGCTACCAGTGCCGCCAAGGTTTACTGGAGAATTGGCTCATGCTGAAGAAGCGCAGTGGCAGACGAATGCAGACGTTCTCAAGACACTCTTTGATCTCATATTTGCACCACTGCAGTAGGTTATCCAACAAGGCATGATAATGGACTGTTCCGATGGCAAAATGCACCTCTGTTTTCTCATTTTATTGGCCTGGATTACGGATCATGCCGAGCATTTGGCCTTGCATGGATTAAGTTACAAGTCATGCCCAAAGTGTGAGGTTCTGAGTGAGGAACTTGGTAAGGGATCCTAGGCGTACATATCGGATCCGCACATACATCTTATATATGATAATAGCATTGGAGCAAGAGGATATAGGGAGGACCAGCATTAAAGAATACTTTCAGCAGATTGAGGTAAAAATATTCCTTAATATATTCACAGGGCTCCACTGGGTAGACCCTGTAGACCTCCACAAGGCGGACCTTTTACATAACATCTACCTTGGTCTATTTAAACATATGATGGAATGGGTGGAAGGGTTCCTGAAAAAGCACTAGTGGCAGCAGGCATTTGACAATGCATAGAAAGTGATCCCCACATATCCCAGATTTAGCGTACAGAAGACAGGCAATAGTGAAGTTACACAATAGCGGAGAAAGAAGATGTGAAACCTCGGCCGATATATTTTGGCCATATTGGTGTTTGCACTATGCAATCCTGATAGTTCTCAGCAACTCCCATTCAGACGCACCTTGAAATATGTTGGCGCGCTGATTGATTTTAGTCTAATAGCCCAATATCACAGTCATACATGGGAGACACTCTCCTACATGGAAGCGTATCTTCAGACATTTCACCTGACAAAAGACATATTTCTGAAGTTCTGGACCTCAAAGGCTACCCGTGCTCAGGCAAACCATCAGGATCAGAGACTGAGAAAACAGATGCAAACTCAGCCGGCCAAGCAAGCCGCCAGTATCTCTCCTGCAAAAAGGTGTCGGCTTGCGACAGAAGAAAGTTTCCAAAGGTTTGATCAGCGGGTGGATTCAATGCTGCGGGAGAACAGCTTCAACTTTATCAAGATGCACTACCAGACTCATTTTGAGTCCCATGTCCGATGTTTTAGGTCTATTTCGATGTATTCCACTGATATTTGCAAGCAGGCACATGAGGTGCAGGTTAAACAAGACTACTGGAGGTCAAATAAAAGTGAAACTGTGCGTCAACAGATCTTGTCGCAATATGACTGCTGGTATACATTGGGGATGAGGATGTAGACACTGGAGCCACTTTTGAAGACTGATAATGTGGTCAGGATGGGGCATGTCATGTCGGAGCTGCATGCTTCCACAGGCCACAGTGTATCTCGGCGGGTTCTCAGAGGCCTCATGAAGGATACAATCACGCTTGTTGAACTTTGCAATGGCCTCAGAATCCAGTATTCTGATATGGTAAAGGAGATTCTGTGTTATATCCAGCAGACTGTAACGGATCAAGGGCAGCCATGTCCGGACTTCACAAAACTGGGATTGCTTCCAGTAGAGCACTTTACCCAGCTCCAGATTCCGGTCCTAGACTTTCAAGAGCCGAATATGTTGCAGATTCATCGGGCCTGCTGTACTGGAGCGAAGAATTTCCACAATGCTTCTCCTAGAAATGATTGGGTATGAATTCTAGTTGAGAGAGCAGACACTTGTAGGGATCTGTGTGGGAGGTCAGTGGCGCGGTTATTGGGACTTTTCAAGATAAGAAATGTCTGAAGTGAGGCCGGAGGTGTCAGTTGGCTAGTGTCGGTTCAATTGCTCAATCGAGTGAGCCGCGGGAAATTTCATATTGGAAGCAGACATATAGAAGTTTATGAGCTCCTGCTCGCCAGGATATGCGGATAGGCAATGTAGGGACCGTGACTGGCCAGGCTCATGTGATTCCCATTGGGGAGACACAATGTATAGTTAATCACAGGATTGATCTGCATACGTTTAACGAAATATATTGAATTATTCTATATATACGGAGTTCAATATACAAATAAAAAGTCAATAAATACACTCGTGATAGATCTCGCATTGATTAATTATCATGAAAATTGAACAGTTAGCCAAGATATGTAGCAACAGGAATAATACTAGTTCTAATAAATGGAAGAAGGCCAGCACAATAGAAAGAAATTGGAGAAAATTGAGAGGCATAAGATTTACAGGGAGTGATAGACTGCGTTGTCAGACGACCACCAGACAATCCGCTAATGGGCTGTAAATAACCAAATTCAGGGTGCACCACAGATTGCTCTACTTTTTTTCCCTTTCATACAGGGGGCAGTAGCACACCCTGAATAGTGAAGTCACACCTCAAAATATTATATCAACTAACGTATTATACCTAGTTATGGGTCACCCCCTAGTAATGGGTCAGTTTCGGCCTACCTGTAAAAGCATCAAAAGTCGCAACTACCAACCCAATCTTTCCTCCAAGGACCTAATATTTCCTATAATAGAAGCTATAGACCTAGTCCTTGTAACTGTGAAATCTAATATGAAAATATCTAAAGATAAACCTTCGGCATCATGTAATCATTATTTATCACTCTGGTACAAATGCTTGTTATTGGAGTTCCAGGTTGAGAAAGCTCCAAGTATTAATATCCAGTGATTAGGCTATAGGTCTCAAGTTGATATAGGAAAAATATCAGGTCCAGGCAGTAAGTATTTAAGGCAGGCTATTCAGTTCTATCTTGTGTATTTTGCTCCAACATTGTGGTCTCAAGACAATACTCCTACAGCATACGGAATTTCAACAACAAGCTATCCAAATCGAATCTTTCATGGCTCCCAAGAAAGCTGATAGGGAGAGCATCATTCGAGCTGCTTTACAGCACAGAATTGACCATCCTGAGCTCTCAGTACGCAAAGTTGCTACACTCTTTAGTCTTTCCAACACAACTTTGCAAAACCGCCTTCGACACAAGACTACACCGGCCCCCGAGGCTCATGAGCAGCAGCAACTGCTTTCCAAGGTTGAGGAGAGTGTCATTATTGACAGGATCAAAGATTGGGATGATAGAGGGATACCTCTCCGCCGGAGACATGTTTTAGATATGGTGTACCAGTTGCAGAAAATAAAAGGGAAAACCAGAGAAATTGGGAAGCATTGGGTCGATCAGTTCGTTATAAGACATCCTGAGATTCAATCCAAGGTTGGGAAGACCTTGGATAGGCAGCGATCACTTGCCACAGATCCAGCAATCTTCAAAGAACACCTTAATCGCTACTACAATATGCGGTGCAAATATCATATCAAGCCAGAAAACACCTGGAATACCGATGAGAAGGGATTTGCGATGGGTTTAGGAGGTGGTGGGACAATCTTATGCCGTACTGGTAGGAAGAACCCAAGGATTATGCAGGATGGAAAACGGTCATGGGTTACTGTAGTAGAAGCCATTTCTGGAAACGGACAGTCAATTCCGCCTCTTATTATTCACTCCTCCAATGCACATTTAATGGGGCATCATAGCAATATCAACTATGAGAAGAATACGGATGCCTACTTTACACATTCGAAGGCAGGGTACACCACAACTGAGATTACACTGGACTGGTTGGTAAACATTTTTGAACCAAAAACAAGGCCAGAAAATGGAATCAAGCATCATCGAATGCTGGTTTTGGATGGACACAGCTCTCATGTCAACAATATCAAGTTCATTGAATACTGCATTAAGATGAACATCCACCTGATATGTCTTCCTAGTCATACAACCCATGTTCTTCAACCTTTGGACATTGGAATCTTCTCTCCTATTGGAACAAGTTATCGAAAGGAGCTGGAAGACTTTCTCCGCGATCATGGACCTAATTGGGTAATGCATAAAGGCGACTTTTATCCCATGTACCACAAGGCCAGGACTAAGGCCATGAGTGCGAGGAATATTCTGTCAGCTTGGAGGGCAAGTGGCATGATACCATTCAATCGGCAGAGAGTTTTGACCCAGTCTGGGCTTCAATTATCCACTCCACACTCAAAGCCTGTGAATGAACTGCGTTCTGGACTCCGTTCCCTCCCCACACGTGCTGAGACATCATCTGAACTCGATAAGATTAGGCAGGAGGCTAACAGCCTTGAATTCAATGATGCAAGTCGTACTCTTTTAAACAAAGCTTTAGACTTGTATAGCAAGGCAAATGCCCAGTCTATTCTCGATGCTGCCACTATTACCAGGCTCCAAGCTGTTAAGCCCAGTACTACAGACCGCCGCCAGATTAAGGGTGGCCTAATTCTTCATACCTCAGTTCTTTCAAAGCTTTATAAAAAGCGTGAGAGTGATGATATACGCAAAAAGGATTTGGCTACAAAGAAGAGGATCTCACGACAGCAACAGAAGGCAAATTCACACCTGGTTACTTCTGGGAGAAAGGCTAGGCCGCAGCCAAGGGCTGTTAAAAGCTTGGAGATGATAGATGCAGAGGAGGATGAGATGGACTGTGATGAGTCCACTGAATTAGTAAGTAGATAAGTTCTTATTATATCATATTTTCAAACTAATAGCTCACATTTTCTAGGAGGAAAATCCAATTTCCAACAACATGGCTCCGAGCACCATCCGCCCCCAGCGCTCCTCATGCAAAAAGGTTAACTATCAAGTCATTTTAAGCTCTGATTCTGAGGACAATAGTGATTGAATCATGAACTATCACTTTGCAGGGGCAATACTGTAATTTGTATTATTACAAAGCTTGTACATCCTATGACAATTAAAAGCTTTTATTTTACAAAGTTTGAGGCCAAGAGTGTGAATATTGAGTTGGTGGTGGCGATTTTTAAGGCTTTTACAAGTAGGCCGAAACTGACCCATTACTAGGGGGTGACCCATAACTAGGTATAATACATTATTTATTCTTTTAAATACTGAAATTGGGCAAATTGCTCAGCACATATGTTATGACAACAAGCATGACCTTCATGAATAGCTAGTCATTTCTTGGTCATTCAGGGTAGCGGACAGAATTGAGAATGGGTATGGAATGGCCAGAGTCAGCATAGAGGTGCTGGACAATTGCCGAATCCCTGGCAATGACCCCAAGTGGTACCGGGAAAAAGGTCCCATAATGAGTGTCAGCGGAAGAATTGAGTTTGCATATGACTAAGCATATGGGAAAGAGACCTACCTTCTGATAAGTACGATTTACAATATTTATATGTAAGCATGCCAGATGAAAACTAGGACTTGGGTCAGAATAGTAAAAAGTGTGAGAACGAAATGAGCCTGTGGGGTACAGGCAGGAGCAGAAAGAATGGAAATGAGGCATTGGAATGCATAGGATGTAAGAGAATAAAACGGTTCACAATCAGCAGAGTGGAATGCATGAGAGGAAAAAAGTAAAGCAGGCGCATCCAGACACGGACATCTTAGATTAGACAAGCACACTTTTTATCGGAGGTGCAATTCTTTTCGCTGCTGTCTTTCTCCTTTCTCACCTACCTCCCATTATCTCACCAACAGCCTACCACCTTCTGCCTCATGCAACAGAGGTCAACGTTGCCTCGGTCCTGCCTGTTGTGCACCCCCCTGTTAAAATCAGAATGTAATAAAAAGACCATGGTGCCCTCCAAGTCTTAAGTGCAACCAGCAAAAATTCAGAGGTAAGTTATGTAGAATTATTCACTACTAAGCGTCACTAACAAATATTTTTTACTTGGATGTCTTGCTGCCCAGGGTACCATGAGTGATGTGTGGAGCGGGAAATGCCCTACCTTCCAGCCCCATCAGTGACATGAGGGTGATGACATGCGGAGCCATTCATCATGAGACCCTGGCTGAGAACACTGCATTTGAGCTGATGGTGGAGGACTCCTAGTAAGTGAAATTTCTAGGCTGCACTCACCAGTGAGAAAAAATAACAAACTCTCTATCAGGAGACGCTATAGCGATATAGTGTACGCCAAAAGCTGGTATCGGTTGTGGAATCTTTGCACCAGAACTGATTTCTATAGAGCATAGCATGAGCAGATCCCGGCCTACATGACAGCTCACTCCTAAAACCTCCACCATCTGACCAACTCCCAATTGGAGTCAGTCAAAGCTTGAGCCCACTGCCAGCCCCTATCATGGACCAGATCATGCTAGTTAAAAACATGCTCTGGGCCGATGACATTGCAAAGATCTCTCATTATCTGAGGATCTTGGTCCAGAATATGGCCAAGAAACTTCAGAAGATGAGAGACCATCTGAACACGGAGTGGGCATTGTTAGCAATAGAGGAAAGACCTCTGAGTAAGTATCCCTTTTCCTCTAGGCCCTATATCTGTTTACTAATACATTTTTTCAGTAGCCGAACCAGATTGGTTCTTTCCGTATTCCAGCGGGAAATATCGATTGACATCGTTTGCTAGACTAGTGCGCCAATAAATGGCCATCTATTTCTTGACTAACTCTGGTATTCTGAGGAATTTCAGGCTGACTGGAAGATCGCCTCAGAGGTCCTGGAATTACATAGTATCAAAAGGGTGCTTGGGGCTGTCAAGGGGAAAGCTGTAGAGTGGCAAATTGGGTGCCCCCAATATCTCATTAGTGGATCAGGTCAGGGTGCACATACGCTTCGATGTGTGCCCACCGAGGCTCTCCTGCTCTGAGATCTTATCTTTTTAAATAAAGATAATGATGTCTAAGCATGGATCCTTGCCAATAATGGCAATGACTCCCTTGGCCTGCTGGTCTAGAAGCCGTATTCTGGTTAGGAGGAGGATAGTGGCCAGACTCCTGAGCCTGCTGACAGCAGATACCCATTTTTTGACCGCAAGGTCTGGGATCGCTGTTATCAAGGTGGAGATAACAGGAGGCGGGTATCCAAGAGGAGGAGGAGTGGAAGTATGAGGAGTGGGAGCAGGAAGAGAAGGAGGAGGAGGAGGAGGAGGAAGAGAAGGATTCTCCAGCCACCATTTACAATGTCGCCATTTTTATTGATGATGTAAGTGCTTGAACCCAAGTTGTTTTCACTTAACATTACGAGCCAAACACCACTACTAATCACACCTCTAGGATGAACCACTGAATGCCCCAAGTCCATCCAGAACGCATCCCGCTACCCATCTCATCGTCACCCATCGTCCTGCCTATTAACTGATAAGTTGCTCGATCCAATTGAATTTTAGTTATGGTAGACTAAACTCGTTGACCAATCACACATATAGGATGATAAAACCAGATATTCCCGGCCCATCCAGGCCCTACCCCACCACCCTTGTTGTCACTGCCCATCACTTCACACGTCAACCAGTAAGTCCCCCAACCCAATTGAAATTTATTTATAGTGAACTAAACTCGGTGACTAATCACACATATAGGATGAGGAACCTGTTGACCCAGTTCCAACCAGGCCCCACCCTACCACCTCTCTCACAGCCCGGCATGATTCCAAGCCCTCATAGCTGTCTGAACATGAGAGAGACTGATCGATCCAGGAGTTACTCCTGGAAAATCCTCGGACAGTGGACTACCTCGCTGGTCCTAGACTCTTGACCGTGTACCATCATGGACATGATGGTACACAGGACAGTACTCTTACCGATGATTATCCCAGCTCTACCTCCCACTCAATTCTAGAGTCTCTTCATCCTCCTGTGACCACAGTTTCTGTGCCTGTCCTCCCTGCTCCAATAAGTCCATGTTTGACGACAGTTCCTTCTTTTACCTCCTCTCAGATTGCTGGGTCTGTTGCTCTATCCCTCACAACACAGATTGCTGGGCCTGATACTCTGTTCCTTATAACACTAATTGCTGGATCCATTACTCCGTCCCCCGTACCTCTGATTGCTGGGTCTGTTACTCTGTCCCCTACACCCCCGGACACTGGGTATGGTCCTCTGTCTCCAACAATACCAATTGCTGGGACTGTTGCGCCATCCCCCATTTCACTGATTTCTGGGTCTGTTGCGCCAGCTCCCACAACACCGATTCCTGCATCGGATCACACAGGTCCCACAACTTCTGTTGTTACACCATGTATAACAACTCGCTTTCCAGTTACTGCGAGTGTTCCACCGTTGCCTGTAGTTGCTGATGCTGCCAATGTTCCAATGGCCCAAATAACTTCTCCCTCCTGCACTCCCACCCTTGTATTGTCTGCACTAACCATTCTGGTTTCCTCACCTGCTGTGAGTGAAGAGATCCCAGTACGTTCAGTGTTGTGCCACAGCAACAGGCATTGGTGCTCCAGACAGTAATTCTGATACTTCTTTTTTTTCTTTTTGCTCTTGTTTTTCTAGTGGGGAATTTTTATCTTTGCTGTTTTACTTCCATGTTTCCCTTGCATATTTACAATATCGGATTGTTTCATCATTGGAAATTTGGTTGTTAGGAGTTTTCATGTGGGGTTCCATTAAATAGTACATGATACCATAGTAATGATACCAATGAACCTTCTCATATCTGCCTCTCGTATTCCTGTCATAGCTTGTTCAATCTCTCGTATATAGAACTCAGGCTAGCACATGATAGTCCTAAAGCAATACTAGTCACAGTCCCTCTTGTATTAGTGCCTTACACCAGTATTTTACAGACTAGGGTCTAGTTGCATTCTACATCCAGAACTGAGATGTCATCAGCCAGCAAGGTTTGGTCATGGGCTAAGGGTTATTACTCAAATACACTCTTCACACCATTTGGACATGTTGATTTGATATCAGGAGATGTGTTTAGATAATCCTAATCCTTTTTCGGTCTGGCACATGTTTCACTGGAAATCATGTCACTAACAGTCAGTATTTATAGCTAAATCTTGCTAGGTGATTTGCTTTAACGACTACATTATTTCGGGACACTGGCAGGAGTTCTCAGCCTGATTCCTGATATTCAAAAACATAGACTAATGAATCAAGAACTCAATATTCAAGTTGAATTCTATACCACTAACACCCAAGCTTTGCTATGCCATGTTCTTTAAAAATACCGGCAGGATATCTGATTCTGTCATGCTAGAATCTCGAGTCCGATGATAATTGAGAAAGTCCGGATCATGAACATAGACTTCAATACTCCCAAATCATATTGTTGCAAGGAAATCTGTCGATTCAATCTCAAGTGATAACCTGTAATTCAGCCAACCCTAACTACAGCCTCAAGTCCTAGTGTATGGGATCTGATACATGGTATTGAACACCAGAGATCAGCTCAAATAAATCATCATCAGCAGACTTGAGATTTGCTCCAAATACACACTGAATCCTAACTTGCCTAATGTGCACTAATGTATTCCAAGATGGAGAAGTAATATCAAAGAGATACATACAGTCAACTCATGCACCGAGTAGGCAATTTGAGTGGATGTCAACACGATGTCGGATGCAACACGATGGGGTCTGATAAACCGATATCGGTATCACAACCAAATACACACAACAGCTCACCAAGAACACTGTCGAACCACTGATCACTACTAGCAAGACTCTCAAGAACGCATGTGGAATAGCACAATACAGATAACGGTATATACAGAACCAGTAATGGAACCTGAATGATAGGCAGATATAGATCTGGTTCATCCAAGTAATAGTACTATTGACAAGTACCAGAACTCATGGGCATCGGATACAATGGAATCAGATACGGAACCTGACCTAATAGACATTCACATTGCAGATAGCAGTCCATCATGACAGACCAGTCAGTCTCAGGGGGCCAACTAAGAAAAGAAACCATCACTCAACAGTTCGAATTTCCAACATCTCCAGATTGCAACCAACTGACCCAGTGCGCCAGATGCCAGTAGCGCATTAGCAAATCATTCAAGGCAGTGCATATAGTCCTCCAACATTTCCTTCCAGTATACCACAATCTTCATCACTGCATGGTAGCATGAGTGCTCCTGCATCTGGTATCAGGAGCTCCAGTGTGCCTGGCAACTCTAGCATACCTAGGCATGAGAGCTAAATAGGAAGTAACTCACAATACAATCTTGTGACAGGTGCCGAAAGGGCTATATTGGAGTTTGCTAAATAACTCATTATATTGTTCATACTGTTTGAGGACCAACTCCGGAACGTGGCTGCATTCACTGGCCATGTACTCAGTATCTGGAATACCACCATGGAAAGCGATGCATATAGTGAATGCATCGGACGCTTGGAGCAGCGCATAAATTTGGTAAGTTGACTCAAGCAGGCATGATGCAATACAGTGTTTGCTGTACTAACCTGGACAGATATGGCAAAAGCACTCTGGAATATGATTGCAGTTTGTATACCATATAAAGAACAACATCATAAAGTTATACGAACTACCGGAGTATCCCACAGCCTCGGCGTACCTTGGGGATTTTCATCTGGAAAGTGACCAGTTTATATGCGACCCAGAAGGGTACAAGGTGTGTTTTACCCTCATGACACCTCCAGCATAGTAGCTACTAATGATGGCTATTAAACTGAACACAGAACCTGAGATATCGATTCCTTGTGCCCCAGAGTCCAGAGGCGATTTATGGCATGTACTTTGCAGGAAAGAAAATGTGGGGTATAATTGAACCCTTGTTTCTGGAGCTGATCAATGAGATCATTATCTGCTTGACGTGTGCCATAATTTGTCATACACTACA
This sequence comes from Tuber brumale, assembly GCA_014065205.1. Lineage (NCBI taxonomy): Eukaryota > Fungi > Ascomycota > Pezizomycetes > Pezizales > Tuberaceae > Tuber > Tuber brumale. The sequence goes on along the minus strand of JACCEG010000025.1, from coordinate 245,552 downwards.
GGCATGGCAATCAGAAATCGATCAGGAACCAAGGCACTTCATGCCTGATGCTGTGGGGAGTAAGAGTCTCCCAATCTGGTAACTGCTCCTTGATGACAATGCATCTAACTTGCCCCCTAATGTGCAAGACCTTTTTCGCATGTCATTGAGAAACATGGGCCAACTTCCTGACCTGGATCCAGGACATCATTCTGGAAAGCATTGGGGGGACAATAAAGAGTCAGATTGAGCAAGGTCATAGGGTATAACAAGACTGCCATGAAGAGTATCAGGATGATTGGGAAGTGATATGTGCAGAGCTTGAGAGTCGGATGCCTGGCCAAGCTTCATCGCGCCTGGCAGTATGACATACTAGGATACACTATTATTACTAGTCATACAAAGAATTTCTCTAATCGTGATGTGACATGATGTGTAGGAGTACAACAGTGAATAGTCCACTTGAATACCAGTAGTTTTATAAGCCGGTAGTGAGATGGACAGCTCTAGGTAATATCCTATATAGAAACAAGAATACACAGTTGTCACAAATGTCAGGGTGATCACTATAAGGTGAGAAGATGGAGCAAGAGCAAGTACAATATTGGGAGAGAGTCAGGAATATTTTGCCAGATATCTGACGAGATCCTACCGGTGTCAAGATGTTCGATGACTAGAACAAGATGAGACGACAAGGTTAATGTGAAATCTGAAGATGTTGTGTATGCTTGGTCAGTGTCATGATGAGGGTACAAGTAGGTAGAGAGAATCCGCACATAGAGATTAGATACCACATTATGCTTGAATGGAAGATTTAGCATCGCTATGTCTAAAACTAATCCTGATTGAAATGCCTATCATTAGGGAGTGAGCAACAAAGAGGAGGAATCTCTAGTTGCAAGCAGTGGATAGAAGACAGGAATCAGGCATGGTCAGGATGGAGCAATAGAGTATAGGACATAATAAGGATGGAATAGACGGGTATCAGATGTACTCAGGATGTACAGGATGCAGAGGCCCATGTTAGGATATCGACTGAACAATAGACATCCAGGAATACAAATCAGGACACGACATCAGCTAGATATCATGTCCTAGTTAACAATTCCCATTGAGGGTGTCCTGTGCATCTGATGCAATGGATGCACAGGATGTGGATGAATATTTTTGATGATCAGTCGCAGACTGTGAGAAAGGTCTTGCTAAGCCAGGTAAGTGGTATGGAACAGGAAGCAGAAAGGCAGTACTGGAACACAAGGGATGGAAAGCCTCAATGCATGAGAAAGCAAAAGAGGAGTGGGGAGAGGGTGAGGATGACTGTCACTCCAAGGCCAGCGCCATTAAGGAAACAAAGGGGGGATTGGGTGTTTATAGAAGTTCTGTAATGAGGATTGATTTCAAGCAAGAGGAAAATAGAGGAGATGGAGGATGAACAAACCATACAGATTTTTTTATTTTTTTTATTTTTATTATCATATATTTCATTATTATTTAGGGTACAAGAATCTGCATACAGCACTAGCTCTGGGATAAAACAATCCTTATTCCACTATCCACCGGGCTGGACTATATCCCCAAGACCCTCTGGCATGGGCCTAACTACACATCTCTATCCCAAAAGCCCAAACATATCTGAAAACAGAAGAAAAGACCACAGATCAAAGATGGAGAATATAGAAAGATAACCACCTGGAGCATTTCTAAAAGCCCAATGAAATATCATATCAGCAGATCTCACAACAACCAAGACAGAGGATACGTGCTGGCAGATGGAAAAATGTTGAATGATTCCCAGAACACCGTGCAGACTAAGACAGGTACCGACTGTAGAGGACTGCAGAAGAGAGTAGTAGTAGTAGGGTACCAGCCAGAGAAAAGATATAGCAGTAGGGTGCAAGCTGATCCAATAGCCAGGTTAGGAAGGAAACCAACTGCAACCATGTCAACTCTCAGTAATTGTATTCGTGTCTTGCTAGGCGGTCCCTAGTGGAGGAGGGCAAGTGATTTTACCTCGTCTCTCATGTAGTCACTTGTTCTGAGAGAGATAGCTTCACTTAGTGGATAGAATACCACAACTTAAGCCAATAGTAGGGTGGTGTGAGATCGACCTGTAGGCCTATTGAGGAGTTCTTGCATACTGTAAACTGTATTCCCAGTAGTCAGAAGTATGGGAAGTAAAAGCTCATGGACTGTGAGGAGGAGCCACACTAAGTGATATGAGAGGGAGGGAATGGGTAGCAGAAAGGTAGTACAAGAACCCAAAAGGAGAAATGCCTCAATACATAAAAGAGCAAAGAAGGACAGTGGGATGAGGAAGAAGATTGACATCACTCCTGAGCTGAAGCTATCTTGGGAGAAGAGGGGGAGAGGAAGATCGTGAGAGGCCTGCATTGAGGGTTGATTTCAAGCATGATGAAAATAGTGGCCACAGACGATGAAACAAACTACTCAGATCGACTTGTCCCTAAATATAGTACTTCATACAACCCGCTTACAAATTAAAGCAACTAACATTGCAACTGTAACTCATACACTTGCATCACATAAGTCATATGACCTTATCATTGGTCATATGTATGAGCTACCTGACTTCTTAATAGTTCATATGCGTGAAATAACATAACTTCTGGCACATTCTTCTTGGTTATATGCATAGCCCCTATGACTTCTTAATAGGTTAGGTGCATAAAAGAAACCTATAGCACACAGGCCCTTTGGTCTCATATGCAGCTCCCATGACCTCCAAATAGGGGATGTGCATGAAATAATAAAAATAATAATATAACCCTATGACGAATATCCTTATCATAGTACAAATATTTTATCAACTATATATCAGTCTAGAATCATAACACTTAGGTACTTATAGAGAGTGGTAGTTACCTTACTAATCAGGGTAATCCTTGTAGTTAAATAGTATCATAACATTATCTTGTTTTCTTAGCAGCGGTTCAGGGTAGAGTTACTTATTCTACTTAGTAGGGTAATTTGAGATACTGTTATCCTACTATTAGTTTATAGTTATTCCACTTAGTAGGATAAGTTGTGGTGTTGTTATCCTACTTTTAATTTATAGTTACCCTGCTTTAAGAATCTAATTACTATGCTATAAAACTAAGTTATCTTACTTAGTAGGTAAATAATTATATAGAACTTCAAGGAGAGTTCTTACAATGTTTATTATACAAATTATTATAGGAAACTTAAAAGTGTGTATAATATAGAGGTCTCTTAAATGAGCTACTATCTTGTGAACATTTTATAACTTAGAAATATAGTGCCTAATATACCTCTCCAGTCTTCTCGTAAGTCTTGAGTGTTACAGGTTTAAGTCTGAAAAGTTGCTTGCAGTATAGTAAGTGGAAAATATTGAATACACTTCTGTAATATTGTGTATATTCTCATAAAACAGCAGACTACAAGCTCTCTACCAGATATATATGGGTGACATGAAGCAGCCTGGAGATTTAGGTCTTTAGATATTATATTCCTTCTCTCTTATTGACAACTTAGTAACAGGCAAATGATACCTTTCTTTTTATCCTATTGATAATACTTTTTAGATTGATATCGATGTTATAGTAGACAAGATCTAGATCTTGGTCCTTGGTACCTATCATACTCCTTGTTCAATTGTACTCTTTAGTAGAATTATTCACATAGTAATATAGTAAACAAGAATTTAATAGATTTTATATTTGTAGAAGTATAGAATAATAAGTAAGGAAATAACTTAGAATTAAGTATAAAAAGCTTATCTACAGGATAAATTTTTTTTTTTATCTTTATATATTTCGTTGCTATTGAGGGTACAAGAATCTGCATCCAGTACTGGCGACAGCATGAAACAATCTCCATTCCTCCTTACACCTGGTCTGACTGTATTCCCGTAACTCTTTGGTATAGATCTAACCACACATCGTGCCTGAAGGAAAACCTGTTTCTACATCACAAGCAAACTCGGAGGATAGGAAAAGCCTAACCGAAAACAAGTAGAAGAACATCAGAAAATAACTACCTTGAACAACAAGGAAAAACAAAGTAAAGATCACACCAGATCCCACAAACAATAAAGCCAGATACACACGCTAGCAAACATAAATGGTAGGAAGTATTCTGGAATGTGTTTTAACTAAGAAATAAGGCTAACTGTGGGGGTTGGCAGGAAAGGGGAAAGCAGTAGGGTGTCAGCCAAAAGAAGGTTGTAGCAGTAGGATATAAGCCAATGTGGCTGTCAGGTCAGGAAGAAAACTGAATACGACTGTGTTATCTCTTGGTAATCATGTTCATGTTTTACAATGCGGTCTTTATTAGAGGAGGGTAAACATTTGACCCCATCTCTCGTGTAGTCTCTTATATAGCCTGGGAGATAGTGTCACTTAGTTAATAGGATACCAGTGCTTAAGCTGGCTGTAGAGAAAGGCCAGATCCACCCGTAGACCTGTTGAAGAGTTCTTGTGGACTGCAAGCTGCATTCTGAACAATTGTAAGCATGCGAAGCAAGTGGTTACCGTCCATATAGAGAGGCCTCAATAAGCTAGGTGAGGGGGAGAAAACAGGTAGCAGAAGGGCAGTACCAGAACCCACCGGAAGGAATGCATCAATGGATAAAGAAAGAGAAAGTGAACAGTGAGGGGAAGATGGAGACGGCCATTACTCCTAGGCTGAAGCTATCATATGAGGTGAGGAAAAGGTGAATGATCGTGAGTCCTATATTGAGTATTGATTTCAAGTATGAGGAAAATAGAGGGGATGGAGGATGACTTATCTCCAAGGCCTTTTGTGGTTTTCTTTTTCTCTTTTTGTATTCATCTTCATATATTTTATTACTATTTTGGGTACAAGAATCTGTATGTACTAGCATTAGCTATGGAATAAAACAATCCCCATTCCTCCTTCTACATGGCTTGACTGTATTCTCTAGATGCTTTGGTATGGACCCAACCACATAACTTGCCCAAAGAAAAACATGTTCCTATCTTGCAAGTGAACTCAGAAAATAGGAAAAGCTTAATGTAAACAAGGAGGAGAAGATAGGAGAGTAACCACCAGGAATAACTGATAAAAACAAAACAAATAATTGTACCAGATTTTACAAACAACGAAGTCAGCTATATGTACTAGTAGACAGAAATTGTAGAGAGTATTCCAGAACATAACATAACCGAGATAGCAAGCTAACTATAGGGATTGGCTGGTAAGGAGGAGGCAGTTGGATGCCAGGCAGGGAAATGATATGACAGTAGGGTGCAAGCTGATCGAGTTGTAAGGTCAGGAAGGAAACCTAATATGACTATGTCAACTCTCAGTAATCATGTTTGTATCTTACTAGGCAGTCCCTAGTAGAGGAGGGCAAGTGTTTTACTGTATTTCTCATATAGTCCCTTGTTCTCTGAGAGATAGCATCACTTAGTGGATTGGATATCACTGCTTACTGACTATAGTGAGGAGTGAGATTTACCCATCGGCCAGTTGAAGAGTCTTTACATACTGCAAACTGCATTCTCATCCATTTCAAGCAATGGAAGAGAACTGTCACCAACTGTGTAAAGGTGCCTAACCAAGTAAGATGAGGGGGGGGGAATGGTGAGCAGAGAGGCAGTACTAGGACCCAAGAAATGGAAATCCTCAATGTATAAGAAAGCGAAAGTAAACAGTAAGGAGAGAGAGGAGAAGGCTGTCATTCCTAAGCTAAAGCCATACTGAGGGAAGAGAGGTGAGTAAGTATTCATAAGAATCCTGCATTGATAGTTGATTTCAAGTACAAGGAAAATAGAGGAGACAGAGGATGGCTCATCTACAAGATCTCTTTATTTGTTTTCTATTTTTATCTTTAATTTTATTCTGTGTTTAAAGGTACACTATTTACTTGCAATGCAAAAAACTATAGCAAACGCACTCACTTCCTCCCCCCTGCCAGCCCCCAAGTAGATAGCAGAAAAACTCGCACAAAGTCCTTCCACATCAGCAACCAGGTGGTGGGCCCTCAGGCCCCACAACTTGAACGTGAAAGAGTCTCACCTAGAGTTACTGACTCCAACACTCTATGAAGTTGAAAAGCTCTGTTGTCTAGCAAACCTGTAGTATACACAAACTGTATGTTAAAATTTCCTATTTATTTATTTTATAACTATATTTCTTTTAAATAACTTTTATTTCTCTTCTTAGTTATATTTCTAGTTTACGTATAAATCGCGAATATTACTACAGCTAGAGAATATACAATGAGTATTTTGTTTATATTTTATAAAAACAACAGGATAATTGGATATATATTTTCTTATTGCATGCGCGGGATGTTTCAGTTATTTTCATTTATGTACTGCAACTTTTTCAGAAGGTGCATTGCATGTTAATTTTTCCCTTAAAATCTCTCTCACAATTACTGTTTATATATATTTTATTTGGGATTTTCTTGGCTGTTTTTCAGTGTCAAACTTGTTCGCACTTATGTTTTTTACCTGATTTTCTCGTTTATTTATTTTCTTCACTTAAGTATACACACCTGTATGTATACCTGGGCCCGCTCCGAGTATTAGAAAGAATTAAGGACAAGAATAACTACAAATCTGCCTTCCTACTACTATACTCCTCACTCAAGTGTGCCCACAGTATATCTTTAATACTGTGCCATATTCTCATACTCAAGCTATTAAGATTGTGCCATTACATACAAATTCAATACTGTAAAGACATTAAAATGAAAGCTTCTTAAACCTATCAAAACAAATGAAATACAAGATCTTGACTGTGTCCACAACCAACAGCGAAAAATCCCCTGATAACCTTAATCCCAACCAGGCAGCAGAAGTCCTCTGATACTTGAGATGAATGTATCTATGGCTAACTGGAATATATCCAGTAAAAGGTAGTAGTAGATCGAATAGGAAGTCCTAGCGAAAGGCAGATGGACACCTGGCAAGATACCAAGACTAAGGCTATTCAGGCTATGAAACCTGTAAGTGATACCTAGCGGACACTGAGTAGAATAATGTAGCAGTAGAATGCCAGCCAATCCAACTATAAAGAAGGGTACAGAAACTGAATACAACCATGTCAACTATCGATAATCATAGTCATGTCTGATGAGACCATCCCCTGGTGGAAGGCAAGACATTTTACTACTTCTCTCATAGAGTCCCATATTCTACGAGAGATAGCAGCATTTAGTAGATAGGATACCAGTACTTGTCAAGCGAAGGGGAGGGGCAAGATCAACCAAAGAGCCTGCTAGTGTTTACAGGTACTACGAACTGTGTTGCCAACTATCTGTTATATAGAAAATGAGCAGTCACCGACTATGAGAGAGGCCTCGCTAGGTGAGGTAGAAGGAGAGAATGGACAGCAGAAATGTAGTACCAAAACTCAAGGAGACGAAAGCCTTAACATGTAACAAAGTGAAAGAAGACAGTGAGGAGAGAATGAGGATGACTGTTACTCCTAGGCTGAAGCCATGATGGGAGGAGTGGAAGAGAGAGAAGAGATCATCAGATTCCTGCATTGAGGGTTGATTTCAAGCATGAAGACAATAAAGAGGATGGATGATGGTTCATCTACTAGATCTTTTTTTCATTTTTTTATCTTTAATTTTATTCTTTGTTTAAGGTATATTGTCTACAACCAGCTTAATATGCTATGGAAAATGCACTTACCTCCTCCCCTATACCAGTCCCTAAGTAGCTAGAAGAAAAACTATCATGAAGCCCTTCAATATCGACAACAAGGTGCCTAGCCCGTAGGCTACATGACTTGAACGCGGAAGGGTCTTGCCTAGAGCTACCAACTCCAACACTCCATGCAGGCAAAAAAGCTCCTCCACATAGCAAACTTGTAGTATACACAAATGGTAAAGACTGTAAAATAAAAGCCTCTAGATCCATCAAAATAAAGGAAACTCTACACCTCAACAGTGACAACAACCCGCACTGAAAAGCTTACTCAAATAACCTAAATCCCAACCGCACAGCTGAAGCTCTAAGCTACTTGTGATAAATATATCTATGGCCAGTGGAGATATACTCAGCGAAGATGGCAGGAGACCAAAGAGAAAGCCCAAGCAGAAGTAAAAAAAACCCATGGCAAGATATAGAGACCAGTGAAATCCAGGCTAGGAAACTCAGGAGTTGACACCCAAGAGACACTGAAATAAGGATAGTAGGTGGCAGTAGGATACCAGCCTATCCAACTGTAAGAAAGGAGCGGAAACCAAACTCAACCATGTCAACTCTCAGTAATCATGTTCATGTCTGCCTAGGTAGTCCTCAGAGGGAGGGCAAGACATTTTACCATGTCTCACATGTAGTTCCTTGTTCTACGAGAGATCGTATCCCTTCATGGATGGGATACCACCACATACCGACCAAAAAGGAAGGGCAAAATTGACTATAACGCCTGTTGGGAGTTCTTGCGTACGGCAAACTGTGTTCTCAACTGTCTGTTGCATGGAAAGCGAGTGGTCACCGACTGTGAGAAGAGACCTCACTAAGTGAGGTGAGAGGAGAGAACAGGCAGCAGAAAGCAGTACCAGAACCTAAGAGAGAGTAATCCTCAATCCATAAATAGTGAAAGGGAACAGTAAGGAGAGGAGAAGGATAGCTGTCACTCCTAGGCCAAAGCCATCACAGGCGCAGAGGGGGGGGAGGAGATCCTGAGATTCATGCATTGAGAGTTGAGTTCAAGCATGAGGAAAATACAAGAGATGGGGAATGGCCCATCTACTAGATCTTTTTTTTTTTTTTTTTTTTTTTTTTTTTTTTTTT
>JACCEG010000025.1:153998-213871 GCA_014065205.1 Tuber brumale | reverse complement strand
GAAGCCATCGTGGGAGGAGAGGGGGGGTGGATGGTTCGTGAGTACCTAGCGTTGAGGGTTGATTTCAATCGCCGGGTGTGTAGAGGAGACGGAGGATGGCCTATCTACTTGGCCTTAATGTCCTCCTTATATAGTTGCCCTTCACACCATTGTGACTCATCCCCTAAGTCACGCGCCACATATGACTCACAACTGTGAGTCATATCAAAACATTATAAACTAGTCATATGACCAAAATGGTCACATGCGCAAAACCCATGACCTCCAAACAAGGTCATGTGCGAAACATAACATATCATCATAACCATGTCATATGACCAATGTGGTCATATGTGCGAAACCCATGACCTCTAATGAGGTCATGTGCGAAACATGACATACCTATGACTCATAACTATGAGTCATGTGGAGACCTTTCCTTTCTAAGCCACATTCGTGACAATGGCTAAGACTTCAATCTAAGTAAGTTCAAGCCTGTACTGGAGTTAGTTTTTTGGAAACAAGAAAGCAAATACAGCACTCCTATACTCATGAGTCCAAAATTGAGGTACTTCAGTGGTACATCAGCAAAAATAAATCCTTGCATTGTGTATATTATATGCATCAGATACACAGAACCCCAGAATATGAATTAAGATTCAGGATGCAATGTGATATAGCAACTGTACTCAAAACACATTTACTCAAGTACTGGATACAAAGGATGCAACCATATATAGTAACTAAATCTTAAGGGAGCACAGAATGCAACCAGATATAGTAACTGAATGTCAAAGATGTATTCAGATGTAGTAACCAAATATGCAGGGGATATAGGACACAAACAGATATAGTAACCAAATCTCAATAATGCATCCTGACATCATACTGGTGTCTGAAGTCCAAGGCATCTACTCAATTATCAGATTCACAGAATGCAACAGTGTAATTCACACTGCTGAGCTAGGTCACAAATGAAGATTTACAAAATCTGTCCACAAAAATTGTCTTTATCATGATACGAGTATCTTACAAAAGCTAATATACAGAAACAGCACACACTAAACTAGTAAAAGACATAACTAGCTGTAGTTCTATAGGTATTAGCATTGAGTAGAAGTTCTTTAAACTGTTGGAAGGCTGTTGTCAAGTAGGTCTAAGAGCCAAAGTATCAGAAGCTACATTACAAGAGCTTTGAAGAAATCTAGCATCAAATCAGCACTGAGCCAAAGTCTCACCAGGAAATACCACTTGCATTACAGGTTGTAACTCTATGGTTATCAGTGTTGAGTAGACATACATTAAACCGTTGGAAGGCTGGTGTTGAGTAGAACTAGGTACCCAGGTATCAGAAGCTGCGTCCTAAAGGCCCTGAAGGAATCTGGAATCAAAGTCCACACTTAGCCAAAGCCTTGCCAGGAAATACCACTTTCATAACAGGCTGTAACTCCATGGTTCTTGGCATCGGGTTGACGTTCTTTAGACTGTTAGAAAGCTGGCATCGAGTAGATCTAGGAGGAAAAGTATCAGAAGCTGTGTTATAAATCTTCTGAAGGAATTTGACATCAAGGTCAGCACTTAGCCAAAGCCTTGCTAGGAAGTACCATTTCTCTAATAGGCACTAACTCCACAAGTATTAGTACCAAGTAGATATCCGGTAATCCATTGGAATGCTGGTATTGGGTAGGATCAGGTAGTGCAGTATGATAACTATTTGTAGAAGGAGCTTTGAGGAATCTGGTGTTTACTTCACTAATTACGAAGGTCAGGTAGAAGGATATTGTATGTGATTGCATGAGCTAATAAATGTGCTAGGAAAATGAACCACACCCAGCTTGGGGTCAATTTACCACCAGCAAAACTCAACTATCACTCACTTTTACAGCCAGTACTTGGTGTATTTTCACTCTACAATCCTTCTGGAACCTAAAATAGATTTCCTGCTATGTCTTCTATTTTCACTCCTATATAAAGGTTAGCTTTGTAGTAAAGAATGTAGTTCTAGTGCTTACCAGGGCTAGTATGATGTGAGATCTTTGTTTTGCTAGCTGTGCAAGTATGAGAACTAAATCATGTTTGACTTTGACCCCCAGGCAACACTAGCAGTAACCAGATCCAGATATGGAGCCTACCAAGTCCTTGCTTCAGATGTGTTCCTGATACCCCAGACATCCCATATTACCACCAGATGCCCCAGAGATCTCCTATTACTACTAAATGTCTCTGAACATTTCATGTTACCACTGGATGTACCTAACATACCAGAGATATCTATGGTACTTCCTCATTTACAAGACGTACTGGATGCAATTGATACTTACTTGCTGTCTTGACATAGTACCAGAGCATCTGGCACAGCTTTCTTTTTTTCTGATGTTCCTCTTACCCTACTTGACCAAGTACTGAGGCAAGAAAGAATGCAATTTGTATGATTTAGATACAAATTGGAACTTTGAAAAAATTCAAGTATTGATAGATTGTATACCTTTCCATGTGCAAGCAGTTCTGACTGCACATAGTGGATATACTTGCTTTTGGGATTTTATTTATTTATTTTATACTCTTCCTTTCACTCATTGTTAACATATTCTTATTTACCCCCCTCCTCTTACTCTCTTTTTATTTTTACCTTTATTAATGAACATTTCTCACTTCTCACTCTTTTTATCTTTTATGCTCGATGTCCTAGAACATCTTTTTGTAGTAGCCAAGCCAATAAATCGTTAGTTATTTCTTGCCTCGCACAGACACCAACTTCCCCCCTCCTACTTGTCCCAATATTTCACCCCTACTCCGTGTACATACCCGCACTTCCCTTACCGACGTTCCATCCCGTAAACACACCATCACGTCCATCCTTTGCCATACAGGTGCCGTCGCGAACTGAGGGGAATAATAATCGCCAATTACCTCTTTCCACTAATTACGACTGTTCACGGTGCCTGGACTGTCGACTCTGTGCAAGCTCCCAGGGCCATATCACCCATCGGGCTGTCCAACTTTTCTAGTAATTGTGTTGGATGGATTCTAATCTCTGGTGAGTGGTGAGGTGCAAGTGTTCGGGTTTTGTGCATGCATACTGTACCCAATCCGCCAACCTGAGTACGGTACGTACATGGATATTGTAGCATGTACAGTACTGTACTGTACTGTACAGTACTGGAGTATTTACAAACCTGTTAAAGTACTGTACAGTACACTATCATCACGCATCGCATTCACTCGATACTAAAATGATAATCAATCGCAAACATGCGCACCGCACCCCAACTAGCAATCTAACCCACTATACAGAACCCGCAGAGAAGAACCCAAGTCACAGCCTACAATACAATACAATATAAAACTACGCTAATACGCTAATATAGATGGTATATAAAGTTAGCATTATGAAGGAAAAGAACAGGGAAAAAATGGAAGCAAAGTAAACATTATAACGGAGCGACATATGACGTATGGTATATATAGGTAGGGGAAATAGGAGGTGTATAAATGAATGGACGAAAGTGTAGAGGGTGGAAGAAAACATAGGAAAAAGAAAGAAAAGAAGAAGGCTGGCTCATGCAACAAAAACTCCCTACCGCATATCCATGTCAATTACTGTGACGTGAGCAAAATGGATCAAGAAAGAAAAAGTAACGATCAAGTAGTACAAAGGCAAGAAGGAAGGGGAGAGATGGAATGAAGATAAGGCCTTGTGCCCGGGTCCAAATGTCGCGTATGACTCCCCCTCCCCTTCCCCTCAACAAACGGATACCTGCCTACGAAATATACCCCCCAATCTCAACATTCAAACTTTCCAACGTCCCACTCCTCGTATGCCTAACACGCCCTTCCTCCCTTTCCTCCCCCTCATTTGTAACATCACCAACCTCCCAATCCGTCCTAATCTCCTCGAGCACCTTCTCACACCAGGACCTAATATCCCTCTGAAAATCCCGCCACCCGTCTTCAGTCCCGTTAACCACGCCCGTGACATCAAACTTCAACTTCAACTCCCACCGAATCTCCGCAGCCTTCTTCCAGAAGCGCAAATTCTCTGCTGAGCGGTAGGGCTTGCTGAATTCTTTGTGGTAATTCGGGATCTGGCCAAAGGGTCTCTTGGAGCGCCGGACGACGGCATTGTGGATTAGGATCAGGCGGAGACCTGAGCGAAGGGATAGGAGGAAAGGTGTTGGAAGCGGGGTTGCTGGTTCGGTGGGAACAAATGGGGGGAGGGGGTCTGGGGAGGAGTCGAAGTAGGTTAGGAACAGGTGACAACGGTCTGATAGCGGTCTGATTAGCGTGTTGGGCTCAGATTTGGGGATTGGAAGGTTAGGGCGATTAGGGAGCAAACCCATTTCCCGACCTTCCCAGCTGCCTTCCAGCCATTCTCTCCCTTTCCTCCGCATGTCTGCAATTGCGTTTTCCTCTGCTGCCAATGATAGCTCCACGCTGTCGATCCACTTGACTACGGCGTCTCGTTCCTCAGGTTTCACACCGCCATCGAATTTCCTCTGCGCCAGCCTCTTGAGCACGTCTAGAGTTGTTAGAAAGCCCTCCCTCAGCGACCTGTCATCCAGCGTCGACAAGAGTGATGTATCGGTGGTATAATAGTACGCCTTCGCCGCCCGAATGGCAGAGGTTGCCAACTCCACCAATTCATTCCCATGAAGTTCGCTGAACCCGGGCGGTAACGGAGCCAGGTCCTTTTCGCCCTCCACCTTCTCCTTGCGCACTGGCCCACCCGGAATTGCAAAGCTCTGCAGCCACGCACTTTTCGTCACTGCCAAGGCGCCCCTCAATCGTTCTCTGAGAACCTGAGGATTTGGCGTTGGGGGGATATGCTTTGTCTGAGGATTGTACGTGGAGGTAGTAGGCGGTAGCATGATCGACTCATCAAAGGCGAAATCATCGAGCTCAGAGGGTGACTCGGAGAAGAAGTCAGCTTCCATAGGCATGAAAAGTTCTGGTGACGATCGAAGTGAGGAATAAGTCGAGTCCTGGGGGATCCCCTGGGCTGTTGTATCCACCTTCAAGCTGTTCGAGCTCTTCTTCGTCTGTAGTCCGCTACGATCACAGTCAGAGAAACTCTAGCCATATAAAGAGTCATGGTGCAAAACTTACGCCCCTTTCCCATCCAACAATCCAGTCTTCGCAAAAAAGTATTGAAGATGAGCAATGCTCCCTAACGCCATTACACTCTCCCTGGACCGCGCCGATGTTGAGAACTCAGTCCCTTGGGGTCGCATGAACCCGCGTCTTCGTAGCCCTCCCAGGTCCGTCCGAGCAAGTGAAGATCTAGCCGAAGAATTAGAAGAAGCATCAGAAGACGCGTATCCCAATTCCCCGGGCGTGAAGGTGAAAGCCGGAGATGGGGGAGTCATGGGTAGTGTATGAGGCGAGACATTTGGAGAATCTTGCTTTGTAGGAGTTGAGCGGGGTGACGGTATAGGAGTGGTATCTCCGGACATGACTTTGTATAGTTAGGGGGTGGGGGATAGGAAGAAGCAAGGGAAGGGGGGGAAACGTTGTGTTTTTTTTGATTAGTATGTACAGAAGACACCTCTTGGGGTACGGAGTCAAGCCCCCAGCATTCACGAAATGAGATAAAGGAGAGGAGAATAAAATAAAATAAAAACGTGTTTGATAGGTTAGAGACCCAAATAAAGTACAGTCAGGAACACGGGTGATGAATTAAGCAGACACGATAACACTGCATGTAAGGATGCTCGAAGAGTATCTAAGGGCGTGGATCACCGAATACTCTCGAAAGGATTGAAGGTGATATGAGTGTTAAAAAGGAGGTGGTGGGGAGGCGGAGACGCGGGGAGAGTGAGCGGGGATGCGGGGGGTCGAGATGGTGACGGATGATGGTGGGAAAGGGGTTGTCAGGTGCCACAGGAGCGAGCGCCGCCGCCGCTATTGGTACTTGTATGATACGAGTATCATGGTGTCCTTCTGGCAGATCAACGGTAAATCCTTCAAGTGAGGTGTTGGTCATCCGTCGTATTTCATGGGTAGACTATGGCTGGTTGTCTCGGTAACTGTGGGATATCGTGGGAAGCAACTGGCCACATCGTGCCCCTCTAGTGGACCCGGGGTTTCGCGCTTGATACGTACCGCAGATGTCCCGACACGCATCCTAGGAAACCTAGGGTCTGTTGCAACAAGATTGTGCCAAAATTGTTTTACAGCGCGTAGGGACATTCATGGCCTTTTTGTTAGTACAAGTGCCCTACATGAGCGGAGCGAACACAGGGGGGATCCCGGGAGGTGGCTGTCCATTGCTAAGGATACTAAATCATCCCTGTAACCAGCAAATGTAGTTAGCATAAAAGTGATCAAAAGGGAGAGGATTTAAGTAAATATCAAGTTCACCAACAAGTATGATTGCCATTGGCTGTAATAACAGCCTCTATGCATTCTGGCATTGAATCAATAAATGTTAAAAGATGAATCTCTGAAATCCTTTGTCCTTCCTCCTTTATAGCTGCGGCTATTTTCTCTCAACTGTCAGGCCTTACTAGCCACTTATTTGGTATAACTTTTAGGATGTACCAAATATTTTCAATTGGGTTGAGGTCAGGAGATGTTAGGCATATGGAAATCCAAGACAATAAGTGCACAGACCTCACAGTAGGGTAACTGTGCACAGACCCTCGAGTTATGAAAGCCAACACTCCCCTTAGACTCCCTTATGGGACCCACATGTCATTAGCAAGATTTCGAGAGTTGCATCCCATACCTAAAATGTCACATCAACGAAGCTCCCTTTATAACACCATATACGTCGCCGCCGTCCATCCAACCGCATACTGTTCACAGGATATATGAGAGGGGACCTTTGGCGACATCTAGGAAGTAGAACGGAAGATATCCAATGCAGGCGCATTGAGATAATAGGCTTCAAGGTTAGGCTTCTTAATTATGGGCCGAAGGTGACGGGATGTTTCCGGTGAAATACTCCAAGAGGATGTCCCAGTAGTGGAGGCTATTGAGGACATACTGAGTCCACCCATACCCTTCTGAGATCAGCTGTAGGTTGGTTGGTCCTAGTAATATGACACCTCTATGGAGGCAGGCGGACCAAGGAGAAGTATGCTCAGACAGAAAGACCTAGATAAGTCAAAGACCCATAAGACGCTGACACATCGAGCTTGGACATATGATCAGGACTAGGTAGCCTGGCATGAAACTGATCACTTCATGACCGAAGAGACAATTGGAATGATAGTTAACAAGACTAAAGTAATATAATAGTCTATGCGGATAACTAACTTGAAGGCTGCTGTTTGGTATGACAAATAGCGCAGTCATCTCAATGGAGGAATACTATTCTGTAACCATAAAAGGGTATGAGAAGTTTCAGGGTCAAACAGTGCTCGCACTTATAAGATTCTGGACATTTGCGTATTAAAATCAGAGTGGTACCTCGGAGGCATAGTAGTTAGAAGTAGTCCACAAACACTCAGATGTGGAATATTAATATCGAAGTCCCTCTCAAGCTTTACAGATATCATCAAGCAATGGAGAAGAGATCTTATCAATGTAATATTGTTTCACACTTGGAATCTTTTTTTTTTTTTTTTTTTTTTATATCATATATTACTTGATTAGGGTACAAGAACATGCATGCAGTGTAAGCTATGGCAAAAAGAAAACCCTTAATTTCAAACATCCCTCCCCCCGCCAGGTAAAAGCTGTCCGTCCTAAGCTCCTCTGGTATGGAGCCAACCGCACATCTCGCCCCCAGCCAGACCTATCCCTACCTCGCAAGCAAACTCGGAGAACAAGAGAAGCCTAACTAGAAACAAGCAGGAAACATCAGGAAAAACCCCGCGGGAAATCTCGGCCCGAAGGTACAAAAGAAACCAATTAATATCCCAAAATGCACCCCCTATAGGGATGACTAGCCAAAAAGTATACTGGGGCGGTAACGCCTCACCCGGTGTGGGCTCACAAGGGGGTATGGAGGTAGGTGTCGGCCTTGTCACCTAGAAAAATAGCGGTTGGGCAGAAGGGGCAACGCCACCTTCAAGCCCTGACGAGAGGTAGCAGTAAGGAGCCAGCTGGGGGTGGGTTGGTGTAGGAGGAACTCCAGCGAAGTGGGGGTAGCAGTAGGGTGCCAGCCAGGGTAGCAGTAAGATGCCAGCTTGGGTGGGGGTGCGGGTGCAAAGCCCGCGAAGAGTAAAGATGGCAGTAAGATGCAAGCTTTCTGGTAGCAGTAGGGTGCCAGCCAAGGGGTGGTGTAGCAGTAGGGCGCCAGCCGATCGCAACCATGGGGAGTGTAGGAGGAAGGCATCCGTCCCTAAGCGACAAAAAGGCTGTCGGTATCGTGTTCGTGTCCTTCTAGGTGGCCTCTAGCAGGCCCCAAACAAAGCCAGCTGTTTTACCACGTCTCTCATGTAGTCCCTTGGTCTCAGAGAGATAGTGTCACTATAGTGGATGGAATACCACCAGCTGAAGCGATGAGTGAGGAAGGAGGGTGGCGAAATCGACCCTAACCTATTGAGGAAACCTGACACAACTCCTCCAGTTTCTTTAGGAGGAGGGATACAGGAATCCATCGTAACTGCGTACTGCAAACCGTAATCCCAGCCATCTGCTAAGATGAAGAAAGGGTTGTAGCTGACTGTGCTGATGCTAAGCGAAGCTAGAGCAAAAGCGGGGTAATGAGGTTTCTGGACATCGTGAGATGCCAGGGGGGAGGATAGAGTATCCCAGGGGGGTACACCCACAGGGAAAGGGATGGGGAGACAAGCTCGAAGTCTAAAAGGATAGATGGAGATAGCCTACACCCCCCCCAAGGGGAGGGTGCAGACCGAAAAGTGGTGATAGTTTGGTGTGGTGTTGAGTCTATCCCAAATAGGAAATAAATTTCAATCACCGGAGGTGTAGCGGAGACGGAGGATGTCATACCTGGAATCTTTACTTTACCTATTTTATCGAGACAAGCCTTCCTCGACAGATTCTCCGATCAAAGATTTGGCCTACGTCCCTCAGTTATACTAGAGTTTGAAATTCGCCTAACAGGTGAGGAAAATATAAGGGACCAAGGATGATCTAACTACTTAGCTTTTTTCTTTTTCTTCTTTTTTCACTTTTTTTTTATCTTCATATGATTACTTAGTTCAAGGTATAAGGATCATACATGCAGTGCCGGCTATAGTATAGAAGAAAACCTATAACCTCCTTCCGCCTGGCCCCATCATATTTCCAAGACTCTCTGGTATGGGCTTACTGCACATATCTACCCCTAAAGTCCCAACATATCTATCCAAAAATTGAAGAAAAAACCTCAGAGTAAAGCAGGAGAATATAAGCAGGTAACTACCCAGAATATCCACAAAAAACAAAGGAAATATCGCACTAAAATCCCACAACAACCATGCCAGAATATATGTACTGGCAGCTAAAATGTAAGAGTATTCCTGCAACACGTGGCAAACTGAAATAGGGGTAGACTGTGGAGAATGAGGGAATCGGGTGGCAGTAGTAGGATACCAGCCAGAAAAATGATGTCGCAGTAGGGTGCAAGCTGATCCAACTATTAGGTCAGAAATGAAACCAAATACGGTCAGGTTAACTCTCAGAAATCGCGTGTTTTGTCTTGCTAGGTGGTCCCTATTGGATAAGGGCTAGCATTATACCATATCTCTCATGTAGTCCTTTGTTCTTAGAAAGATAGCGTTACTTAGTAGATGGGATACTACTACTGAACCTGACTGTTGAGAGAAGCAATGTTAACCAGTAGGCTTGTTGAAGAGGTCTCACATACCGCAAACCATATTCTCAGCCATCTGAAGCATGGAAAGCAAAAGATCACCAATTGTGTGCAGGAGCCTCACTTAGGGTGGTGAGGGGGAGAGAATGAGCAACAGATAAGCTGTACCGGAACTCAGAATCAGGCAAGCCTCAATGTATAAAAGAGTGAAAGAAGGTAGTGGGGAGAAGATGGGAATAGCTGTCACTCCTAGCTTGAAGCTATTAAGGGAGGAGAGGGGGGGTGGATGATGGTGAGAATCCTGCATTGAGGGTTGATTTCAAGCACGAGGAATATAGCAGAGATGGAGAATGATCTAACTACTCAGTTCTACTTGGCTCTTTCTATAGTTCTTCCTACAACCTGCTTACAAATCTAAACAATAATGAGTTATAACTGTACCTGATATACTCATATAACTGTGCCTCATGTACTGTATAACATAAAATTCATATGACTTCATTATTGGTCATGTATATAATTCACGTGACCTCTTAATAGATCATATGTATGAAATAATATATTCTTTTGCACACTCCTCCTGGTCATATGAAAAGTCCTTGTAACTTGTTAATAGGTCAGGTATGTGAAAATGAACCATAGTGTACAGTCTTTTTGGTCTTGTACCAAGCTCCTATGACTTCTTGATAGGTCATGTAAGTGAAATTATGATATAACAAATGAAATCCTATGACAAATATTCTTGACATAGAACAAACATCTCCTTCCACTCTATATCGGTCTAGAATCATGACATACTTATGGTAATAGTTGTTACCAGTCATCATTCAGTTGAAGTAATAAGAGACAAAGTATGTCTTTTTTGATTCTTTGGAGTTGAAAGACCTTGGCAGATATTGTAAACTATGTGATTTCTTATATTCTGGTCTACTGCAATTTGTTAATCTGTTCATCTGGCTGAGAATTGCAAAAAAAGAATAGTATATCCCTATAGGTATAATGTAATTTCCTATTTTGAAGCTTCTATTTTATTCTAAGTTTACATGAGTAACTGTTCACAATTATATAATATTGGAATACTATACTAACCTGTTACCTTTCTTTTTATTAATACTTTACAATATTTAATACTGCTAATAAACCTAGAAATATATAAAGACTTGGAACAGTACTTGCTTTTTGATTGAAGTTCTACTAGTACCTCTTTATTACCTTCATGCTAAATATATTGGATAATTCCAGCGATAATTTAGTATCTTTAACAATGGACAGCCACCTCCTTGAATGTTCCTTGTATTCGCTATGCTTATATAAGGAGATTGTAATATCTAAAATAGCTCTTATCTGTTAGGCATATGGAAATCTGAAACTAAGTATACAGACCTCACAAGAGGGTAACTGCGTACAAACCATGAATTTCTGAAGCCAACACTCTTCTTTGGCCCCCATATGGACCCATATATTGTTAGCAAGATTTCAATAGTTATGTCTTGTAACTACAATATCACATCAATAGAGTCTACTTAATAATACTGTATATGTTACCACTGTTCGTCCAACTATATACTGTTCACAGGATATATACAAGTAAACCTTTAACAATATTTGGGAAGTAGAACGGAAGAAATTCATAGGAAGTGTATTGAGCTAGTAGGCTTCTAAATTAAACTTTCTAGTCAACTTAAGCTGAAAGCAATAAAATATTTTGAAAAAATACTCTTGAAGGATACCACAGTAGCATAAGCAACTGAGGACATACCAAATCCACCGATACCCTTCCAGGATCAGCTGTAGGATAGTTGGTACTAGTAATTGGATCTCTTTATGGGAGTAGGCAGACTCAGAAAAAGCACACTCAGATAGGAAGATCTAGATAAGTCAAAGAGTTATAAGATATTGGCATATCAGACTTGATGTTAGGCAAAAGCCAACTCTAGTATTTATTTGAGAGACTTGGATCAAAATCTTTGTTCACAGAATCTGTTAAGGAAGACTTGTCTTGATAAATAAATAAGGTAAAGATTTGAAAGTGTAAAACAATTTCATATTGATAAGATCTCTTCCGTATTGCTTGATAATATCTGTAAAGCTTGAGAGGTACTTTGATATTTATATTCTACACTTGAGTGTTCATGGATTACTTCGAACAGCTATGCTTCTGAACTACTACCATAGTTTAAATATACAAATATCTGGAATCTTATAAGTGGGAACACTATTTGATCATGAAACTTCTCATACTCTTTTACAGTCTTTAAATAGTATTACTCCGCTAAAATGACTGCGCTATTTATTTTATCAAACAGGTGCCTTCAACTTGGTTAACCATGTAGACTATTATATTACTTCAGTCTCATTGACTATCATTCTAGTAGTCTCTTCAATCATGAAGTAATCAGTTTCATGCCATGCTACTTACTGCTAATCACATATTCAAGCCCAATGTGCTAATACCTTATAGGTTCTGAACTGATCTAGGTCTTCCTGTCTGAGTGTACTTCTCCTTGATTTGCCTGCCTCCATGGAGGGGTCTTATTACTAGGACTAACTAATCTACAGCTGATCTCAAAAGGTTATGGGTGGATTCAGTATGTTCTTAGTAGTATATACCACTCTGGCAGCCTCCTAGAGTATTTTACTGAAATCATCCTGTTACCTTCAGCCTATAATTAGGAAGCTTAACCTTAAATCCTACTATCTCAATGCAGCTTTGACAGACCTCTTCAGTTCTACTTACCCAATGTTGCCAAAGGATCCCTCTTGTATATCCTGTGAACAGAATAAAGTTGTAGAAATAGCAGTAAGGTATACAGTATTATGATGTGGACTTTATTGCTGTAACATTTTAGTTACAGGATACAATCATCAAAATCTCGCTACTGACATCTATTGGCTCTCCAGAAAATCGAGGGTCTGTGTACAATTACCCTACTATGAGTTCTGTGTACTAGTCGCAGATTTTCATATATTCAATACTTGCACTTGTGATTGTAAATAGGAAGTTCAGCATGAAACTAATTACTTCATGACTAAGGAGACTACTTGAATGATAGTCAATAAGACCAAAGCAATATAATAGTCTATGCAGCCAACAAAGTAGAAAATGTCTGTTTGGTAAAACAAATTAAACAGTCATCTTAGCAGAGGAATACTATTCCAAGACCGACAAAGAATGTGAGAAGTTTTTAGGATAAATAGTGTCTGTACTTATAAGATTCTGGACATTTGTATATTAAAACTAAAGTAGCACTAAGATGGTATAGTAGTTAGAAGTAGTAAGCAAACACGGAGTTACAGGATATAAATATCGAAGTACTTCCGGAGCTTTACAGACATTATCAAGCAATGGAGAAGACATCTTATCTATATAATATTATTTTACTCTTTAAATCTTTACCTTAACTATTAATTAAGATGAGCTTTTCTCAACAGATTCTCAAATTAAAGATTTGGCCTAAGTCTTTTGAGCATACTAGAGTTGGCTTCTGCCTAATATTATCTCATTTATGATGTAGATATTGAGTGCCAAGAGTAATTTAGCCTAAAAACTAACCAAGTATGGCAATACTTATATAGTAGATATAAGTATTATATCAGCTAAAAAACATGTTTACTCCCTATACCTCATGAGGTATATGAGGTATATAGAGTTAACATATAAAACTCCCATTGTTGTAGACCTTATTCATGTCTCTCTTCATTGTGCCTAATTCTTAAGTGATTTAATCTTAGTCCACATCCTCTCTCTTTGTCCGATTTTGTTCAATCGCCCAAGACATTGTATGGTCCAAATGCGCTATTCTCTGTCCCATTAGGGTATTAATCTGCTCTTACTAAAATATCTGCTTTCACCTTTACTCCTCTTTGTCCCGTACCCTTGCCTCCTATTCATGAACCATTTAAGCCCTTCAACGCCTTTTATGTACCGCCTCATGTTATTTTTTGTCCTCAATTCTTAATCCTCCTTGCTCCTCTATTCTTCCTTGCCATCGCAACAGATCTGTCAGCTTGCCCGTCCAAGTTAGAATGCAACATGTTTCATTTAGTTTATCTTGCGAAATGCCTTTTGCTTTTCCTTAAACTCTCTTTCGATTTGCCCATCTCCTTGATCAACATCTAATGATCTATTTTTCATGTCTCCATTGTGATGCCTTATGCATAAACTTTGTTACTCCTGATACCTCTTTTGCTTCTTATGGCCTCTCCACGGTAACCTCCTGTTGGATAGTTTGAGTAACCTCTGAGTTCTTGAGATGCTTGTTCAATTAGACATCATACTGCTCTCATTACTCTTCGTGATTTGCTGGTATGATCCTTTTCTCATGGTTGCATTTGCCCTATTAATCAGTCAAGAATATCCCTCTCCATCACAAGATTCATAGACCGTTATGATGTCTTGCTTATTCCTTGTGCTCAGGTTGCTCAGATTGCTCTCTACACATGGCCTATAGTACCTTGCACATCCCATTTCATTCTTCCAGGATTTTGTTGCCTTTATGCTGTCACTATTGATATAACAATTCATTCTAACGATAGTGATTAAGTAGTTATAACTATCTTACTCTCGTAGCATTCTCAATCGTCTTGATTAGGACCTTCCACAAGTCTATTAACCTCCACCCCAGACTCCGGGTCTGAATTGTCCTCAATCTTGCTTTTTTCATCATCAGAAACCTCTAATTCAAGATAGCCCTCCACCTTTGGGTCCTCTAGAGGGATACGAGATTCATGATCCTAAATAACCCCATTTTCAGGTAGCAGGTGCTTTATCTATTTCTTCGTGTCTCCAATGAGTTTCTTTTGAACCTGAGGAGGTAAGTGCTGTCAGGTTGCCTATTGATGCAAGTAAACATCTGACCTAAGTATCATTATAGTGCCAAGAGCTTTACAATATCCCATCCTGACTTGAAATGAATCCGAACTTACTCTGGACAGTTAAGACTGAGAAATCGGTAGGTTGAATAAAGGTTCCTGTAGTTCATGCTTGTAATGCATGATAGATACAAGCTGTTGTAAGACTTATCAAGACATTATTGATACGATCCAGAAATGATTTGTCTTTTCTACTATGCATTTTTCTATTCGGCAACTACTTGTAGTACAGCAGTTTTGTTATCTCTGGTACAGCAAACTGGAAGCCATATTCCTATATTCGTTAGCCATTCCTCATCCCATACGGGACATAGTTAGCTTAAACTCACCTCTTGCTTACTTGGATCACAGGAGAAGCGATCATTCTCCAGCAAATAGCCTACCTTTGCTCAAATATCTGTCAGTGATTTATGCTGAAAGGCATAGTAGTCCTGTACTAAGTTTCTAGTTTCAGAAACAAGATATGACCTAGCACTAGACTGCCTTGCTTTCAACTATCCAGTTCTATTATTATTTGGAGAGGCTCTCTTAGAATATTTGATGATGATATTGTACTTACAAACGTCGTGGCATGCTTCTGCATGCCCGGGCTGGCTTATTCAAACTTGGTAGCTACTTTCATCCAGTAACGCTCCAACAGTGAGTCGTTTTTACAAGGCTTGACAAAAGCATTTATGAACCAATTATGATACCGTACCATATTTGCCATGTTTTCGAAAACCACCCATTCTTCTACTTGTATAAAGTTTGAACGGTCAGAAAGTGTGGTTACTGGATTGACAATATCAGAGGTAGCATGGTCTTCAAAGTCCAGCTGATGTCCAGAACTGACCAGTAGTATAGTTCCTGAGGCTGAAACTGTGAGAGAAAAGTTTGACTAGTTAACTCTTAAATTGCCAGAATGTTGTTATACATCTTGGCTCTGGGATGAGAATGCAGGAGTAAGTCCATTAGGAGCCAGCGATGGTGACTCTTCAGTAAGCTTTATTATCAGCAGATTGTACCTAAGATCATCAATTATAGCTTACAAATCTTAGCCTGCTCCAGCCCCTTCTTGGTTGTTGTACAAGAACCTTAGCAGGACACTTGGAGAGTCTCTGGTCATGTTGTGGTGCATTATTGCTGTCCTCATTGATATCCTTGACATCGTCTTCAACAAATGAATCTATGTGAACATGAGCTCCCTTTGGTGGAGCATCAACATTAATCGACGAAGTTGAAGACCTTCAAGAGGATGCTGAAGCTTGAGGGACTGTTGATGTTACCGCATGTGATCTTGTATTTAGTACTTAGTGGTTAATATATATCCCCAGAAGCCCAAACGTACCGCGGATCATGTTCCCACTTATAGGTGAATGTTTAGATTTGGAACAGGGGTGACGGAAAGTAATAGAACAGAATTTGCAAAGTTCTAGCGGAGTGGATATGAAATCTGGATCTCAGGCGTCCTATTTGTGACGAATAAACCTATCCCTTTACACTTGAAAGTTAACCAGATCTTGGCTTACCTTTATTGTCAGTATACATCATGATCCTGCACGCGGAGATGCTAAGCCCTTTTGTCTTTCAAGGTCTCAAAAGGGATATTCTCAGAGCACGATGGGACTAAGCGGTAATTTGATATGTACTATTTCAAGACAGCGCTTTCTACCTATCTTGTTAGGACCCAATACTCAATTAATAATACTGCCGTAACCACTTCAGAAAAATTCTGTTAAGAAGTATCTCATGAGAAGAATGCTGATATTAGCTAAAGCGTAAGTATGTTTAATGGCGTATAATACATGTCGATGTCTATATGACTAACAAAGAATATGGTTAACATGAGAAGTATCACTAGGAGTAAGTATAGCGATGCAAAGTTCTAACAGGCAGAAATGGTGTAATCTTAGCACGAGGAAAGCCTGAAAGAGATGAAAAACAGCGAAAATCAAGGAAAACAAAGTAAAGAAACCCAGCCCAGAAAATATAGTGAAGCAAAGTCCTAATGGACAGAAATGGTATAATCACAGTAGAAGGAAAGTCCAAAAGAGACGAAAAATAGAGAAACATGTTACGATCCCTAACTGGTATTAGTTCTCGGCAATGGGTAGACGATACTTTTCTTGTTTTCTCCTGACAATAGCTCTTAAGTCAATGCCTACGATAAGGTGGGGGAGACTCTCGTCTCTCTAGTCCTTATGGCCTATCGTACTCTTACACCAACTCGACTGGAGTAGTAGAGATCTCGTCTCGTAGGTAATGATGCATAAAGAGTGTAAAGGTTTTATAATCGTAGAAGCATAAAGTAATAAGTAAGGAAATAACTTAGAACAAAGCGTAAAGAGCCTATCTACGTGGACTTTATTTTTTATTTTTATTTTTATCATCAATTTTATTCTGTGTTTAAGGTAGACTGTCCACATGCAGTGCTAGCTATGGCAGACATATAAACCTCCCCCCCTACACCAGCCGGAAACAGCCAGAAGACAAACCGTCAACGAATCCGAACAGAAAGGCCTACTGGCAGACAGGACCAAAGCCCCCAGAACATGACACCCCCGCCTGTTAGGCATATGGAAATCTGAGACAAAGTGCACAGACCTCACAGCAGGGTAACTGTGCACAGACCCTCAGATTTACCGGAGTGCCAACAAGCTCCTCCTGCCCCTCTATGGGGCCCGCACGTCATTAGCGAGATTTCGAGAGTTGCGTCCCATAACTAAAAAGTCACATCATTGAAGCCCACTTCATAATACTATATACGTCGTCGCTGTCTGTCTGGCCGCATGCTGTTCGCAGGTTATATGGGAGGGGACCTTTGGCAACATCTGGGAAGTAGAATGGAAGAAATCCGTGGGAGGCGCATTAAGAAAGTAGGCTTCAAAGTTAGGCTTTCTAAACTATGGGCCGAAGGTGATAGGACGTTTTCGATGAAATACTCTAGGAGTATGCCCCAATAGGAGAGGCTATTAGGGGTATACTGAATCCACCGATACGCTTCTGAGATTGGCTGTAGGTTGGTTGGTCCTAGTAATAGGACCCCTTTACGGAAGCCGGTGGACCAAGCGGAAGTATGCTCAGAATGGAAGACCTAGATAAGTCAGAACCCCTTGAGATGTTGACACGTCGGACTGGAACTTGCGATTGACACTAGGTAGCCCAGCATGAACTTGATTACTTCATGACCGAAGAGACTACTGGAATGATAGTCAACAAGACTAAAGTGATATAATAGTCTATACGGACATCTAAGTTAGAGACCGCCACTTGGTATAACAAATAGCACAGTCATCTCAATGGGGGAGTACAATTCTGTAACCGTGGAAGGGTGTGATAAGTTTCAGGGTTAAACGGTGTCCGCACTTATAAGATTCTGGACGTTTGCGTATTAAAACCAGAGTGGTACTTCAAAGGCATAGTAGTTAGAAGTAGTCCGCGAACACTCAGATGCGGGATATAAATATCGAAGTGCCTCCCGCGCTTTACAGACATCATCCAGTAACGGAGAAGAGATCTTATCAATATAATATTGTTGCAGAGTTTAAATCTTTACATTATGTATTTACAAGACGAGCCTTCCTCGACAGATTCTCCAATCAATGATTTTTGTGCCTACATCCATCAGTTATATACTTGAGTTTGGCATCAGCCTAACACCGCCTAAACCTCACGCAGTCGAAAAAACTCTCCCGCATGGCAACTTGTAGTATACACAAACGGTAAAGACTATAAGAGAAAGCTACTCAAGTCCATCAGAATAAAAGAAATCACATTTCCCAACAGTGGTCTAACCCCATAGCAAGAGCTGCCCTAAGTAGCCTTAACCCAGCTGGACCGTACCACCTAGAACATAAAAGGTGTGCTGCTAAGGGATATGCCCGACAAAGTGGAAGGAGGACCGAAGAGAGAAAAGCCCTGGATCAGGGAACAGAACCCATGGCAGGGCACAGGGAGTAGTGCCATCCAGACCGGGAAGCCCGGTGGAGATGCCCAAATAGCATCGAGGTAAGCCGGTACCGCAGTAGGGTGCAAGCCGAGCGAGTGTGTACCAGTAGGGTGCAAGCCGATCCGACTGTCAGGTCAGGAAGGAGACCGAATACGAGCGCTTCAACTATCAGTAATCGTGTTCATATCTTTCTAGGCGGTCCCCAGGGGTGGAAGGCAAGTGATCTTACCATATCTCTCATGTAGTCCCTTGCTCTACGAGAGATAGCGTCAGTCAGTGGATGGGATACCATTGCTTAAGCGGACCGTGGGGAGGGATGAGATCGACTCGTGGGCCAGTTGGATAGTTCTTGCATACTGCAAAACATCTTCTATGCTGTCTGAAGCATCGGAAGCGACCGGTCACCGACTCTGGGGAGGGATGTTACTAAGCAATGAAAGGGGTGGGGACGGGCAGGGCGAAAGGCATACAGGAACCTGGAGGGCGAAAAGCCTCGACGTGTGCAAAAACGGAAGAAGACGATGGAGGGGGAGGTAGATGGCCATCACTCTTAGGCCGAAGCCATGTGGGAGGNGGGGGGGGGGGGGGGGGGGGGGGGGGGGGGGATGGTTCGAGAGATCTCAAGTGTTGATAGTTGATTTCAACCGCAAGGAAAATAGAGGAGACGGAGGATGGCCTATCTACTCAGCCATAGTGACCTCATATAGTTGCACTTCACGCTCCTGTGACTCACCTCTCAAGTCATATGCCACATATGGCCTACAACTGTAAGTCATACCAAAACATCATAAACTAGTCATATGACTGACCTGGTCATATGCGCAAAACCCATGACCTCTAAATGAGGTCATGTGCGAAACATATCATATCATCATAAACTAATCATATGACTAAAGTGGTCATATGTGTGAAACCCATGACCTCTAAATGAGGTCGTGTGTGAAACATAATATCCCTATGACTCATAACTGTGAGATATGTGAAAACCTCTTCCTTGCTGAGCCACATTCGTGACATTGGCTCCTTCCTCCCTAAGCTCGAATCCCTTTGAGCTTAGAATCTCCCCTCGTAGAGGCAGTCCATGAACATTCTGAAGTGTTCGGCGCTGTCAGTCGCTTGCGAGCAGTATCCTCGTACATCATCGATAATGGCTTTTCGCTTGAGCGGTTCTTTCCGCAAGTCCTCCTCCCCCTTCGCTATTTTCTCGTTGTAGGAGGCATGGACTATTGCCATTCTCCTTGTTGCCCCAGTAATCATATGCTGGAGTGTCTTGCTTTTTCTCTCCAAGCAGTCGATGGTTTCTTGTGGCCTTTTTGTTTCTTCCTCTAGTCGATCGGTTGATCTCCGCAATCGCTCGACCATTAGGTGCAATTCTTCCTTGGACACAAAACCTTTTGTATCCTCCTCCTTCCCAGGTTCCATTCTTGGAACCTTTTGGGTCCCCAGTTTGGCTTCCCATTGTTGTCTTCGATAGTAGGGGCAGCATCTGCGCATGCAGTTCTTCCAGGAGATCTTGTGGTGTGAGGGGCTGGTTGGCGGAGATTGTGGTTGTGTCGCCCACTTGGCTTGGATCAGGGTGGTCGGTGGCAACTACTTTGTCACCGACATCTTGCACGGGAAGAAGTTGCTTCTTTGTTTTCCATCTAGGTGCACAGGGCACCCGTCATCCGTGCATGCCATCCAGTGATAGACCCCCTGGTTTCTTTCGTTGTCATTGACCACCTTGGCTCACTCGGACTCGATGGCCTTCTCTTCCTGCTTCTTCTTGATTTTGATTTCTTTTTCTGCTGCAGCCCATTTGGCTGCATTGGGGGCAGGGCTTGTAGGGCTACCCGCGAGCGTGAACTGGTCCGGAGCATCCTCGATCCTCATTTGATGGCTTCTGTGGGTAGCATTGGTGAAAGAGGATGAGGGCATCTTGAGCGTTGGTGAACTTGGTAGCTGGGTACCACTCTTGATCATGTTCGGCTAAATAACTAGTCCACTTAGGACGGTATTGAAGGTTACGGTAGTGCAAGTGGGGGTCAATTATATCGTCGAGTTTGTATTTGGGCTGTCCATCTTATTCAATAGGCAGAGGCGGTGTAATTCTTTGTAAAGAGAGCTTGTTATTTGGATAGAGTTCCAAAAATGAGATGTGGAATCTGTTGTGTATCTTCATACATGGCAGAAGGTCAAGTTTACATGCCCGTCTCCCTAACTTTTCCAATATCTCGAATGACCCATTTTCCTGTAGTGCAATTTCTTGGATAGTCCTGTCATCTGTATATTCCTGGGTAATAACTCCACCTTATCTCCTCATTGTACGTGTGGATCGAGTTTTCGGTTTTGATCGTAGTTTTCTTTTTGTCGTAGTTATGCTGTCATCATTTCTACTTGTAGAGTGTTGTGTAGTTGACTCATATCTTCGTTTTCCATTATCAGTCTTTGGATCATATGACCTATGGCCTGATATTCTGGGTCGAGACTGTAGTTTGCACAGAAGAGTGTCATCTTAATTGTTTCTTGTTTTCCGTTGTTGTATGCAAATTCCGCCATTTGCAGTAACTCGTCTCAATTGTCCTTCTGGCAGTTGATATAGGCTCCTAAATATTTTTCCAATATGCCATTCCTTCGTTCGGTTTGTTCATCCGTTTGTGGGTGGAAAGCTGTAGATACCTTCCACTTGATTTCAAGTTCTTCCGTTATCTCCTTCCATATTCCTAACGTCAATATGGATCCTCGCTAGGTAATCATATCTTTCAGTAGTCTCTGTAGTCGAAAGAATTCTTTGATGAACATTGTTGCGAACTGCGGTACAGTCATCTCCATTCGAGTTGCTATAAAATGGCTCATCTTGGTCAGACGATCACCCACAACCAAAATTGAGTCATATTCATTGGCTTTAGGTAAGTCTGTTATGAAATCCGTAGATATGGATGTCCATGGTTTCCCTGGTGCTTTGTTTGGCTTTAACAGCCCATACAGTGTGTGTCGCACTGCCTTCGTCCTTTGGCACATGTCCCAGTTTTTGACGCATTATTTGACTAATTTCCTTAGTCCCAACCTGCAGTATTTCTGCGTGATCAGCTCTGTTGTTTTCGCCATCCCTGCATCTGGTGCTGGCTTGTCATCGTGGTGTTTCTTGATATGGTTCGTTTTTATCTTTTCATCTTCGAGTATCCATATCTTTCGGTCGTCCTAAAGGTAGTGGTCTTTCCATTTGCATAGGCCTAAGGCCACCACTTTTCTTTCTTTTTCTCTCTTCTTCAGGCTCTCCCTTATCTCTTGGAACTTGTTTTCTCCTGCGATTGCTTTTCTTAGTTCTTCATTGTCCTCCTCCTGGATCTCTGTAGACTCCATTCATTCCAAGTATTCCTTCGGGAGTAATATTCGATTTTTCTGTTTGATCCTCTCGTCTTCTTTGTCTTGTGGTTTATCGCCTGATATCCGCGTTAAGGCGTCCGGTTTTCCTCCTTCTTTTCCAGTTCCGTATTCAATTTTGAAGTTGTATTCGCTCAAACTCTCCATCCATCAGATTTGCCTGTCATTGAGTTCCTTCGTTATCATAAATGGAACCAGATTCTTGTGATTGGTTAGAACTCTGACCTGGTAGTCATTATTCTGTATGTATCTTCTCTATTTGAAGAGTGCTTGAACAGTCGCTAATGGTTCTTTATTGGCGACATCATAGTTGCATTCGGCCGGTGTCATTGTCTTGGATCAATAGCACACGGGACACCATTTTCCGTCTTCCCATTTCTAAGATAGAATTCCCGAACAAACATATTTCAACGCATCGGTGTCGATAGTTGTTTCCTTCTGAGGGTCGAAGTGCACCAGTATTGGTGCTGTTGTAAGTTTCGTTCGGATGTTGTCATATGCCTTCTTCTCCTTATCCTCCCATTTCCATTTAAAATCTTTCTTGGTTTGGTGGTATACGGGTTTCGCCATTTGGCTAAACCCTTTAATAAACCTTCGATGAAAATTGTAGAATCCCATAAAGCATAGGATATCTGTCTTGTTGTTTGATTTTGTCCAGTCCTATATAGCTGCTGTCTGGACTGGGTCCACTTGAAAACCGCCCCCACCGATGATAAATCCCCGGTATTCCATTTCAGTTTTATGGAATTCGCATTTGGTGGTTTGATTTTCATCCCTGATTTCTGAATCTCGTGCATAATATTGCGGATGGCCTTTTGGTATTGTTGAAGGTTTTCCGAGTATATAAGTACATTGTCTAAATAGACTATGTAGCATATATGCAGGAATTTGTTGAGTACGTGGTTGATCCATTGTTGGAATAATGCCGGTGCATTGGTCAAGCCAAATGGCATGACCAAGTATTCGTACATCCCGTATCTTGTCGTGAAGGTTGTTTTCTATTCGTCTTTTTCTTTTATCCATATGTTGTAATAAGTGTCCTTGATGTACAGCTTGGTAAAATATTTTGCCGTTCTTAAAGGATCCAGTCCTTCCCCAATCAATAGAAACAGGTATCCATCCTTCTTTGTCACCGTGTTGAGGGCTCGATAATTCACGCACAATCTCTTCTTCCCATCATTCTTTTTGATGAATAGAATGAGTGATCCTGCCCATACAAATGAGTGTCGTATCGATCCTCTCTTCATATTCTGTTGAATATATCCGCGTAATTCCTCCAACTCTTTTTCCGCTAGTGGGTAAAGGCATTGATAAGGAATCTTCTTCTTTGCTTTCGTTTACTTGTCCTTCTCTATGTGGATCTTGTGATCTATTCCTGGCCTCCGTGGTAGTGGTGAATCCGCTTCGTTTTCTTGAAATAGATTTGTGAATCGATGGTACTCATGTGGTATTATATCGTACCACTCCCTTTTTTTCCTTTGTTGTTTCTGTCATATTGCCAGCTCAGCACTGATATTGATTCGTGCCAATTCTATCTTTTGCTCTTGTAAATTCCAATTGAGGATCCCTGTAAGGTCTCCTCTCTTGTAATATCGGCTGAAAGCGTGGGCTGATATTTCTCGAATCTGAGCTGGTTGCTCTTTCTTGGTCTTTGTGCTATCTATGCTACCGAAGCCCTTCTTTCCCCTTTTGGTGTCCTGAAGTTCTCGTACTTCATGCGCCTCTTTTGTGTTGATCTTCTCAATGATCAACTGTGTGATCCGGTCTCCTTGTTTAATCTTTTAGTCAATATCTCCTAGGTTGGCCAGAAGTACCTTGATTTCTCTGGTATAGTCGGCATCGATGACCCTCGCATTGGTAATGAGTCTTTTATTGACTGCCAGTCTGCTGCATAGTGCTATCCATCCATAGGTACTGGGAGGTAATCCTATCGCTATTCTAGTTGGAATCGTTTCTTGACCCTGTACATGGATCATTTTGTCTTGGTCGGCGTATAGGTCATGCCCTGCCGCTTGTCTGGAGCCCTTGGTTGGTCCCAGCGCCTTCTGGTGCAACTTCTTGAATCCGATTCTCCAATCCGCTTCTTCTCTGAGTTGGTCGAATTGTGCCTTCAGGTTCGCCTCTTGTGCCTCTCTTTCTGGTGTCATATACACCACCAGCAAACTGTTGAGACATCATATCGTGCATTGTTCATCAGCGAATATAATCTTGTTATTGTCCCAGTCGATCGTGGGGTTGTGTTGTCTTAACCATGGCATCCCTGGGACTAGCTCATGGTTCTTCAGGTTCACTACTTGGAAAGTCGTCTCTTTTCTGTAGCTGCCTATGGCTATAGGTACTTCCACTGTATGGGTTATTGGTCCCATAGTGCTGGGTTTTCCATCCCCTAGATAAACCTGTCTCTTCTTTCATGTCGGTGTCACGGGGTAGTTGTATTTGTTGCAGATTTCCTTGTCGATGAAATCTTCCGCTGCACCTGAGTTGAGCATCGTATGTATTGTAGTGCCTTTCCTTTTCGTATCGTATAGTATCATCTTGATCATGATATGATCTCCTTCTTCTTTTAGTAGTGTCATGTACTAGTTTGCCATAGTGATTTTCGTTCCATTTGTTTCCGTCCTCTCCCTTCTGATGGTTTTCCTCCGCTTCTTGTCCGCCAGACCATCGCTTACTGGGGACCGTCTTCTTTTTCTACTTGATCCTCCTCCATGGTCATCCCTCCCAAGTCGGTTCTCTTTTATTGTCTGATCCAGTTGTTGCCTTGGGCAGGTATCATCGATTTTTGCCCATTATCTGGTCTGTTTCGGCATTTCCAAATCTGATGTCCCTTTCCGCTGCATCTTAAGCACAGATTCTGCTCCCTTCGCGTTTTGTATTCTTCATTGGACAAGTTGAGAGGTTATCGTATCTCAGCCTAGTTCATTTCCACCTCACTATCGACAGTGGGTTTGAAACTCCGTTCGTAGGCCTGCGATATTAGTGTGAACGTCCTATCTGTATTTCGTGGAGTGTAAGTTTCCTGTGTTTTGCCGGGTTTTTCTCTTTTCAGGTTCCTCAGAATTGCCAGCTAGGTTTCCTTCTCGATTGCCCAAGCTGCCAGTTCTTCGACAGTGTTCGTTGTGGAATCGTTGTGTTCAAATTCGTTCTGTAGCTTTTCCAACATGCCTGCGTACAAATATTGTAATGCCGTTGCATCATCCAATATTTCTTCCGTTTGGTGGAGTCTGAACTCGTTCCAGTATTCCGTCATGGATCAGGATCCTTGCTCCATATTCATTATGTGAATCCTGGCCACGCCCCTCGGATCGATTTTTCCAAATTGCTTTTTGATAGCTTTCTTAAAGTCATTCCAACTCCTCTATTCCGTTGGTTTGTTGCCTTCCATGTACGGTGTGATCTATTTGCTGATGTCACCTCACAAGAAACTTGACACGAAAACGATGCTTTCCGCATCACGTCCATCTTGCTAGTTTGTGGCTCGCAAGTAGATTGTTAACTCAGCTTCCCAATTTCTGAGTTGGTGCCTATTTCCTCCATATGTTTCTAGTTGCTTGACTTTGGATCGGTATTGTCCTATCATTTACAGGATTTGTTTCATTTGTTCTCAGCTAAGGTCCGGGGCTGGGCCTGGCTCCGGGCGTGCTCCTTCTCCACCTGGCATTCTCGGAGCCTCCATTCTCTTGTCTTTGTTATCTTCGGAGCAGGACTCCTCGCGAACTGATTGTTCTACGGGTATTATCGGACTTGGTATTTGTCCAAGTTGTGATATTGTTCGTTGTAATTCATTTGCTACTTCGCGTTGGTCGAGTGACTGGTCTTCACAGGTGTAGTCCATCTTGGTATCCTCTAAGCATCGCTATAAGTGACGCTTCATAATGTTACGATCTCTAACCAGTATTAGTTCTCAGAAATAGGTAGACGATACTTCTCTTGTTCTCTTTCGACAATAGCTCTTAGGCTAATGCCTACGATAAGGTGGGAGAGACTCTCGTATCTCTAGTCATTATTGCCTATCATACTCTTTCTGCAACTCTACTCGAGTAGTAGAGATCTGGTCTCATAGGTAATGTTGCGTAAAGAGCATAAAGGTTTTATATTCATAAAAGCATAAAGTAATAATTAAGGAAATAACTTAGAAGGAAGCGTCAAGAGTCTATCTACTAAACCTCTTTTTTTTCTTTTGCTTTTTTTTTCTTTTTTATCCTCATGTATTCGTTGTTATTTAGGGTACAAGAACTTGCATCCAGCACTAGCTATGGCATAAACAATCACCATTCCTCCTTCCACTAGGCCCAACCATATCCCCAGGACCCTCTGGTATGGGCCTAACCGCACATCTCACCCCAAAGAGAAACCCATCCCTACCTCGCAAGCGCACTCAGAGAATAGGAGAAGCCTAACTAAGGACAAGCAGGAAAACATAGAACGGTAACCACCTGGAAGATCCCAGAAAAGAACAAAAGAAAGAACCACACTGTAGATCCCACAACAACCATACCAGGTATACGCGCTGGCAGCAGAAACCATAGAAGTCATCCCGGAACGCGACGCAAGCGAGAAACTGGGCCGCCTGTGGGGGACGGCGAAAGAGGGTGGAGCAGTCGGGTGTAAGCCGAGTATAGGTGTAGCAGTAGGGTGCAAGCTGATCCAACCGCCGGAACAGGGCGGAAACTGAAGGCGACCATGTCAACTCTCGGTAATCATGTTAGTGTCTGACTAGGCAATCCCCAGTGGCAGAAGGCAAGCGTTTTACCGCATCCCTCATATAGTGCCTTGTTCTCCGAGAGATAGAGTCACTTAGTGAATGGGATACCACCGCTTAAGCCGACCATGGGAAAAGGCGAGATTGACCTGTGGGCCTGTTGAAGAGTTCTCACGTACCGCAAACCGTGTTCCTCGCCATCTGAAGCATGGGAAGCGAACGGTCGCCCACCGTGTGGAGGGGCCTCGCTAAGTGAGGAAGGGGGCGAGAAGGGGCAGCATGAAAGGCGTAACGGCACCCAAAGCAATGAAAGCCCTGACGTCTTGAAAGAGCAGAAGAGGGCAGTAAGAGGAGGAGGGAAATGGCTGTCACTCCGAGGCCAAAGCCATCGTGGGAGGAGAGGGGGGGTAGATGGTTCATGAACTCCAAGCATTGAGGGTTGATTTCAAGCGTGAGGAAAATAGAGGAGATGGAGGATGGTCTATCTACAGAACCTCTTTTTTTTAATTTTTTAATTTTTTTATCATCATATATTCATTGCTTGCGGTACAAGAACTTGCAGGTAGCGCTAGCTATGGCATAAACAAAACCTCAATCTCGAACACACAAATACAAAAGAAAAACCTGTACCCTAATATCAAATCCTCCTAAACGTGTCCGATAGCCGACACAAAATCCCTAAGGAACTAAAGCCAGAAATTACAAAAAATCATAACATAAAGTAAAGCCCAGCCGAGAAACCCAAACAAAGCAGGAAAACACCAGGTCAGTGGAACGCGTAAGGCGGGCGTCATAACTCAGGGCCTAAAGCCGTGAATCGGAAGCCCAGTGTCATGGAGAGCGGTCTCTGAGGGAGAGTCACAGTCTGCGGGTGGCATGCCGGAGGGAAAGCCAGTAGCGGTAACATTGAGGTATCTCACCAAGGAGTAGAGGGAGTCTGTGTTGGACCAGAGTGGGCTGTCTCTGCCAACGTCCGCAAGCCCCTGGAGGTGGCGCTCAGGAGGTTCTTTGCGAGACTCGCAGTGTAGGATGGCATGAGCGAAGTCTTCCTCGTCTTCTTCGCAATAGGGGCAAGGAGGGGAGGGTTCTTCGGTAAACCATGAGGGATGGGTAGCGAGGTAACTCTTACCAGAGCGTATTTGGTGGATTCTACCCGCAATGATCTTCCCCAGACCCATGAAGGGGTGGGGTTCCAGGGATACGCCGAAGGGATAGTAGGGAGGGGGGGGGAACTGGCTGGCCCAGCCCCTGGTGCAAGCACTTCATAACCACAACATGATTGACTGGTAGGAAGGGATCCCCTCTCGCAAGGGGAGTTGTTCAGGAGGGAGGACGTTGGGCGAGACCACAGGGACAGGGCCTGTGGCATCGATAAACTGAAGGATCCGGTGAGCAATAGTGTCGAACGGGAGGTGCTTGCGTATGGGAGGGGAGGGGGGAGCTGACTTTCAGAGTAGCGGGGCATAGACAGACGTCGGACCTCTAGTGAAGTGACGATGGTCTTCTGGCGCCCGAAACAGGGAGGAGGTGGGAAAGGATGGGTGTAGTCTGGCAGTTGCCAGGTTGGCCTCGGGGGGGAGGCATACTAGGCAAACAGCAGCCAGCCTCTGGCGGTGGAGAACTAAGAGCAGAAGGGGGGGGAGAGCAGATTCGCATGCTAGGATGCCTACTGGGATTGATGAGAACCAGTTTGTCACCCACCTCTGGACAGTCCTCCAAAAGACGGACATCCTGTCCAGAAGGGTGAGGCTCGGAGACAAGAGGTCCGCTCTATAGAGGAGGCTCGGGGAGATGAGGGAGGACACCAGCCTGTGACAGAGAAAGGGGGGGAGGCCCTTACTGGGCCTGGATAGTCTTTTAATCGTCGCAAAGGCCCCCTGGGCTAGGGCGAGTCTCCGGACAAAGTGTGCCGTGGTGCCTTTGGTGCATGAGGTGGACGAGGGTTCAAACCAGTACCCTAGCCACTGGATCAGTTTGGAGGAGTAGAAGAAGTGTCCGTCCAACAGGACTGGGATCGAGGGTGGGGGGACTTTTTGCGCGGGGGTCGTCCAATGCATGAGCTCTGTTTTCGGGAACGAGAAGGCCACGACTAGCCTGGAAGCCTTTGCCGAGAGCACATGGGTGATGCCTTGCAGCGGCTGGACATTCCGGCGGTATGAGCCGGAGGCGACCGTGACTGGGAAGTCGTCTACGTAGGAGAGGACAATGCCACAAGGGACTGGGAAGTGAAGAGACGACACATAAATGACGAATATGAGGAGGGAAATTGGGGAGCCTTGAGGCGCGCTGACCGAGACCGGTGAGAAAGCCTGGGGGGCCCCTTGGGGGGCCCCTTGGAAGACCAGGTGGCAAGAGCGGCCTTGGAGGAAGGACCTTATCCAAAAGACCATGTAGGGATTGACTGCCATGGTGGTGAGCCAATCACATAGCAGGGGAGCTGAGATATTGTCGAAGCCACCCTTGATATGAAGAAAAACAGTTGAGACCATGAGTTTGGGGCGCATAAAAGCCTGAACCTCGTGAGCGAGGGTCGCAGCCGCGTCGAAGGTACACAGACCAGGGAGGGAGCCGGTTTGGTGGGGGGACAGTGGGCCCAAAAAGCAGGCGAAAGCTGAGAGGCGGGTCGCCATGACCCTCTCGAGGATCTTGGAAACTGTCTCCAGCAGGAGGATAATGCGGAATGAGGCTGGCGTGTTGTAGGATGGCTTACCTGGCTTCTCGAGTACAATGCCATTGGCCATCTTGACGGAGGGAGGGTGGTGTCCGTATGGAACAAGAGGGCCGAGGATGGACATCAGGATGTTGGAGTTCAGCGAGTGGACCCTCTTCCAGACTGAGTAGGAGATCTGGTCTGGACCGGGGGCGGAGGATGAGGAAGAGCTCCAGAGGGCAGCTGTGATTTCCTCCTCCGACAGAGGTGGAACGTCCCTGAATTCGCGCAGGATGGCTGGTGGGCGTGAGGACTGTTTTTCTGGAAAGAAGTGGGAGAGGAGGGCCTTGTTGATGGCCATAGGACTGTCAGCCCCGGGTAACTGTGGGAACCTGTCTGGGGGTCTGCCAAAGGTGTAGTGCTTCGTGGTCCAGAGCGTCTGTGGGGTGGCTGTTTTGAGGAAATTGTTCCAGTATTCGGTCTTGGCCTTCTTGCATTTTTGTTTAGAAGAGGGGAGGGGGTCACGTTGTGCCGACCAAACCGTTGAGTGAAAGGCAGCTCTTTGTGCCGTGAGGTCGGGGGTCCACCAAGGTTTAGACCTGTGGGAGGGCCTCTTGTCTGGGGTATGGAGCTTGAGGATGGCCTTGAGTCTGCCGAGGGTAGTGTCGAACCAGGCAGAGAAGGAGCCGGGCGTTGTGAGGGAGGGTGAGAGATCGAACCTCATGGCTTTGATATCTTCGAGAGAGAGAGCCAGTCTGTCTTCGTCCACGGAGGGGCAGAGAGGGGTGGGCGGGCTAGGGGCTCGGACAGAGTCACTAGGATCGGGACATGGTCCGAGCCAGTCGCGAGGAGGGGCGTGTCCCGCGACTGGAAGTTGGGGGCGTGTCCCGCGACTGGAAGTTGGGGGACAGAGCGGTGTTGGCACAGGATAGGTCTATTGCCGAGGGGCGGAGCTTAGGGTCGAAGGGGAAGTAGGTGAGGGTACCCGGGGCATTCAAAAGAGAAAAACCCTAGTCTGTTGCCCTCTCGAAAAAAGGAGTAGAAGCGCTAAGGTCCGAGATCGAGAAATGGTGGGCATGGTCCGCCGAGGGGTGGTGAATATTAAAATCTCCGACAACCAGTGTTGGTATAGTGGTGTGGGGGAATGCAACCTCAGGTGGGATGGTTCGGCGAAAGGGGGAGCCATCCCAGAGGCTGTAGAGGTTTACGACCCGGAACTTGATGACAAAGGAATCAAAGAAACCAACAGACGAGTGGAAGTCAACAGCCCTCCAATCCCTAGCCCCCGAAAAGACTGGGAGGACTGAAAAACTGCTGAGTAGAAGAAAGATGAAGGTAGCAGGCCACTCTGAGCTTGCCGCCATTGGGGCAGGGGGGCAAAAAGGGTTTGAAACCAGCGAATGACGGAGGTTTATTTCTGTGCAGGGGGGGGTCTTGCAGGGCAACAAGGGTAGGAGGAAAATCCAAATGAGAAAAAGAATTAAAAAGGGAGAGAAATACATCGCAGCTTCCCAAGCAGTGGTGTTGCAGAACAGATATAGGGTTACGGGAGCCCGACGCCAGCGTGGAACTCGCAGGAGAGGTGTGACCAGCCATTATATGCCTTCCGGCGTCTCAGGCTGGGGGAGAGGAGTGGGAGATTTCTGCCATGCGGGGTTCGGCGCGGCACCTCCTTGGGGTTTTGAGGTGGGGATAGGGGGACGGGTCGGGGGGGCGTCAAAACGGCTAGGGCGGGGTGTCTCAAGAGCGAAGGGGAGCAGGAGGGATCGCGCACCAGTAGAAGGTCTCTCACTGGAGTCGTTCGTCACATCCATAGCTTCCCCATTCTCCGGAACAGGGGACTCCCCATGGGCAGGAGGGGGGAGAGGTCTCGATGGGCACTCCCTAATGAATGCCAGGTGTTGACCTTTGCAGACCGCACACATCGAGGGGGAGGTTGGGCAGCAGTCGACCACTGCTCTGAGGTTACTGCCCTTAGGACAGGTGGGGTTCTGGCACCTGTGTGGCTGTTTTCGGTGGGAGAGGGCGCAGATTGGACAGACTGGGTGGTCAACCTTGCATCTAGCTGAATGGTGGCCGTATTCCCAGCAGTTACGGCACTGAGTGAGGCTATTAGCCAAGTATGCTCTTTCGATCTTGCATTGAGAGGAGAAAAGGTAAGCGTTGCCAAGCATTGTGGCCTCATTTTCAGGCACAACTGTCACAACAACGGAGGTCGCTTTCTTGAGAATTCTGGAGTCCCGGTGAGGATTCAGGTAGCGGGCAGAGAGGATTTGAACGTTCTTGATGTTCAGGATGGTATTGCTTAGGGACTCTAGGAGGTCGCCATTGTGCTCGGGAAGGTAGGCGATGGGGAGGGAGTGTATCGCCAACTGGACCTCATTGGGGACAGGGTGGAAAGGGAGCCACGGAGCGTCTCCGGTCGGGAAGGACTGATTCAGCTTGGTGGTGTGGGGTCGTAATAGGGGGCGTATGCAGCAGACGGAACGAACGGGGAGAGGGCAAGAAGCGTCACCGCCTCTCTGTCGTTGACTCGGGCAGAAAAGGATAGGGGCAAAGTGCAGCCTGCTTTGTGAAGGACTGAGGCGGCAATGTCGGGGAAAGAAGCAGCTAATCGGTCGGACTGGGAGTGTGAGAAGGGGGAAGACCTTTGGGCGAAGAAACGTCTCCCTGCGGCTGGGAGGCTCCTGGGCCCTTTTGAGGGGGCCGGAGGTGCCAGACCAGACGCAACCTAGCCAGCCAAGGGGGCATTCTTCGCTTTGTTTGGTTTTCCTTTCTTTTTTCCTGCAGCTGTAGCAGCCTGAGCATAGGAGGTGGTGCCGGACTGAGCCGATGTGTGCAAGACAAGATGGAACTCTGAGAGGGGGAGGTACTTCCCTTCCCTGTATGTCTGGGCCTCCCAGGAGCGAGGGAATTTTGCCGCATATGTGGCCGGGTCGCCATACCATTTCTGGTCTTTTGTGCTATAGCAGGAGATGTCTGTGTCGCCTCCACCATCGTAGAGGGTAGTAAGCTCACCGGCAAGGGTTGCAGTAGGGGGGGACGTGGTGGGCTGTTTACCCTTTCGGGAAGGAGCTGCCCGAGCTGTGTTGGTAGCGGGCGCTCCAGGTGTGGGGTGTTGGGGTGGGGGTTGTTGGTGGTGTACTGGTTGACGGAGGGGGGTGGTCAGCCGGGACGCGAGGTCTCTAACCGACAGCTGAAGGACTGAGAACGACGCCGCCGTGGTGTCGGTCTAGGTGGGGGGGGGGGAGGGGCACTGGGACTTGTCTCTACGAGAGTAGAGCTCGTCGAATTGTCCGAAGAGGTGGGCGACCTCGAGGGCCAGTTCATTGATTCGAGTGGAGATAGACCTCGATGCTAGAAGTGAGGTGCAGTGGAGGGGAAGGATGACGGCCTCCCCAGGGGAGAGGTCGTCAAGGTCAGTAGAACCTATGTGCGAAAAGAGTTGGTTCGATATTCCTGCTTCCATCGAGGATCTCACGAGGAGCTCCAGGAGGAGAGGGACATGAGGGCGCACTCCTGACACAGAGGAGTGTTCGGAGGGGAGAATGGGAACTGAAGCCATCCCCAGTCTTGACCGGGAGGCTTCGGCCTGAGAGTCTTTAAGAAAGTACTATCGTGAGGGCACAATGGATGCTGGTGGTGTTGAAGGTGAGGAAGAAATTTAGGGGGGGGGGAATAGCGGAGGCGGAGCGTGGCCTATCTACTGCACCTTTTCTTTTTTTTTCTTTTTTTCGTTTTTTTATCATCATGTATTCATTGTTTACGGTACAAGAACTTGTATGCAGCGCGAGCTATTGCATAAACAAAAACTCAATCTCCAACGCGCAATCACAAAAGAAAAATAAAACGCGCACCAGAATATGAAATCCTCCTAAGGTGTCCGATAGCCGACGCGAAATCCCAAGGAACTAAAACAAACAAGTACATAAATCATAACAAAAAATAAAACAAGCCGGCGACCCAAAAGGCGGTAAACGCTAGGTGAGTCACACAGTGGGGTGGGCGCCGCGACTCCTGGCTTGTAGCCATGAATTGGAAGCCCTGTGTCGTGAGGGGTAGTCTCTGAGGGAGGGTTCCAGTCTGCAGAGGGCATACCAGGGGGAAAGCCTGTGTTGGTCACATTAAGG
The DNA here is from genome assembly GCA_014065205.1 of Tuber brumale. Lineage (NCBI taxonomy): Eukaryota > Fungi > Ascomycota > Pezizomycetes > Pezizales > Tuberaceae > Tuber > Tuber brumale. The sequence goes on along the minus strand of JACCEG010000025.1, from coordinate 180,541 downwards.
TACCTTGCCAAGGAGCGGAGGAAGTCTGTATTGGTCCAAAGTGGACTGTCTCTGCCGACGTCCGTGAGCCCCTGGAGGTGGCACTCGCGAGGTCCTTTGCGAGACTCACAGTAAAGGATGGCATGTGCGAAGTCCTCCTCGTCCCCCTCGCAGTACGGGCAGAGGGGGGAGGGGTCGTCAGTGAACCAGGAGGGGTGGGGAAACTGGGTGGCCCAGTCCCCGACGAGGGCATTTCGTAGTTGTAGGGATCCCCTCTCCCAAGGGGAGCTGTTCAGGTGGAAGAAGGTCGAGTGAGGCCACAGGGACAGGGCCCAAGGCGTTGATGAACCGGAGGATGCGGTGATCAATCATGTCTAGTGGGAGTTGCTTGCGCATAGGGGGGTGGGGGGTGGCTGTCTTCCAAAGGAGTGGGGCATAAACTGACGTCAAGCCTCTAGTGAAACTGCGGTGGTCTTCTGGTGCCCGAAAGGGGGAGGAGGTCAGGAAGGACAGGTGGAGCCTGGCTGTTCCCAGATTGGCTTTGGGGGGGAGGCATACTAGGTGGGCAGCGGCCAGCCTCTGACGGTGGAGGACCAAAAGTGGGAGTGGGGGGAGAGCCGATTCACAAGCCAAGATGCCCACCAGGGTAGATGAAAAGCAGTTAGTTACCTACCGTTAGACAGATCTCCAAAAGACGGACATCCTGTCCAGGAGGGTAAGGCTCGGGGAGAAGAGGTCCGCTCCATAGAGGAGAATCGGGGAGATGAGGGAGGATGCCAGGCGATGGCATAGGAAGGGGGGGAGGCCTTTACCGGGCCTGGACAGTCTTTTAATTGTTGCGAAGGCCCCTTGAGCCAGGGCGAGTCTCCTGGTGAAGCGAGCGGTGGTGCCTTTGGTGCATGAAGTGGACGAGGGTTCGAACCAGTACCCAAGCAACCGTAACAGTTTGGAGGGGTAAAAGAGGTGCCCGACCACTAGGACCGGGATGGCCTATCTACTGAACCCTAGTGACCTCCTTGTATAGTTGCACTTCATGACCCTATGACTCACTCCTCATGTGATATGCCACATATGACTCACAACTGTGAGTCATACCAAAACATCATAAACTAGTCATATGACCGAAGTGGTCACATGTGTAAAACCCATGACCTCTAAATGAGGTTATGTGCGAAACATATCATATCATCATAAACCAATCATATGACCAAAGTGGTCATATGCGTGAAACCCATAACCTCTAAATGAGGTCATGTGCGAAACATAACATTCCTATGACTTATAACTATGAGTCATGTAAAAACCTCTTCCTTGCTAAGCCACATTCCTGACAAAACCCAAGGGAAACAAAGCGAAGAAACCCAGTAAAGAAAAGAAAGTAGAGAAACCTAAAAATAAAAATAAAAAGTGAAGAAACCCAGCCCAGAAAACAAAAAAAAGGGAGAAACCAAAAAAGAGACACCCCACAAGAGCCGATACAAGATGAAGCCAGTCCCTAAGATCCCACACTTGAAACTAAGCCTGTGGTTTCTCACAACTCGAATAGAGATGACCAGGAGGTAAAGCCACAGGTTGTTCATCTTGATCTGCGTAGAGGGGCATATAATCCGCACCCTGCTTCACTCGCACGTGGGAGATCAGCTCATGAGAGTGAGATTGAAACCTAATCACATGCCAGTTATTACTCTTTATTCTTTTCTCCCATCCAGCTTGGGACTGAGGAAAGCCACTTCTGCACTATACCCAGCATAGCAGATCTTCTTCCAACTCTGAGTTGGTATCAGGTTCTGTATAGAACTCAGCAATATCGAACTAACTGGGATCTAAATAATGATCCACATACTTCTTTATAGGCATATTGGGACAAACAGAGGAAGTAATGGGAGGGCCACCGATAGGCAGAGTCAAGGCACTGTGCGGGAAGCAAGTCATGGTAAGAGGTCAAGCATTGGAGAGATGAAGCCTGGCATCAATCTTATCGTCATGGGTCAGTTCGACCTGGTTGGTTGTGTCGGGGTAATATTGCAGAGCTGGATATCTTCAAAGATGCCACCAACTTTTTAAGATATTTCCTATCTTCAAGGTGCTGAGAAACAGCTTCACCAAGCTCTTGTAGGGTGTAGTGCCTCAGAATTGCCCACTAATTCATATTTGGCATTCCACCAGGGGGAACTACCTAGGGCAGTAAGCATGCGGTCCTGGTGGGTACATTGGTAGTCTCGATATAGATGATCTTGAGAGGCTTTTCCTCATAGACAGAGGATGGGAGATGAATAACAGGAATATCTGCTTGAGTGCGAGAAGGGCCAGCAACAACTTCTTCCTCATGTTCATTGTCGCAGTTCATTCAGGCCGCCTTTCACGACTCCGCAGCTTTCTTCATAATGTCGGCAATGGGGGAGTCAAGAGCACAGTGGAACAGCTGGTAAGGTCAGTCACAAGAAGGGTTAAACTTTGCTCGGAAGCCTTTGAGAGTAGAATGTGAGATCACAGCCAATATTACTTCTTCCCACAAGGCATTCTCACACTGCCTCTTCAAGGTAATCTTCTTTTCTTTGCATTACTGCAAGACGAAGCTCCTCACAGCACAGTACCTCCTCCCAGCAACAGTACCCCCCACTCTATTCAGATTCAGCTCAGTTCTAAATTCCACAGCGGAAATTCTCGACATCCTAGTAGTCAATTAGATCAACAATGACGAAAGTCACGGAAGGAACCACAAGGACATGCAAGAGACGCACTTATGCAATGCAAGTAAGAAATGAAAAGTGTGATAGTGAGAGAGGTAATTGATCTATCATCGCAAGTGTTTATTGGTACCGTTATAGGTCTATCAGGCGCTTTTACTGATTGAGAGTATTTGCGTAACTGGATGGGGAGGTGGTTACACCTTAAAGAATTAGCGGTTGTAATGAGAAACTTTATGTGAGCTCCAACTTACCGTATTGGGGCTTTAAAAGACTAGATGAAGTTCCGCTATTAAGAAGCTAAGACGTATTCTATGACCACTAAGCCGAAGATTAAGAGGAGGTGTGGAACGATCCAATTGAGCTGCTCTGTAACCTTTGAGATACCCACAAGATAATAGAACAGCTCAAGAGTAAGATAAGGTGATGGTATAAGGTAATAGGATACTAATGGTGATTGTTAATGATCTGAGTAATTATTAGAAATAGAAAATATACCTTCAAATGTCTGAAATAACCTGGATGAATGAATGAACCATCAGAAGTAAAGAGGTTGGTGATGAGGGAGAATGGAAGGAAGGAAGATAAAGAAGAAGGTGGTTCTAAATAGGACAAAAAATGAACAGCTTGAAAATTCGAGGTGTTTGTTGAATATCTAAGTTTCAACCCAGGTAGCAAATCTCTTGAAAGAAGTACTATGTTCATCGTACATTTGAGATTTAAAGGCCTGTTCAGAACGTAGAAAAGAAAGTGTACACAGGTACAGCGCTATTCAAGTACAGGCACATGAACTTGTATTCTTACCCTGACCAAACTCGCTGTACTTACTATTGAAGGTATAAGTCAACCTAACTTGAAAAAGAGCCTTAGAGAGGTATGAATGATATGCGGCAAGGATAGCCCTAACTTATTTTGTACTGGGGATTTGAAATTTCTCACATAAGGAAATACATACTTTTTAAATATGGATCTTATAGGTTCAATTTGACTGTTTAAAGTCTTGAATCTACTGAGAATAAGATGCAGAAGAAGTGCGATTTTTCATAATACATGGTATAACACAATGGTGGATGGGCTCGGAGATTGGTACAAATTAGGAATAGTACTAAATGGTTGGGTTGTGTCCAGAGCGCACAAAGGGGTGGACAACTAGAGAAGCACTTGGGCGAGTAGAGAGGCTAGTTGAGGATAATACTACTGAATAACATCACATTTGGACAGAACTTCAGTACAAACTGCCACTATATTGTTATTCAAAGATATAGTGTACTTTACCTAATTTGCAAGCGAGAGGTAGGGTTGAGACTGTGGATTTTTTCATCATTTATGCCCTCCTAACAAGCTAATCAGAAGATCTAGTACGATAGTTTTATAAAATGGTACAGGAGTCACAATGTCCATACTCTACAAAAAAGTACAAGTCATGTACATGGTACAAAAACTATATTGAAGTGGAGGACTCAACCATTATACAGCCTAAAAGGATTGTACGACAAGCAATCAGGAATGAACTACAACTTGAAAATTCATTTCTGGAAGCAAATGAACGATTCAATTCAATTGACCTTTTGGAGGTAGATTACAAGCTGAAATCAGATCTGAGTGAAGTAGATTTGGATGTTGAGAGTCTCAACCTCTCTGAAATTGAAGGAGGTTTTATTGAGTTAGAAGAATTGCCCTTAGCAGCAAATCACAACATTGCCGGGAGAGTTCTCTATGACACAGTACAGCACAAAAAGGCTGAAGATGAACTACAAAAACCATTTCAAAACAAGACTGACTTTGAACTTGCCCAATAGTTTATTGAAGCAAAAGTACCTAAAGAGCATATTGACAGGTTTTGCAAGAAGGATTTAAGGCCAGAGAACAGCACTATTAAGTCTGTCTACCATCTCCTTCGTGCAGTTGATGAGCTAGAATTGGGCTTGAGAATGAAAAGTTGGAAAGAGGACTTGGTATCATTCGATGAGCTTGTAAGTGGATCAATTTGTATTGAGTATTTAACTAACATGTAACAGGACCTTGAGGACGGATCTCGGCTGGAGGTTCCTTCGTCCACACAGAGATTTTTTAACTGCAATCCCATTAGTTGTGTTAAATTCCTTCTTAGTCAAAAAGGCTTTGCACAGGACATGGTTAATGCTCGAGTAAAGGGATGGAATAGCGAAATACATTCCGGGAGGGTGTCTTCAGCGATGCATACAGCTGATTGGTGGTGGAAGACTCAGGTAGGTCACAATTGGACATTCTGAGGTTTGAATAGACTGTAAGAAAGTACTGGTGTATTTGTACTAATAATATAAAAGGGATAGTTTACCTGAAGGAGCAATACTGGTACCGATCATTTGTTCTTCAGATGTTACATTTCTTACAAACTTCTCAGGAGATAAAAAAGCCTGGCCAATTTACCTGACTATCGGCAATATCTTGTCAAAAGCGTGAAATAAATGATTTAAGCATTTGACTGTCTTGTTAGCACTTTTGCCTGTCTCACCCTAGATGCTTGGAGTAGCTTCAAAAGATTCACAACAATGAGAAGTGAACAAGGATATTCTTTGTGAGCTTATGGAGGCTGTTTTCGCTCTATTAACTGCTATTACACAAGCTGGAAGTGAGGTCAAATGTGATGATGGCAAGGTTCAACAATGTTTTCAACATCTTGCAGTATAGATTGTGGATCATTTGGAAAATATGACTTTGTATGGAATTCAGCAGAATCAATGTGCGGTTTGTAAGACTCAACCAAATCAGTTAGGAGTAGATACAGGAGGTTCTGCAGCTAAATGAGATTACACAAGAAGTCAAACACTTTTCACCAGATATTGTAACGAGGATAATGAAGCTTGTGAAGATTTGACTAGTCTCGGGTTTAGATTGCTTCCAAGCATCTTTTGGGTAATTTCTAACATTGATTAAGCCTAGTTGCCAACACTGGATATCCTACACATCGTCTACCTCGAAATATTCGAAACGCATCTTGTAAAGTAGGTAATTGGATTTCCCAAGCAGTACAAGAGGCTGCAGACTTTTGATACCATTTGGAAGAGTCTGCTAGCCTATCCCGGATATTTACCAACCAATAAAGAGTACAGTAGAGTTTCGCAATGGACCGGCAAAGAAATGACGAATTTGGTTAAAGTTCTCTTACCATGTTTTGCTACTACACTATGTCGTCCCAGTACCTCCAAGCGTCAAACATTTGCCAGGGCCATCACTTGGGTTCGATCAATTATCGACTTGACACTTATGGCACAATATAAAAGTCATACCAATGAGACGGTTTTATACATCCTCCGTCTCCACTACACCTCCCGTGATTGAAATTTATTTCCTATTTGGGATAAACTCAACACCACACCAAACTATCACTACTTTTCGGTCTGCACCCTCCCCTTAGGGGGGGTGTAGGCTATCACTATTCATCCCTCTGGACTTCGGGTCCATCTCTTCTGCCCTCTCTCTTCGAGGTTTACCATCTAGGGACACTCTACCCTCTTTTTCCAGCATCTCACGATGCGGGGTACCTCCCTTACCCCGCTTTTGCTAGGCCTCGCTTAGCATCACCACGGTCGGGCTTCTCTCTTTTCATTACAATAGACGGCTGGGACTACGGTTTGCGGTACACATTTACAATGGATTCCTGTATCCCTCCTCTAAAGAAACTGGGGAGTTGTGTCGGGTCTCCTCAACAGGCTACAGTCGATTACGCAAACCTCTTTCCTCACTCATCGCTTCAACAGGTGGTATCCCATCTACTATAGTGACTCTATCTCTCGTAGAACAAGGGACTACATGAGAGATGTGGTAAAACTGCTGGCTTTGTCTGAGGCTTGCTGGAGGCCGCCTAGCAAGACATGAACACGATTCCGATAGTTGTTTTGACACTTGGGTCTACTCCTCCTCCACACTCCCTCGGTGCGATCGGCTGGTACCCTACTGCTACCACAGGCTGGCACCCTACTGCTACCCCCCCATCTTAGTTGGTACCTTACTGCCTTCTACACTTCCTGCTGGTCTCGTACCAGTACAACCCCCCCCAGCTGGTACCTTACTACTACCTCTTTCTGGTCAGCACCTCGGCTGCTGGCCTCCCTACCAGGTCTGGATTTCCGGCGGACCTCTGGGGGTTCTCGGGCCCTGCCAGACGCCTACCTCCTGCTTCGGTTGGGTTTTTCCCTACTTTTGGTTCCCTTACCCCTGCTGCCTAGGGTAAATTTATCCTATTTAGTGCTGGAGTCCGGTTCTGTGATGGAAGATCCTTAGGTTGCAACCAGGTGACCTAGGCTGGATGGTTTATGGGTTTTTATTAGTTTGGGTTTCTTTCTGTTGTTTTGGTTGGTTCACTATTAGGGTTTGGGGATTTCTCTTATGCCGTGCGTCTGTGGAGGTTTTGGGTTCGTGTATACTGTAGCGGTTGTGGTTAGGGGGAGTTTTTTACACCGACTGGCCTTGTAGTTAGATGGTTTTTCTTCAGCCTTTCTGAGCCGGGGCAGGGGTGGAGGTTTAGGTCTACATAGCTTGCGCTGACGTGACCTTGTTCCTTAATACTAAATAAAAACGGATTTAAAAAAAAAAAAGAAAAAAAAATGATCAACTCTTTCCTAAGTATGACTATCTTGGGCCCCCTGTGGTCTTTCACTTCAATGGTGTTACCAGGATAACTTAGATGACTACATGAAGAGTGAAATACAATGTTTTTTTGTTTTTNAAAAAAAAAAAAAAAAAAGTGAAAAAATGAGACGGTTTTATACTTTGAGCAGTACCTCAAAGCCTTCCACAATTACAAAAATGTCTTTAAAGAGTATTGGAAAGATAAGTCAACAGCCCAAAAGGTACAAGTGGTAACATCAAGAATATGGAGTACAAACAGTCATATACTTAATCAACACCAACTTTCTGGTATCAGGGTGGCTCAAAGACAGCACATTGTAGACAAACGGCGTCAAGAGCTGGAGGGTGTAGTGGGAGATATATATGATGAGGATGTCGATTCAACTTCATTAAGATACACTGGTTAAGTCATTTTGGAGACCTATTAGGCATATGGAAATCTGCGACAAAAAGTGCGCAGAGCTCACGGTTGGGTAACTGTGCACAGACTGTCGATTTTCCAGAGAGCTAACACCCCCCTCTGGCCCCCTTATAGTGCCCGCATGTCATTAGCGAGATTGTGAGAGTTGTATCCTATAACTAAAATGTCACATTAATGAAGCTCACTAAATAACACCATATACGTTACCACCATCCATTCAACCGGATGCTGTTCGCAGGATATACGAGAGGGAACCTTTGGCGACGTCTGGGAAGTGGAACTGAAGAAACCTGTGGAAGGTGCATTGTGATAGTACACTTCAAAATGAGGCTTCCAAAACTATGGACCAAAGGTAATGGGACATTTTCGGCGAAGTACTCCAAGAGGATGTCCCAGTAGCAGAAGCTATTAAGGACATACCGAATCCACCCATACCCTTCTGAGATCAGCTGTATATTGGTTGGTCCTAGTATTAGGAGCCTTCTACGGAGGCCAGTGGACCAAGATAAAGCAAGCTCAGAAAGGAAGCCCAAGATAAGTCGGAGACCCTTAAGGCATTGACATGTTGGGCTCGGACTTGCAATTGGCACAGGGTGACCTGGCATGAACTTGATCACTTTATGACCCAAGAGACTACTGGAATGATAGTCAACAAGACTAGAGTAATGTAATAGTATATGCCGACAACTAAGTTGAAGGCGGCTGTTTGGTATAACAAATAGCGCAGTCATCTCAATGGAGGAATACTATTCCGTAACCGTGAAAAGGTGTGATAAGTTTTAGGCTCAAACAGTGTTCGCACTTATAAGATTCTGGACATTTGCGTATTAGAATCGTAGTGGTACTTCGGAGGCATAGTAGTTAGAAGTAGTCCACGAACACTCCGATATGGGATATAAATATCGAAGTACCTCCCGAGCTTTACAGACATTATCAAGCAACAGAGAAGAGATCTTATCAATATAAAATTGTGTACTTGATAAATTTTTACTTTACCTGTTTTATTGAGACGAGCCTTCCTCGACAGATTCTCCAAACGAAGATTTTGACCTACATTTTTCAGTTATACTAGAGATCAGCGTCCACCTAACAAGACTATATATGGCAGTATGGAAACATCCAAATGTATTCGATCAGGTCAGGGGAGAGCAGTCATAAGACCATGGTCAATGAGGACTATAGATGGTTGAATAAGAACAATGCAGCCTATCAGATACTACTGACTTATGTCAGACTTGAAAGCTCCAAAATTCAGGAAATGAATATTAATACTGACGTTGCACATCCTATTAGCGACGAATCCAGGAGTTCAGCTTACAAGCGGTGCATCAGATCAGCAATTCAATGACCAAAGAGGCTTGCACCAATGGTTGATGAAATCACACAGTTCGAACCATTGTTAAAAGATTTACGAGGACTTATATTCGATTATTATTGGCGGAAATGAGCCGGAAATTACACTTGCAATGAAGACTATATTTGGAGGTTGCCAATTGAAATCTGCTGTGTTATACGGGTTCTGGTAGAAGACTTTCAGGACTCACTGGAGCTCACTTGGTACATTCTCCACTGTACAGGAATACAGCTCCGGAAATTGACAGGATATAGACGGAATGATTGGGTATGGGTGGATTCAGATAATATAAGCATCTATGGCGCACTAAGGGGACTCTATCCGGCTCATTTGGTATTGGTTTTAAAGGTTCGCGATATTATTACAGACTCAGTTTACCGGCCTGTACCTGTAGATAGGCTTTATATTGCGAATTCTGGGAAAATTAGCGATATTACCAGACTGGTTACAGTCACATTAGAGATAGTAAAGAGATTGGCAACAACACAAATAGTAGTAAGTATCAAATGTATTTTGGAGAGTGGCACATCTGGTTCCAGAGTCTGCAGGAGCTGGGAATAGCCGTTGGTATGTAAATAATAGGATTGATTTAGAGATGTTTAATGGAATATATTGAAAGATTGTCGCAGAATAAATCTTTATAATAGGCTTGAACCCCTACAGTAAAAGACAAATGAGCCGAACAAGGGTACAAAGGAAGAAAGGCACGCAGAAATAGATAGGTTTAAATGAGAATGGACTGGTGGGGTAAAGAAAAGACCAAAGGAGACGAATTACAGTGTAAAAATACAGAAAATTGTAAAATAGGTAAGGTGAGGAACCATGGTACAGTAATGAAGAGCAGGGAGTGACCACAAAGGACAGTAGAATGTGTAGAGGGTTACTGGGCATGGACAGAGTCCCTAGAGAGAGAAGGGCTAGGACGGAAAAACAAGGTTACGTGGATGACCAGTAGAAGCAAGGTGCTGAAACTGTGGTAAGGTTTATCTAGCTGTACTAGTCCAGATAAATACCTTTCAATGTCACCATGGTGATTGCAGAAGAGGGGTAAAGATATTGGGGGGTCAGTGGATACAGGAAACGTAATGGCGTAACAGGAAGGCAGAAGAACCCACGACGGCTACAGGTCTATTGCAAGGTGCAAATGAGCCTCACAGGAGCACAATGAGATTCTGGTACGATATAATATTAACTGGTGTATATGAGGTAGAGGGAGAGGAAGTCATGTTAACTACTACAGGAAGATATTAGGTAATACATGAGGGAGAATTCTTTTTTGCTGATCCATACTGTTTTGGAAAAATGATTACACTTGAGTGCTTTGTTGTTTTGAGTTAGGAGCTAATTTAGCTTGCATGGCAACTAAAGCTGTTTTGAGAAAAAGGGAAAAACAGTTTGCTGACAAACAATTTATAATAACTTAACAAGAAAGTAGGCAGAAAAATAAGAAATAAGAGGTAAATTGTTACGATCCCTAACCGGTATCAGTTCTCAGCGACGGGTGGACGATACATCTCTCTTTCTCTCATGACGATAGTTCTTAGGCCGTTGCCTACGATAAGGTGGGAGAGACTCTCGTGTCTCTAGTCCTTATCGCCTATCGTACTCTTTCTTCAACTCGACTCTGTACCAGAGTCCTTCTTCTCGTAGGTAGGTATTCGTAAAGAGCGTAAAGGTTTTATATTCGTAAAAGCATAAAGTAATAAGTAAGGAAATAACTTAGAACGAAGCGTGAAGAGCCTATCTACTCGGACTTTATTTTCTTTTTTTTTTTTATCATCATGTATTCGTTGATTTATGGTACAAGAACTTGCATGCAGCGCTAGCTATGGCATAAACAAAACCTTAATCTCAAAAACTCGCAAATAACAAAAGAAATCATCGCACCAAACTATAAAAACCTCCTAAGTGTGTCCGATAGCCGACACGAAATCCCTAAGGAAATAAAACAACAAAGCGCATAATCATAACAAAAAATATTTCTTCAAACAAGTAAAGAAAAGTAGCGGGCAGGGGCCTCGTGTCCCTAGGGGGCGAAGCCGTGGATTGGGGTTGCAGACGCCTCGGCGTCCGGGTCTGAAAGGTGGTCTTTTTCTGCCGGCGGCATGCCCCGTGGGAATCCCGTCGCTGTGACGTTGATGTATCTGGCGAGGGAGATGAGGGCGGGGGGGCTTGTCCATAGTGGGCTGTCCCAGTCGATCGAAGTGAGGCCTCGGAGGTGGCGCTCCCTAGGTTCTTTGCGGGACTCGCAATCAAGGATGGCATGGGTGAAGTCCTCTTCATCTACCTCGCAGAGCGGACAAAGGGGAGAGGGGTCTTCAGTGAACCATGATGGGTGGGCAGCTAGGTAGCTCTTGCCTGAGCGCATTTGGTGGATCCTCCCTGCCATAAACCTCCCAAGCCCCATAAACGGGTGGGGGGAAAGGGACGCGGGATAGGGGTAAGTGGGGGGCGGAGGGAACTGGTCGTTCCAGTCTTTGAGAAGCGCCGATCTGATCTTGAGCTTGACCGACTTGTAAGAGGGGGCACTTGTCGCCAGGAGGAGACCATCAGGTGGGAGGAGATCTGGGGCGGCTACCGGCATGGGGCCAGAAGCAGGGAGGAAGGGGAGGGTCCGATGGGCGATGGCATCGATCGGGAGGTGTTTCCTTATGGGCGGGGAGGGGACAGGCGTCCTCCATGAGAGGGGGGCATAGACCGACGTTAGACCTCGCGTAAAGTGACGATGGTCGTCGAGGGCCCTGAAATGGGACGAGGACGGGAACGTGGGGTGTAGCCTGGCTGTTGCCGGGTTGGCCTCAGGCGGAAGGCAGACCATTCTGATGGCCGCGAGTCGCTGGCGGTGGCGCAGCAAGAGGGGGATTGGGGGGAGGGCTGATTCGCAGGCTAAGATGCCTATAGGTGTCGAGGAGAAACAGTTGGTGACCCATCTCTGGACAGACCTCCAAAAGACCGACATGCGGTCGAGAAGGGTAAGGCTCGGTGAGAAGAGGTCAGCCCCGTAGAGTAGGATCGGGGAGATCAAGGATGATGCCAGTCGATGGCAGAGGTATGGGGGAAGGCCTTTACCCGGCCTGGATAGTCTTTTGATGGTGGAGAAGGCTCCCTGGGCCAGTCCAAGTCTTCTGACGAAGTGGGACGTGGTTCCCCTTGTGCCTGAGGTGGAGGAGGGCTCGAACCAGTAACCGAGCCAACGTATTAGTTTGGAGGGGCGGAAGACAAGGTCATCCAACCGGACCGGGATTTGGGGCGGGGGGACCTTCTGAGAGGGGGTCTCCCAGTGCATGAGCTCGGTCTTCGGGATTGAAAAGGATACACCTAGCCTGCCAGCCTTCCGCTGGAGCGTCTTGGTGATGCCCTGCAGCCTTTGAACGTTTCTCCGGTAGGAGTTCGATGCGACCGTAACCGCGAAGTCGTCCACGTATGATAGGATGAGGCCTCTAGGGACCGGGAAGTGAAGGGTTGAGACATAGATGACGAAGAGAAGGGGGGAGATCGGGGAGCCCTGAGGGGTACCGACGGAGACTGGTGAGAAAATTTGGGGTGCGCCTTGAAAGATCAGGCGGCAGGAGCGGCCGTGGAGGAAGGACCTTATCCACGAGACCATGTAGGGGTTGACTGCCTTGGTGGCGAGTCTGTCGCAGAGGATCGGGGCTGAGACGTTGTCGAAGCCACCCTTAATGTCCAGGAAGAGGGTCGAGACCTTCAACTTCGGGCGCATGAACAGTTGAACCTCGTGAGAGAGGGTAGCCGCCGCGTCGAAGGTGCTCAAGCCAGGCAGGGAGCCGGTTTGGTTGGGTGAGAGGAGGCCAAGGAAACGAGCCAGGGCCGAGAGACGGTTAGCCATCACCCTTTCGAGGATCTTAGAAACAGTCTCCAGGAGGACGATGATGCGGAAGGATGAGGGGGTGTCGTATGAGGGTTTGCCAGGCTTGTCAAGGACTATGCCGTTGGCCTTTTTTAGGGAGGGGGGGTGGTACCCGTATCTAACCAGCGGGCCCAGGAGGGATGTGAGGATGGACGGGTTGATTAGGTGGACTCTTTTCCAGACCGAGTACGGTATCTGGTCCGGCCCAGGGGCAGAGGAAGAAGAGGACTTCCGAAGAGCTGCCGATATCTCTTCTTTTGACAGCTCCGGGACATCTTTAAACTCTCGAAGGATGCGAGGGGGGGGGGAGGATCCTTTCTCGGGGAAGAAGTGTTCCAGGAGGGCTTTGTTGATCTCGTTGGGGGTTTCAGCTCCCGGGATCTGAGGGAATCTGTCTGGTGGTTTTCCGAACGCGAACTTCTTCGCCGTCCAGAGGGTCTGGGGGTTGGCTGTTTGCAGGAAGTTTTTCCAGTATTCGTTCTTGGCTTTCTTGATAGCCTTGAAGTACAGGAGGCGTGCTTTCCTGCATAGCTCTTTAGAAGAGGGAAGGGGGTCTCTCCGGGCCGTCCGGACGGAAGAGTGGAAGGCTGATCTTTGTGTCGTTAGGTCGGGGGTCCACCATGGTTTCGACCTGTGGGAGGGTCTCTTGTCCGGGGTGTGACCTTTGAGTTGGGACCTTACCCTGTCCAGGGCCGTGTCAAACCAGATTGACAGCGTCCTCGGCGTGGGGAGCTGGGGAGGGGGGTGAAACGTCATTTCCTTTAGCCCTTCCTCGAGGGCGGGCCAGTCGGTCTTCGTCCACGACGGAGCAGGGGGAGGGGGGCGAGCCAGGGTTTCTGAGAGTGTGATAAGGATCGGGACGTGGTCTGAGCCAGTAGGGGGGAGGGGGGTACTCCAAGAGCGGAAGTAAGGCGAGAGGGGGCCATTGGCGAACGCTAGGTCTATCACCGACGGGCGGAGGTTTGAATCAAAGGGGAAGTAGGTGAGAGTACCGGGTAGGTTCAGGAGGCAGAAGCCTTCACCGGCAGCTTTTTCAAAAAATGGGGAGGACGTCCCCAGGTCTTGGATTGAGAAGACACGACCCGGGTCAGCTGAGGGATGGTGGATGTTGAAGTCTCCGACGACCAGCGTGGGGGAAGGCGTGTGAGGAAACGCAGCATCAGGCGAGATTGTTCTTTTGAAGGGGGAACCGTCCCAGGTGCTGTACAGGTTTATCACTCGAAACTTGGTTGTAAAGGAATCAAAAAATCCAACTGACGAAAAGAAATCCATCGCCATCCAGTCTCTTGCTTCAGAAAACACGGGAAGAACTGAGAACTGTTGCGTGGCCGGGAGGTTGAGATAACATGCCACTCTGGGCTTGCCACCGTTGGGGCAGGGGGGCAGAAAAGGTTTAAAGTTTGCGAACGCAGGGGGCTTACCCCTATACATCGCGGGGTCTTGGAGGGCAACAAGGGTGGGGGGGGAATCCAACAAAGAAAAGGAATTAAATAAGGAGAGAAACACATCCCAGCTTCCCAAGCAGTTGTGTTGCAGAACGGAAATAAAGCTATTGGAGTCCGTCGCCAGCACGGAACTCACAGGGGAGGGGAGACCAACCATTACACGCCTTGCGGCGTCTCAGGTTGTGGGACAGGAGTGGGAGTTGCCTGCCATGCGGGGTTCGGCAGGGCACCTCCTTGGGGTTTTGGAACGTTTGCGGGGGGACGTGTTGGGGGGGCATCACCACGCCTAGGACGGGGTGTCTCAAAATCGATGGGGGGTAGGAGGGGTCGTGTACCAGTTGAAGGACCCTCGCCGGAGTCGTTCGTCGTGTCCATTCTTTCCTCATCCTGCGATAGAGGGGGTTCCCTACGGAGAGCAGGGGGGGCGGGTCTCGATGGGCATTCTCGAGCAAAGGCTGGGTGGGGGCCTTTGCAGACCGCGCAGAGGGGTGGAGAGGTCGGGCAGCAGTTCGCGACCGCTCTGAGGTTCCCGCCCTTTGGGCAGGTGGGGTTCTGGCATCTGTGTGCCTGTTTTCTGTGAGAGAGGGCGCAGATGGGACAGACCGGGTGGTCAACCTTGCATCTAGCTGAGTGGTGGCCGTATTCATGACAGTTACGGCATTGAGTGAGGCCATTAGCCGAGTATGCTCTCTCGATCTTGCATCGAGAGGAGTAAAGGTAAGAGTTGCCCAACATAGCGGTCTCATGCTCCGGGGCCACTGTGACGACGACTGAGGTAGCCTTCTTCTGTGTGCGGGAGTCGCGGTCGGGGTTAAGGTAGCGGGCAGACAGGATCTGAACGTTCTTGACGTTTAGTATTGTGTTTGAGAGGGATTGGAAAAGTTGGTCGTCTTCTTCGGGGAGGTATGCGATGGGGAGAGAGTGAACAGCCAGTTGCACCTCGTTTGGCGCAGGCCGGAAGGGGAGCCAGGGGGAGTCACCGACGGGGAAGGATTGGTTCAGTTTCGCGGAGAGTGCTTCGTAGTAGGGTGCGTATGAGGTTGAGGAAACAAAAGGTGAGAGGGCAAGGAGGGTTACCGCTCCTCTGTCGTTCACACGGGCAGAGAATGATAGGGGGAGAGTGCAGCCGGCCTCGCGTAGGATTGAGGCTGCAGAGTCTGGGAAAGAGGCGGCTATAAGTTCGGCTTGGAGGTGGGGGAGGGGGGAGGAGCGAGGGGCAAAGAAACGTCGCTCGGCCGCTGGCAGACTTTTTGGCCCCCTAACCGGGGTACTCTCAGCCATTCCAGACGCAACCTGTGCAGCAGACGGGGTGTTCTTGCCCTTGCCCGGCTTACCCTTCTTCTTCTGTCCAGATGAAGCGGCCTGAGCGTAGGAGGATGGGCCGGGATGGGCCGAGGATGATGGGTTAGGGTGGAACTCTGAGGCAGGAGGGAACTTCCCGTCCCGGAAGGCCTGTGCCTCCCAAGAGCGTGGGAACTTGGCCGCGTAGGCAGCAGGGTTACCATACCACTTTAGGTCCTTGGTGCTGTAAACGGGGAAGTCCGGGTCGCTCCCCCCCTCATAGAGTGGGGTGAGTTCATCGGCGAGGGTTGAGTCTGAGTCGGCTGGCGCCTTCTCTTTACCTTTCTTGGATGGGGCCACCCGAGCCGCTCTTGACGTGGCTTGCATGGGTGCTTTTTGTTGGGGTGGGGGCTGTTGGTGGCGTGTTGGTTGAGGGAGGGGGGTGGTCAGACGAGACGCTAGGTCTCTGACCGAGAGCTGAAGCGCGGAAATTGAAGCTGCCGTGGCTCCTTCAGAAGGGGGGGGCGGGGGGGGGGCAGGGGTTTTTCCTTTGCGTGCGTGGAGGTCGTCGATCTGGCCGGAGAGTCTTGCGACTTCCATTGCGAGTTCGTCTATCTGAGTGGATAGGGCCCTGGACGCCAGGAGCGAGGTGCATAGGAGGGGGAGAATGACGGCTTCGCCTGGCGAGAGGTCGTCTAGCTCTCCTGAGCTGATCGGGGGGAAGAGTTGTGGGGAAACACCCGCGTCTGTTGTAGCATTCTCAAGCAGAGCGAGCAATAGGGGGACATGGGGACGGATTCCTGACACGGAAGAGTTTTCTGAGGGGGGGAGGGGGACCGAAGAGGAGGCCATCGTTGACTAGGTAGTGAGGTCCCAGCCAAAAGGCTCTTGGGAATAGCTGGATCTAGTGTGTACACCGGACGCTGATGGTGTTGAGAGTGAGCAGAAAATGTAGGGGGGGGAAAATAGCGGAAGCGGAGCGTGGCCTATCTACTCGGACTTTTTTTTTTTTTTTATTTATTTTTTTTTTTTTACTTCATGTGTTACATTGTTATTTAGGGTACAAGAACGTGCATGCAGCGCTAGCTATGGCATAAACAATCCCCATTCCTCCTTCCGCCCGGCCCGACCGTATCTCCAAGACCCTCTGGTATGGGCCTAACCGCACATCTCGCCCCAAAGAAAAACCCGTCCCTACCTCGCAAGCGAACTCAGAGAATAGGAGAAGCCTAACTAAGAAGAAAGCAGGAAAACATAGGAAGGTAACCACCCGGAACATCTCGGAAAAACAAAAGAAAAACCGCACCAAAGTGTATCCCACAACAACCAAGCCAGAGAAACGCACCGGCAAAGTGCTGCAACTGAGAAAGGGCCCCCTGTGGGAGTAGACGAGGGCAGGAAAGGATGGGGCAGTAGGGTGCCAGCCGAGGAAGGGTGTAGCAGTAGGGTGCAAGCCGATCCAACCGCCAGAACAGGCCAGAAACCGAACGCGACCGTGTCAACTATCGGTAATCGTGTTCGTGTCTTGCTAGGCGGTCTCCAACAAGAGTAGTCCCAACTTGAACCGTAAGACTAGGAGGGTATGGCCAGATCTCCAAGCGAGACAGGCCCCGAAGTTACTAGCCGAGGCGTTCCCCCACGGTGCTCGTGCACACAGGGAGACAGGCGTCCACCACAGCCAACGCCAAACGGAAACGAAGAAGAGAGGTCCCCAAGGAAGGAGAGGAGCGAGGTCGACCATCAGGCCTAAAGAGTAGTCCTCGCGTACCGCAGAAACCGTGTTCCCAGCCGTCTGAAGCATGGGAAGCGAGCGGTCGCCGACCGTGTGGAGGGGCCTCGCTAAGCGAGGAAGGGGGCGAGAACGGGCAGCAGAAAGGCAGTACCGGAACTCAGAGGAAGGAATGCCTCGACGCGTAAAAGAGCAGAAGAAGGCAGTGAGGAGGGGAGGGAGATGGCCGTCACTCCTAGGCCGAAGCCATCGTGGGAGGAGAGGGGGGGTGGATGGTTCGTGAATACCTAGCGTTGAGGGTTGATTTCAATCGCCGGGTGTGTAGAGGAGACGGAGGATGGCCTATCTACTCGGACCTAATGTCCTCCTTATATAGTTGCCCTTCACGCCCTTGTGACTCATCCCAAGTCACACGCCACATATGACTCACAACTCGTGAGTCATATCAAAAACATCATAAACTAGTCATATGACCGAAGTGGTCACATGCGCAAAACCCATGACCTCTAAATGAGGTCATGTGCTAAACATAACATATTATTATATCCATATCATATGACCAATGTGGTCATATGTGCGAAACCCATGACCTCTAATGAGGTCATGTGCGAAACATAATATACCTATGACTCATAACTATGAGTCATGTGAAAACCTTTCCTTGCTAAGCCACATTCGTGACATAAATGAAGTATTTTTTTTAAGCACTTAATACTATGCAAGAATTGTTATTTTAGAAAAGTTGTAAACAAGAATAGGGCTTAATTGTAAGGGTTTATAAATTAGGATTATAACTGATGATAATTATAGGTTTATGACCAAGGACTAGGGTTTGATTTTTCAAAAAGAGGGTTTAATAAAAAGGGTGTTATTTTGTGTATTAACAGGTCCAAGTATTGAAAATTGAAAAATACAAGAAAATAATATAATATCATAATATTATTATATAAAAAGCATAGATATTCAGATATTCAAGTTACTGGTTGGTGTATTAGATATACTAGTATTAAAAATAAGATATATTGTATTAATTGATTCTGATTTAGAATACTAACATAAATTTATATCTGCTATTAAACTTATAATTTATATGGTCTATTATAGGTTTTCTGATATTCCAAATAGAAGTTGCTGTTGAAAACCTCCAAACCCTAACTTTCAAGTACTTTTTTGTACTTCACACCAAAAATCCAACTTTTCAAAATCTATAGGAAATTTATTGGAAAGTACAGTCAATTAGTCTAGCGGTTGTTGAGCCTATAGAATTTGAAAATGACAAAAATCCTAGTGCACGTGTTGAACAGCTTGAACCATAGTTGTGGTAGTTGTGGTTGCCGTGAAGGGGTATCATTACTTTCCGGACACGACTTTATCATACACGTACAATTAGCATCGCGGTACCTGCTCGGCAGATTGGATATCAGGTAAACCCCCTCATTAGCCTGTCCGAGCAAAATACAAAGCTGCCATGAAATCAGAACGTGAATACGATTCGTGTTCTCCCTAGTTACAGGCAAGTAACGCATCCCGACGGATTGTAAACGCTATAGGAACAAAAGTCATGAAGGAAAGGAAAGGAAGGGGAAAAAAAGAGTAAAGCGTGGCATCCTAGACTACTCCGGGCCTGAGGAAAGAATACATCTAATGATGCTGGGAAAAGACAATTTTGGCCAACCAGGGAAACCTCCCGTACACCACGATCCAGAAATACAAAGTGAACTTAAAAATGAAAGAAAAAAGTGAGGTGAAAGAAAGGAAAGAGCAAGGCATCTATAAGCGAACACAGCGGAAGCAACGAACCGACTCCTCATAGAGTTTCCCAGCCACCACTATTGATATCCGCCTCTAATTTCCTAGATATGACCGATGGTACGCCGTGTTGTAGCCAGGTGTTGCGCATGAGAGCGTCGTATCTTCGCTGGTTGAGGAATAATTGTCGGTTACGTCTGTCGGATGTTAAATCTAATGCCGTAGAAAAGGTTGTGGAGATAATAAATAAATACCTTAATCCCCAGTCGGTTTCTCCATACTTATCAAGGTATGGGGCCGGTCCGTAGCTGCCATGTCCATTATGTAAATAAAGCACGCATCCTTTCCGGATATTTATGAAAACCCCAATATCTTTCCCGCATCTAACGCAAAATCAGTAACTACTCGAACAGCCAGTAAAGATAATTGTGCTTACTTGTCAACGTGCTGATTACAACCTCCACGCCCCCTATCTGTACAGCACACGGCTTGTGAACATATGATCTCGCCGCAGAATAGGCACACATTAGGATCAGAGAGGTCTTTTCCGCTTTTTGGGCATTTTCTCTTCATGGCTTCATCAACCAGTGTATCGTAATGAAGAGGCAATCCGAGAAGCTCGAAAATAGCAGGATGTGATAGGCTGATACTCTCAAAGTCTGAGCTTGCATGTGCACACCATGCCGATATCATAGAACGCAAGTACTCGCCATCAGCGGTGGGCATGAGCCAGGAGGAAAGCATCTCGTCAAAGCTCGGGAGTCCTAAGACTTCAGAAAGACGGTCTATCTCGGGATCATCAATATTTCCAAAACCCGTGTTTGGAAAAACGACTCCGTATTGGACATGCAATAGGATGGTAGATTTACGCAGGAAGGTTGTTGCGTACTTTCTAACTAATGCGCGCAGGATTGCAACGCTCTCGAGAGAGAGGTTGTCTGTGCTGCTCTGGCGAATAAACTCTGCGAATCGACGGAACGTGTTGAGTTGCTGGTCCGTGAAATTTATAGAGCTTTGGACATCTTTAGCTCTTCCAGATTGTCCCCATGCTGCCAACAGATCATTGGACCAACTGGCTCTAGAAATTCTATGCACTATCTTGGTGATTTCAGCCATATAACATAATCGAACAATGTGTATGATGTCAAGACCCAGCGCAGGGACAAGGCACATGGAACACTCTGCCAAGAATACAAATATATCGTCTAAGAAAAGGGGGCTCTCGTTCGACCTCAACTGTGTGCGGGCTTTGTCATTGTATACTTCGGGGTGACCAATCAACAATCGCTGGATTTGTTGCCGCTGCATGTCCTTAAACTCGAAAATTGTCTTGTTTTTCTCGCTGTTTTGTAACCCCCCGACGGCGATGTAGGAGGATATAGTTTCAGATAGGATTCTCAAGTGTGTTAAAACTTGTTGCGAGATCCGGTCGAGTAGGGTCATTCCGGGCTCGGATCCCACACCCCGTTGGGCAATCTCAACCGCCGTGATGGTAAACCCAAAGATTTTAGCCATCGAATCACAATGGGTGAGGCTGTGCTGCGCTGGAGGTGTAGCTAGGCGTGTCTCATGGGAGGGATATCTAGTGCGAATGTGGTTGCTGATAAGAGTGTCCCTCAGGCGGCGGTATATTTTGTGTAATTCGTCTAATTCAGTTTGGACCGGCGGGGGAATAACTGCGCTAGGTCTTGGAGCGGCTTCATTAACCCCGAAGCTTAAGGTGGGAGCTAATCTGGAAGACCCAAGCTCAGGAAATCTCGGCTCGACATGCATTGTTGATAGTTGAGAGAGCTTATTCCCTATTGGGGCGATCATGTTGCTAGAGCCATAGGAACAAAACATTTCTTGACACATCATAACGCTGTACCTGTCTAGCCCATCACTCTCAATAGCCTTCTTAAGTTTTGCCATTGAGCCGAGTTTTTCTCCCAACCATTGTTCGAATTTGACTGTTGGTTTTAGCACCCCGGTTGTGGTCTCCTCTTTAGCCCTCCAGACAATGGGCAGAAAGGCATTTCCCAAAGCCTTGCAAAGGGGACAGACGAATTCCTTAAGCTCTAATCGCTCAGGATGGTCACGGGCTATTTGCTGAGGATGACGGCGCCTTGTGGATTCGTAGTAATGTTCAAAGCAACTGAAATGCATGACATGGCTGCACCCAGTGGCAACAGGCCCCCTCATGACAGATTCTGGGGGGAACCCTTGGCCCAGACCTTGACGCTTAACAACAAACTCTGTTCCATCTACAGCAAGTTTGCGAATAGAATCGCGATTCATACTCGCAACCCCGAAAGGCCGGATTTCGTCGGCTGGGCGGTCCAGGCTGTCGGGCAGAGTGACAACCTCATAAACGTAGCTCGGATCGTTAATTGGGGTTTGCCTTGAGATATTGCTATCTGACATCAACGCCAACGCTCCGTAAAGCCTCGAGTCGGTCATCTCTTCTTGACATAGTAAGCATGTCCCGGCTGGATATTTCCACCATTTTTTCTCCTCCTCATACTCTTTCTCCTCATTTTCACTATCGGTGAATTCTTCATCTCCGAAATCAAATCCAGCGGAGTTCAAGAAGCTTTGTTGTTGTTGCCTCATCTGTGCCATTATCTTTGCTTGTCGTTCCCTCGCTAGTTGCTTTCTCTCGGCCTCAGCAACTTTGGTGTTCTGTTCAGCTTCAGTGTCCATCCTCTCTGCAATCTCATGTGCCCATACTGCGGCTGCTTCAAATGCCGCAGGCTTCTTTTGCCGCATTCGCCGGAGAATGTTGTCGATCTTGGGCCAGCAAGCTTTGAAGGCCTCTATGCCAGACAAACGGTGGAGCACGGTGGCAATGGTTCGATTGCCGATTTCGCTAGCCTCAACTTCAACAGGGGGTAGATTGAGCATCCCAAACCCACCCTTGGCCTTCTTCTCGAGTGCGTGGAGGATAAACGAATTGTCTGCTTCTTGGCCCTCGATAGTTTTATCCTCGGCGACAGCCAGTTGGCAAAGATGAAGACAAAGTTGCAGAAATATCTCAACTCTACTCTCCTGTATTGAAGGTGTATAGCTCCTGAATTGAAGACCATATGCAAGGGAGTAGTAAATGATCTGTGCAAAAACCGATGTTCTGGTGAAAGCGGCAATATCCGAGAATACACCCGTGTTGATTTCTCGTAATTTTGGCTCGAATGCCACCTCGGAAACAAGACGCCCGGTTCTCTTTGCGATCCTCGCACAGCAGCCGATTTCCGTTTCCTCACGTTGATTCTTTGAAAACTGTAGGATGTATGGATCCACTTCGTCGTGATACTCCTCTTTGAGCTCAAACGTGCCGGAATCGGAGAGACCGTCTGGAGGCCGAAAGGTAGTCATTTCTTCAAGGGTATCTTGGAACTTGTCAAGCTCTTGTAACCTCTCCGGAAGGCGTGCCGTGAGCTCCGAGAATTGAATCGGTTTGAAGCAAAGAATATGAACAATTTCTCTCTTTAATTTCAACAACGCAAGATCGGGTTCTTCTTGTATTGGAATAAGCGGGAGGCGATCGCTTAGTATCACAATCAACAGATGCAAAAGGTCTTCAGCAAGGTCTAATACTTGCGAGTCCTCATAACCCTGTGGGATGTCAAAGTTCCCCTCTACCCAATGGTTGAGATTGAAGCGGTCGATCATTGTTACGAGCATCCTACTGGGATTGATGGTGACCAAGGCTGTCTGTAACAAAAAGATATCTCTACTATGTGCCATCTCTCGCTGGGAAACGCTCTTGTAGGTTTGCATCTGGTGTCGGAGACTGAATCCGTTGCGGACCCACATACCCGCCTTCATTTGAGCTAGCCACACGCAAACCCTCAGAGGAAAATCAAACATGACGATTGCAATGTCCTCGGGTTCGTATTCCGGCGTTTCTGGATCCGATGCTCGCTTGATTTGTTCCCAATCAGGCATAAGGAGCTTCTGTAATTGATGGACATCCATGTTTCTCCCTGCTTCTATGAGCCAAGACAGTGTGTAATGTAGAGCGTGGTGAAAGCTGATCGGTTGCTTGTCGACAGCGAACTTGACGATTTTGTAATGGTGTTGGTTGCCCCAGCGGTCCGTGTCGAACTGAAAGCCAGTGACTTGTTTGAGGTCGGCTCGAGATTTAATCTCAGCTTGATGGAACCGATAGCGCTGCCAACCTAAAGAGTTGATCGCGGTGTATCTCGCAACCGTAGATATGGCACACTGAAGACTATTGTCGTGGGGGTCTTCTGTCCATCGGTACGCTTCCGAGAACTGCCTAACTAATCTATTGATCTCTCGCGTAATCAAGGATGCGCTGATCCATGCCTCGGCTTCATACTCTACATGCTCACCCACTGCGCGGGTGTTGGGGCAAATTCCTTGGTGAAGGGTTACTAGGTCTAGAAATTGAAGCATATATCTCTCCTCATGCCGTAATCTATCCTGGACATAATCGGATGCGAACAAATACCGCATATCATGGAAGAAATGAAACATTCTCCGATTGGTGAGGGATCCTGTATCAAAGGCGAGAGTTGCCTCTTGGTTGACTTCATGGGGATGACCCACCTGGCGGGTGGTGAGAAAGGTATACAGGATGGCCAATTGGTTTGTTAAGAAGTTCCCACGCTTGACGACCTCGGCGGTAATGGAGGGCGTTGTCAGAACCTGCAAGGAAAGGTTGATAATAGAGTGGTCAGGCTCCCGGTCGGGAACAAGGTACAATTGACTCAGGACAGTGTATAGACCGGAGAACCGTAAACCCAGAATTCGCTTGAACTCAGGAATAGCGACCACGGTGCTGATATAAAGATCCCGCAAATCAATCCTGGCCTTTTTCCAAAGTCTCAGGTCGAAAAGGATGAGCCAGTCCAATCGGACCCTTTGACGCAGGTCTTCGTGAGGAGGCACAGGGTATTTGTTGGCATACCCGGCTGGTTTCTCTAGCCAATGTTTAGGTACTGGTGCTCCCGGCCTGCGGGAATGATGGAATCCTGGGGTACGAGGTATTGGCGGTACATCGGGCATTTCCTCTTCAATATACGCCGAGGCACTACCACTGGCCTCTTGGGTTTGTTCAATAGCAGTTTCGGCTTGAACTGTCATTGTTTGTGCGTTTTCGTGCGCTCTACCAGTTTGATTTTGAGGACCCATTCCGATTGCGCCTATGATACGACCACCGAGTTGAGCCAACACACTTCCGACCATGTCAACATCATCATCAGCTTCTCCTCCGCCACCGTCGTCGTCTCCGTCATGGTCAACATCCACAATTTGATCCTCGATATCTCCTTCATCCATATCCACGTCGTCGTCAGTTCCCGCGCCAGTCACTACTTCAATGGGCACAACCACCCGCCTAGTTCCGAGCACAGGATTATCGATTTCTTCTACCGCATGATCATCGATTCCTTTCTTACCAACTTCTGTATTTGAGGCCTTCGAGCCAACTCTCCACACCCCAAGAAGTTCTTCACAGATGGTTGTCCGAAGTATGTCGTTATGCCCCCCTACACTGCAACCAGCGATGTCACCGAGCCACTCTATTATGGTACCACACATTTGCTCTCGGAAAGTGTCCCTCGCAGACCTGATAGTTACGGTGACTTTTATTTGCTCGATGATACTGGATATCCGCATAAGCTCTGGAAGAGAGTCATTGTAGGCAACAATACTTCGTCCAACAAAATGGGTTTCCTGTGCTTTCTCTTTTCCAAACCCCTTGGGTTTTTTGCATGCTCGTGCAACTTGATCCTCAACCTCGTCGATGGTGTGCTTCTCGTCATTCCATACAATCAGTGCGTATTCGACGTGATCTGTAGCCGATTCTTCCGGGAAGTATCTAGAAGTCAACCTAGATAACTCCTCATCGCTCCTTATGCTTTCTTCGGTCTTTGGGAGCCTTAGCTGCTCTGGTGAACAGGATATAACATCACATAGGTAGTCTATCGCTCTCGCAATGGTGCTTCGGATACCCACAACAAGGTCTGGTGGTAATCCTTGGGGGGAGGCCTCAGAGCCCATAGGCGAATAAGGACCGTGAGTCAGAGGAGTGTGAATGGCGCATTTGACGGGAATTTTCCATGCCTCAGGATCTCCGCAATCACAGCAACCACTACTGCCGGCTGAGATATTGATATAAACAGTGTGACTCGTATGGTCAGAAGACTCAAAGCATTTTCCGCAGAGTACGCAGGTGTCATCGAATGAGCAAGTTCTGGTTTTAAGCTTACATTAGCTGGGGGGGAGAAGAAATTTAACGGTGTTCATGACTTACTTGCACCGATACGTCGCTTCTCCGGACTTAAATATATGTCCACACGGCTTCCCCCTCGCTGTTGCACTGTACTCTGCTCCATCAGACGCACCCTGAGCTAACGACAAATTCCAATCTGCCGGAGAGGTTCCTTGCGGCGGTCCGTTGGGAAAAAAGTAATTAAGATATTCTCGCTTATTGCAAGCCAGGGCTCCAAATAGGTCTTTTAATAGCAAAAGCCGAGCCTCACCCGTATACCTATAGTCATTGTTTTGCGGAGCATTCCGCAGGCGTGAGGCGAGGTGGTTCCCAGGCTCAACATTTGTCGTCGGCGCAAAGGCAACGGGGCGCTTCATCGGATCAGAGACCAGTGACTCTGCCGGGGGATTTCTAAGGGATAGTGGTAAATTTTGGTGATAGTACGTATCTAATGGGTTCGATTACCGAAGAATGTTAGGAATAGGTGAGGTAAGAGAGCTCGAATGAAGACGAAATGATGGAAGTGGTTGCGGAAGTTGCGATGGTCGGTATTTGACGAAGAAACGAAGAAAAAGAAAAAAGAACGGGTCTCTTGCTGCGCAAGCACGGTGGGGGAGAGGCAACGGTAGACGGGTTGCAACCACCCACAGTAACTTATCGGGAGCCCTGGAGGTCTTGATCGAGAGTATCAGTACAGTCGTGTCTGAAAAGTCTACGTACCCCCCATGGCAACGCCAATTTATCATACCTTCTCTTTGATTTTGAGTTTCCCATTACATATATTTGTAAAAAATAATCATAGCTAAGTTGTAAGTTGATCTATATCTTTTAAAGAACATGAATATGAAATTTGTTAAGTAATAAACAAATAAATAAATGTCTATTAGAAGTGGTTAAATAAATATAGATTTTAAGAACAATTTGATGATAAAAGTAGACACTACCATTCTGGTTCTCACAACAACAGATTTAACTGATAGGTCTTGAATTTTAAATATGTTGTTATTGAGATACTAGAGTATTCATTCTATAAGCAAGTGAGTCTGTGGTGTGTTGGATTGTAAAGTAAATTATCACATTGATCCATATTATTATAGTCTCATATAATTTCTATTATCAACTACTAATTTCTTTAATATATATATATAAACTCTATCTATGTGTTCAATAGCTTCTAGACAATCTAGCTAGATAAAAAAAAA
>JACCEG010000025.1:129995-140925 GCA_014065205.1 Tuber brumale | reverse complement strand
ATAAATAGAGATAATTTGATAATAAGAAAGGTTAAAACTAATAGCTAATATTTGGTATACCCCCCTCTTGCTTCCAAAACTGCAGCTACCCTATTAGGCATTGATTTCCAAAGCTTCTCAAAAAGCTTCTCAGCAATTGTCTCCCATACCAAAGGAAGCACCTTAGCAAGCCTCTTCTTCACAGCTTGTTTTCCTCCAGGGGTATTTCCAACTCTTGGGTACTGCTAATGCAATCTTTTCTTAAGCTCCACCCATACATGCTTAATAGGATTTAGATCAGGAGAATAAGGGGGATAGTCAGATACATTAATATTATTGGCCTCTAGCCAATCCATAACACTATAGGCTTTGTGAACAAGGGCATTATCTTGCTGAAAAAAAAAAAAGAAAATCATTGATTCCACAAACTTCCATCTGGTGAACAACAGGAATCAAGTATCTTCCTAAAAGTCTAGTATATCTAGTTTTGGTAATATTACCTTGAGTAATAGGAACCAGAGGTCCTTTTTTCTTACCCCAAAAGTACCCTCAAACCATTAAGGATATTCCCTTATTTTCTTCCTTTAGGTGAACACAATTATTTAGCTATTTTTCTCCAGGCTCTCTAAACACCCAGTGCTGCCTTGAATCTTTAGATTTCTCCACACTACATTCATCACTCCAAATGACTCTTTCAAAGTCCTCACTAGTCCAATCCTGATGAGCTAGAGCCCAATTGAGTCTTTTGGTGACATGTACAGGCTTGAGCTGGGGTCTGGATTTTGCAATCCATTTCTTCATATTGGCCTCTCTGAGGACTCTGTTCACTATAACAAATATTAGCATAAAGCCTAACCTATCACTCTAGTATGGTTACCAGTTGCACAGGAAACCCCTAGTGCATATCTATCCCAGAAATCAGCTCTGGTCATTTGGCGATTTGATTTGACAGTGTGGATGATTGTGCGACATTGTTGCTGGCTAAGAACTAGAGTGCGACTGGTGCACAAGAGTTTATCTACTGACAGTTTCTCCCAAGCTCGTATTAGGAAGCTCTTAATTATAGACCAGGGCCAGCCAACAAGAGATGCTACTGGGGCAATGCTTCCCAAGTAGTGGAAAAATACGAAGATCATGCTCATCTCTGCATTTATCATTTCGCACTGCGCAGTTTTGGTTTTTTTTTTTTAGGTGCATATTTGGCACCTCCCGATCGATTCACCATAGGAGAAATTAAAAGAGCAATAGGCAAAGGCTTCAGTTATGGAATATTTCAGTATCGTACAAAAGAACACATTCGCACAAAAGAACATGGTTGTTGTGTTATGATCTTTGCATGGCCGTTGCTACTCGAAGTACCAGAGTACTTTTTTTTTTTGACGAGGCGTGACTAATATCTGACCAATCATGAACACTTCTGTCGTGTGACTGTAGCAATATTCGACAACACGTTGAACAAAATCAAATTCCTTGAAACTCCAGAAAACTCCTGGTTCAATATACCTTTTGAGATCTCAGCTAGAGATCATTTCAATCACCTATATTGCATGCAGCTTAGTCCAAACTTTGAGTAGAGTTCAACTGAGTCAGAAGACTTTGTCGAGTGGAGTACCCAGTACTCTAACATATGGCAAAGAGACATATTTGGTTAAGAATAAACCAGTCCTTCGGTATGGGCCCTCAAACCCATATATATACTATAAGTACATTTTGAAATTTCAGAAAAAGCAAATTCAGGTTCTAAACCCAAAACTGGATCACCCTCAACCCTTTCATACCATCTCCAAAAGAATCCCAGTTTCGTTACCTATGATTCATCAAATTCCTCAATCCCTTTACAGGAGACCAAGAATATTGGTACAAGGTACCAGACCCAGAATCCAACAAAACAGTCATCGGGTTAAAGTTATCAGAAAAACTTTTCAATAGGATGGCAGATATACCAAGATGTCTGAGAGGACCAAAACCGATTACTAAAGGAGAACAAATAGATCCATAGCCAGCCATCTTCGATGATGGGAGTTCAGCCCAGTTTGCACACATCCTTTTCACAAGTGATGCCCCTCATTTCAGTCAATCTCCATCATTTTCACACAGATTTCGAATAGTAACAAACATTCCCACAGGGCCACGATCATCTAGTATATCTAGTATGCACTGTATATCCAGATTAGGGATTCCTAAAGCTTTGAAAAAACATGAGGCCAACTTCAAAAATTTGGCCAATGGCTTAGATATAACTCTCGAATGGATTCAGCAAGATATTACTACTTTCATCGGTTTTGCCAACCACGCTTTCAATAGGCTTACCGGTATGACTCAAGACAATGCCTTAAAGTTGATGGAAGTACAATGCAAATTGGAAGAAGGGCAGGACATGCGCGATAATGAGATAGCTATCTTATTGATACAGTTAACCATGATAGAGTCAGAGGTGATGGAAATTCAAGGGGCAATAATCTGCTACAAGGCAACCAAAGTGGCTGAACAAGATCAGCGGCAGCAAGCCTATGATAATGTAACTACCCAGTTACATGGTAGTTTAGGTCAGGAGCGACAGGAAGCCCTTGTCTATGATCAAACTTGAAGAAAGTTTGTTTCAGAACTTCGTAGTGAGTTCAGCCTCTTTCCAGATAAGATAGTGGAGTAAGATAAAGGCTTCACAATATTATTGTTAAATATACACAATATTTTGAAAGAGCACCTTATGAACATCCAAATGTTGTAAAAAGAGCAAACCAAAATGGCTGAAGACACCACAGAAGCTGTTAAATCCTTGATAAAAGCCATAACAGAATTAGTAGATAGAATACAGAGACCCTCGAGACTGGATCCTGCACCACTACATTCAGTCACAGATGAGCAAAATGATGGGGACTACGATTCCCCACCTCTGCGCAGGGAAAAGGGGAAAGGCAAAGAAGCCGAGGATTCATCCCCCTGAGGAGCACAAGGAGGTGATGACGAGGATCCAGATGATGACGATAATGATGATGAGGAAAGAAGAAGGAGAAGAGGGAGTCTTAGCCATGGTCAGCAAGTACAAATACCAGAACAGTGGGGTATAGTAGAAGGTTTTGCCAACGTGATGGCACTGAAGATTAAGTAACTATTGCAACTGCCCCCAAGTTTTGTGGCCAAATCTACGCAGGACGTATATATCGAAATTATCCAGTGTACCAACTATTACGAAAGGAAGCCGCAAATCTGGGACAATGATCACGAATGAGTTATTTACGCCCTTGATCGTACTAAGGGAGATATAGTCTTTCTGTAGACTCTGTAGTACAGGAAGGTTATGGACGGACTACAAGGAGAAAACCAACAGCCAGAACTGGCTACATGGATACATTGTGAATATGATATGATCAAATGTTTTACCCCAGTAGAAGCTGAAAGACAAGCACTTCAAGATATAAAGCTGGTAAAGTACAAGGGCAGTATGGAACTATTCGTAACATGCATGCACAATCTAAATATCAGAGCATGAATGACGGGAGAGTCCTAGAGGAAGGAAGGCAAAAACAAACTTACAAAACAAATCGTTCACAGGTTATCGGCACTCAAGTATGATACGGATCAAGAATGCGAAGCAGTACGAAGAGCTTGTGGTTGAGCAGAGTAAGTACTTCTCACCAGATAGAAGCTTGTAAGAGACCAATCACCCAGGCCTAAAATTCTCTCCGTGGTCAAAAGACAAGACAGATGAGACTCTAAACCAAAGGGACAAATGACAAATAAACCTTATGTCAAGGGAGGTGGAGCCCTACTAGGAAAATGAAAGCGAGAAGATGAGCCAGAACTGCCAAAATAAGAAGTTAGAAGGCGTGACTAAAAAACTCACACCAACTTCGACTAGGCTCATACAGGCATTCCGCAAAGTATTATAGACACTCCCAGGTGGCGAAAGAATTCTACACATTGTGCATAGAAAAACTACACTTATCAAATGTGTTGGGGAGATGCCCATATATTGGTGGCAACAGTCAGCACAAGGCTAATAACAAGGAGAATTATCGTGTAAGATTGCCTATTATAAAGCCTAAATTAGCACGCAAAGTGACTACTATCCTGCAACTATCCCGAACAAATAAGATCAGGGAAATAGGGGATGACAAGGAACTGACCATGGTTAGATCATAGGCACTAACGCTGAGGGCAATTGGGTATTCAGTATCTTTGTAGAACTGGAATCGAAACTGGAATCCCCTTTGATTGGGGTGTATTAGATACCAACTACGATGGGGATCAGGTAGTCCCTCTGCAACTACAGGAGTTGAAACTCCAAATGATCAAAGCAGAGCAAAGCAAGTCTATTTTTTCAAAATCAAAGTAAGTAGGCTCCAAGTAAATGGACCCTACAAGGAACTTGTGAGCTCGAATACAAGGAATTAATATATGGAATATCTTGACCAAAAAAGATGATAGTTGACAAGCCCACATGACCCGAGAGCCGCCAGTATAAAGTTTCTCGACTCGCTTAGTGGCCGTTTACTACTCCTGTACAAGCAAGTTACTATGCTGAAGAAATTGGGACATAGCAATGCAGGATCTACCTGATAATAATACCAACCTGAGGACAACCAACGCGAGCTATTCTACCTACTACACAAGTCTGAGTTGTATTATACGTACATACTGTCTTGCCTTCTAGCCAGAGTGTGGGGCATAGATGTACCACTTTGGTGTACAAGGCCCCTGTGAGGTCACTAGATGGATAACCGGAATCCTAAGGGAAAGCATTGGTGAAAACAGGAGCACCATATCAGGAGAGTATTATGGCTAATTACTACCCAAAAGTCTGCTATGAGCCTAGGTCTCGTATATTGGAAGAAGGCATCGAGCCTGAAAACTTGTCGTCAGCAATTGCATATTGGTGAAATGCCACTTAGTATGTAGTCTCAGATTGTTAGAGCTAAAAATCACTAGTTTGGCTGAAGAGACCTCAGTGGTTGAAACTACACAGGCATAATAACCAACATCTTGTTACTTACATACAATACCAATGATGCCTAAACGCAAGAACCAAGAAAAACTAATCTGCATTAAGCGCCCGGAATTAGGCGGTCGGAAACCACAATAATACAACTGTCTGGTAGGGATCGCTTACCTCCATATATACGGTATGAGATATGAAGTTAAAGTCTTATTAGATTACGGATCCCACATGTTCCTTATCAATAAGGATTTAGTTGAAGACCTTGGCATTCCTATAGTTGAATGCAACAATGCAGTTGATATCTTAGGCTTTGATGAATCATCAGCCACTTCAGGAGGGAAGTGTTATACCCTACCTATTAAATTGGAGATAGGAAAGAACTGACACATCTCGGAAATATCATGTGAAGTGCCTAAAGCAGGTCATTATAGAATGATAATTCTTTTTGGTTGGTGGCATCGTGAACACCCAGTATCATATACCGAAGATTCAGAAAATTGGACTTTCACTGTAAAGGGTTGTGAAAACTAAATGGAATGAGAAGAAGAGATAGCGGATATGTTCGAATATGATGGATCAGGTGGTTGGGACTCAAATACATGTCACATTCAATGAATCAAAACTATCAAGAACATGGTGGAACTCGAAATGCTACCCAAAGTATACTGCTATTATAAACATCTTTTTGAAGCCCAGATGGCAGAAAAACTAGCTCCAAGATGAATCTTCGATCACGAGATTAAGTTGATCCCAGAATTGACACACTCTTGGGGGCCCATATATCCACTATTCGAATGACAACTTAAGGCTTTATGTGAATAGTTGGAAACCATGATTCAATAGGGAAAGATTACCCAAAGCCAATCCCTGGCCGGAGCACCGATACCATTCGTACTCAAACCTGATGGAAGATTACATCTAGCTGTGAACTATGGAAATCTAAATAGGATTATGATCCTCAACAAACATCTTCTCCTGTTGATGTCCAAACTTCTAGACCGAGTAGCCCTTACAAAGATCTTCATCAAGTTAGACCTAAAAGACAGCTACCACTGGACTAGGATAAAGGAAGGAGATAAGTGAAAGAAAGCGTTCCGGATGAGATATTGGTACTACGAATATAAGGTTATACTATTCTGCTTGGTCAATGCTCCGACAACTTTCCAAGATATGACAAACCCAGTACTAGGGGAATTCTTGAATGTTGGAGTCATTTGTTACCTGGATAATATCCTCATATATTCAAGGGATGAAAAGGAACACATTGCAGCAGTCAAAAAAGTCTTCAAAAGCTTATCAGACTTTCAATTAGCGCTATCGCTAAAAATCTCGACCTTCTTTACCAAAGAAGTGGAACTCTTAGGGTACATTGTGGCGGTCGATGGAGTATCCATGAGCACCCACGAGGTGGAATCCATAATGGTTTAGAAACTACTCAAGTCAGTTAGAGATGTGCAAGTCTATATTGGATTCACTAGTTTCTACTGACAATTTATAAAAAACTTCCCAGCTATTTGCAAACCAATAAGCCATACTTTACAAGGAAATGCAAAGGATTTTAAATGGGGAGTTGAGCAGAATACGGCTTTTGCTGAACTAAAACACCATTTTACCACAACCCCAATACTCCTCCACTTTTTCCCAGAAAGAGAAACTGTAGTAGAAACCAATGCTGGAGTCTTTGCACTCAGTTGCGTTATTTCCCAATACTTTAAGAAAAAACTAGATCCAGTAGTATTCCATTCATGAAAATTGAACTCAGCAGAGCGCGACGATGAAATTCTGGATGAGGAGCATCTCGTGATCCTAGAAGCATTCAAGGAATGGAGAGCCTACTTGATTGGAACAAAAAAACTGATTACAGTCTTTACCGGCAATCAAAACCTACAATACTTTGACAGCACGAGACTCTGGAGTGGCTGTCAAATTCGATGGGCATAGAAGTTAGTAGAAGACAATGTTCATATTGTATACCGACCAGGCACAAAGGGCGAAAAAGCCTGATGCATTAAGTAGATGGCCAGAGTAATATCCTTCAGAGAGAGCTACACCTTGCGAACAGAAACCATTAAAACCAGAAGGTTTCCTAGTATCATTAGTAGCGAGGGTGGGCCATGCAGGAGTAGACTGGGATAGAGGCAAGGATTTGGATTCAGAACCTCGCAGAGGTAGAAAGGAATCAGTTATTAGGATCAAGAGATTGAGTAAAAAGGCATACTTGCCAATGAAGGACTCAACAATAGTGGCAGAGCATGACCTGTATGCTATAGAGGATGACATTGTCCTGAAATATGGGCAAGCATTAAAAGGATAAGAACAGTGGTAAGGCTACGTGAAGGAACTTGAGAAGGAGTTGCTCCAAGAAGTGGGTTGGCAGTTCATAGCAGGATCTCCACTGGAGCAGTAGTAATCGATGCCAATTATATCAGAAATTCAAGTGCGTACTATTCAATAATAAGAAGATAGACTACCAGATAGGAATGGGTGATCGCATAGCTCAACTGAGGGTAGAAAAGATAAATTCAATAGGCATGTGGGAGGTAGGCGACTTGAAAGAGACAGAACGCGGGACCGAAAGATTTGGTAGCTCCAATATAGGGACAAGATCCATGATCATCAAAGAACAAGAACCCAGCATCAGCTACCTGCAGGAATCGGCTAAAGACAATAAACATTGGTACAACATTTCAGAAGTACCAGAAATGGTTCTAATGTCAAACTGTTTGGTAGAAGCCAAACTGAAGTATATAACTAAGGGACGTAGGCCAAAATCTACGATTGAAGAATCTGTCGCGAAAGGCTCATCTCGATAAAATAGGAAAAGTAAAGATTTAAAGTGTCGAATAATATTATATTGATAAGATCTCTTCTCCATTACTTGATGATGTCTGTAAAGCTAGGGAGGCACTTTGATATTTATATCTCATGTCTGCGTATTTGCGGACTACTTCTAACTACTATGCCTCCAAGGTACCACTCTGCTTTTAATACGCACACTTCCAGAATCTTATAAGTGCTTGCACCATTTGACCATGAAACTTATCGCACCCTTTCACGGTTACGGAATAGTATTCCTCCCTTGAGATGACTGCACTATTTATGATAACAAGCAGCGGCCTCCAACTTAGTGGTCTGTATAGACTATTATGCTACTCTAGTCTTTTTGACTGTCGTTCCAGTAGTCTATTTAGTCATGAAGTGATCAAGTTCATACCAGACTATCTAGTGCCAATTGCAAGTCTGAGCCCAACGTGGCAATGTCTTAAGAGTCTCCAACTTATCTAGGTCTACCTTTCTGAGCGTGCTTCCCCTTGGTCTGCTGTCCTGCGTGGAGGGGTCCTATCCCTAGGACCAACCAACATGCAGCTGATCGCAGAAAGGTATGGGTGGATTGAGTATGGCCCCAATAGCTTCTGCTACTGGGACATCTTCTGGGAGTATTTAGCAAAAAATGTCCAATCGCTTTTGGCCAATAGTTTAGGAAGTCCAACTTTGAAGCCTACTATCTCAATGCACCGCCCCCAGATTTCTTCCGTTCTACTTCCCAGATGTTGCCAAAGGTCCCCTCCCGTATACCCTGTGAACAGCATGCGGTTGGATGGACAGTGGCGATGTATATGGTGTTATAAAGTGAACTACATTGATGTGACTTTTTAGTTAGGGGATGCAACTCTCAAAATCTTGCTAACGACATGTGGCTCCTATAAGGGGGCTGGAGGGAGGTGTTGGCACTTTGGAAAATCGAGGATCTGTGCGCAGTTACCCTACCATGAGGTCTGTGCACTGTGTCTCTGATTTCCAGATGCCTAACATGAGATTCTTCCTTCCCGGCTTCACCTCGAATGCCTTTATATCTTCTTATATTTTTTCTAAATACATTTTAAAACTCAGTCCTGTCAGGATAAGAAACCTCCCGCGTTTAATTAGCAATGGTAGTGTCATGAATGTGGCCTTGCGAGGAAGAGGCTTTCACATGACTCATAGTTATGAGTCATAGGTATGTTATGTTTCGCACATGACCTCATTAGAGGTCATGGGTTGCGCACATATGACCACTACGGTCATATGATATGGTTATGATTATATGTTATGTTTCGCACATGACCTTATTTAGAGGTCAGGGGTTTTGCACATGTGACCACTTTGGTCATATGACTAGTTTATGATGTTTTGGTATGACTCACAGTTGTGAGTCATAGGTGGCTCGTGACTTGAGGAGTGAGTCACAAGTGCGTGAAGGGCAACTATATAAGGAGGCCAGTAGGGCCGAGTAGATAGGCACCTCTCTTCTTCGTTTCCGTTTGGCGTTGGCTGTGGTGGACGCCCGTCTCCCTGTGTGCACGAGCACCGTGGGGGAACGCCTCGGCTAGTAACTTCGGGGCCTGTCTCGCTTGGAGATTTGGCCATACCCTCCTAGTCTTACGGTTCAAGTTGGGACTACTCTTGTTGGAGACCGCCTAGCAAGACACGAACACGATTACCGATAGTTGACACGGTCGCGTTCGGTTTCTGGCCTGTTCTGTCGGTTGGATCGGCTTGCACCCTACTGCTACACCCTCCCTCGGCTAGCACCCTACTGCTCCACCCTCTCCCGCCGCAGCCCACAGGCGGCTCCCTTTCTCGGTTACGTCGCGTTCCGGGATAACTTCTACGGTTTTCTGCTGCCAGCGCGTATCTCTGGCTTGGTTGTTATGGGGCTCACCCTGGTACGATTTTTCTTTTGTTTTTTTCTGAGATGTTCCGGGCGGTTACCTTCCTATGTTTTCCTGCTTTCTTCTTAGTTAGGCTTCTCCTATTCTCTGAGTTCGCTTGCGAGGTAGGGACGGGTTTTTCTTTGGGGCGAGATGTGCGGTTAGGCCCATACCAGAGGGTCTTGGAGATACGGTCGGGCCGGGCGGAAGGAGGAATGGGGATTGTTTATGCCATAGCTAGCGCTGCATGCACGTTCTTGTACCCTAAATAATAATGTAACACATGAAGATAAAAAAAGAAAAAAAAAAAAGAAAAAAGAAAAAAAAAGGCCGAGTAGATAGGCCATCCTCCATCTCCTCTCCACACCCGGCGATTGAAATCAACCCTCAACGCTAGGTACTCACAAACCATCCACCCCCCCTCTCCTCCCACATTGGCTTCGGCCTAGGAGTGACGGCCACCTCCCCCCTTTCCTCACTGCCATCGCTTGCTCCTTTACGCGGCGTGGCTTTCCTTCCTCTGGGTTCCGGTACTGCTTTTCTGCTGCCCGTTCTCGCCCCTTTCCTCGCTTAGGGAGGCCCCTCCTCACGGTCGGCGACTGTTCGCTTCCCATGCTTCAGACGGCTGGGAACACGCTTTCTGCGGTACGCGAGGAATACTCTTTAGGCCTAATGGTCGACCTCGCTCCTCTCCTTCCTTGGGACCTCTCATCTTCGTTTCAGTTTGGCGTTGGCTGTGGTGGACGCCTGTCTCCCTGTGTGCACGAGCACCGTGGGGGAACGCCTCGGCTAGTAACTTCGGGGCCTGTCTCGCTGGGAGATCTGGCCATACCCTCCTAGTCTTACGGTTCAAGATGGGACTACTCTTGTTGGAGACCGCCTAGCAAGACACGAACACGATTACCGAGAGTCGACAAGGTCGCGTTCGGTTTCTGGCCCGTTCTGGTGGTTGGATCGGCTTGCACCCTACTGCTACACCCTCACTCGGCTAGCACCCTACTGCTCCACCCTCTCCCGCCGCGGCCCACAGGCGGCTCCCTTTCTCGGTTACGTCGCGTTCCGGGATAACGTCTACGGTTTTCTGCTGCCAGCGCATATCTCTGGCTTGGTTGTTGTCGGGCTCACCCTGGTGGGAGTTTTCGTTTGTTTTTTTCTGAGATGTCCCGGGCGGTTACCTTCTTATATTTTCCTGCTTTCTTCTTAGTTAGGCTTCTCCCATTCTCTGAGTTCGCTTGCAAGGCAGGGACGGGTTTTTCTTTGCGGCGCGATGTGCGGTTAGGCCCATACCAGAGGGTCTTGGAGATACGGTCGGGCCGGGCGG
>JACCEG010000025.1:110624-128727 GCA_014065205.1 Tuber brumale | reverse complement strand
TCTCCTCTACACACCCGGCGATTGAAGTCAACCCTCAATGCTAGGTACTCACGAACCATCCACCCCCCCTCTCCTCCCACGATGGCTTCAGCCTAGGAGTGATGGCCACCTCCCCCTTTTCCCCCTGCCATCGCCTGCTCTTTTATGCAGCGTGGCTTTCTTCCCTCTGGGTTCCGGTACTGCCTTTCTGCTGCCCGTTCTCGCCCCTTTCCTCGCTTAGCTAGGCCCCTCCTCACGGTCGGCGACCGCTGGCTTCCCATGCTTCAGACGGCTGGGAATACGGTTTCTGCGGTAGGCGAGGACTACTCTTTAGGCCGGATGGTCGACCTCGCTCCTCTCCTTCTTTGGGAACCTCTCTTCTTCATTTCCGTTTGGCGTTAGCTGTGGTGGACGCCTGTCTCCCTGTGTGCCAGCGCACCATGCGGGAACGCCTTGGCTAGTAACTTCGGGGCCTGTCGCGCTTGGAGATTTGGCCATACCCGCGTAGTCTTAGGGTTCAAGTTGGGACTACTCTTCCCGGAGACCGCCTAGCAAGACACGAACACGATTACCGATAGTCAACACGGTCCCGTTCGGTTTCTGGCCCATTCTGGTGGTTGGATCCGCTTGCACCCTACTGCTACGCCCTCCCTGGGCTAGCACCCTACTGCTACACCCTCTCCCGCCGTCGCCTACAGGCGGCTTCCTTTCTCGGTTGCGTCGCGTTCCGGGATGACTTCTACAGTTTTCTGCTGCCAGCGCGTATATCTGGCTTGGTTGTTTGTGGGGCTCACCCTGGTGCGCTTTTTCGTTTATTTTGTTTCTGAGATGTTCCGGGCGGTAACCTTCTTATGTTTTCCTGCTTTCTCCTTAGTTAGGCTTCTCCTATTCTCTGAGTTCGCTTGCGAGGAAGGGATGGGTTTTTCTTTGGGGCGAGATACGCGGTTAGGCCCATACCCGAGTGTCTTGGAGATACGGTCGGGCCGGGCAGGAGGAGGAATGGGGATTCATTATGCCATAGCTAGCGCTACATGCAAGTTCTTATACCCTAAATAACAACATATACATGAAGATAAAAAAAAAGAAAAAAAGAAGAAAAAGAAGAAAAAGTCCGGGTAGATAGGCATGCTCCGTCTCCTCTACACACGTGGCGTTTGAAATCAACCCTCCACGCTAGGTACTCATAAACCATCCACCCTCCCTCTCCTCCAACGATGGCTTCGGCCCACGAGTGACGGCCACCTCCCCCTCTTCCCACTGTCATCGCTTGCTCTCTTACGCGGCGTGGCTTCTTTCCCTCTGGGTTCCGGTACTGCCTTTCTGCTGCCCGTTCTCGCCCCTTTCCTCGCTTCGCGAGGCCTGTCCTCACAGGTGGCGGCCGCTCGCTTCCCATGCTTCAGACGGCCTGGAACACGGTTTCTGCGGTATGCCAGGACTACTCTTTAGGCCTGGTAGTCGCCCTCGCTCCTCTCCTTCCTTGTGGACCTCACTTCTTCATTTCCGTTTGGGGTTGGCTGTGCTGGACCACTGTCTCCCTTTGTACACGCGCGCCGCGGGGGAACGCCTTGGCTTGTAACTTCTGGGCCTATCTCACTCTGAGATTTGGCCATACCCTCCTAGTCTTACGGTTCAAGTTGGGACTACTCTCGTTGAAGACTGCCTAGCAAGACACGAATACGATTACCGATAGTCGACACGGTCGCGCTTGGTTTCTGGTCCGTTCTGGCGGTTGGATCGACTTGCACCCTACTGCTACATCCTCCCTCGGTTAGCACCCTACTGCTCCACCCTCTCCCGCCGCAGCCCACAGGCGGCTCCCTTTCTCGGTTACGTCGCGTTCCGGGATAACCTCTCCGGTTTTCTCCTGCCAGCGCGTATCTCTGGCTTGGTTGTTGTGGGGCTCACCCTGGTGCGAGATTTCTTTTGTTTCTTTTTTTCTGAGATGTCCAGGGCGGTTACCTTCTTATGTTTTCCTGCTTTCTTCTTAGTTAGGCTTCTCCTATTCTCTGGGTTCGCTTGCGAGGTAGGGACGGGTTTTTCTTTGGGGCGAGATGTGCGGTTAGGCCCATACCAGAGGGTCTGGCAGATACAGTTGGGCCGGGCGGGAGGAGGAATGGGGCTTGTTTATGCCATAGCTAGCACTGCATACAAGTTCTTGTACCCTAAATAACAACGAATACATGATGATAAAAAAAGAAAAAGCAAAAAAAGCAAAAAAAAGGCCGTGTAGATAGGCACGCTCCGCTTCCGCCATTTTCCCCCCCCCCTATATTTCTTCCTCGTTTTCAACACTATCAGCGTCCGGTGTGCCCTCACAATCTCGCTGTCCTAGGAACCAGGCAGTGGCCTCCCTGCCACGACAGGCATGACTTCTACAGTTCCCCTTCCCCCCTCTGTGCACTCCTCTGTGCCAGGAGTTCGCCCCCATGTCCCCCTCCTCCTGGAGCTCCTAGAGAGGTCCTCGACGGACGCGGGGATCTCCAACCAG
Source organism: Tuber brumale (assembly GCA_014065205.1). Lineage (NCBI taxonomy): Eukaryota > Fungi > Ascomycota > Pezizomycetes > Pezizales > Tuberaceae > Tuber > Tuber brumale. The sequence goes on along the minus strand of JACCEG010000025.1, from coordinate 126,260 downwards.
CTCTTCCCGCCTATAAGTTCAACAGAGCTTGACGACCTCTCCCTGGAGAAGGCTGTCATCTTTCCCCTCCTCTGCACCTGGCTCCTGGCATCAAGGTCAATCTCCACTCAGATTGATAAACTGGCCCTCGGGGTCGCCCCCCTTTCGGGGCAAGTCGACGAACTCTACTCCCTCAGAGAGAAACCCCAGCGCCCTCCTCCACCCCCATGCCCCGCACCCACAGCGCCTGGCACCCACACANTCTGACCACACCACTTCCCCAGCTAGTACACCACCAGCAACCCCCACCCCAACGCCTGGTGCCCACAGCGCCTAGCACCCACACGGCTCAGGCAGCTCCTTCCCGAAAGGGTAAAGAGGTCACCATGTCCCCCCCTACCACAACCCTTCCCTGTGAGCTCACCCCCCTCTACGAGGGTGGTGGTGACACAGACATCCCCTGTTACAGCACAAAGGACCAGAAATGGTACAGCGACCTGGCCGCGTACGTGGCAAAATTCCCTCGATCCTCGGAGGCCCAGACATACAGGGAAGGAAAGTACCCCCCCCTCTCGGAGTTGCATCCCGTCCCCCGCGCTTCGGCTCAGTCCGGCGCCCCCTCCTATGCCCAGGCTGCTACTGCCATGGGAAAAAAGAAGGGAAAGTCGCGCAAAGCGAAGAATACCCCCACGGCTGCACAGGTTGCGTCTGGTCCAGCCCCTATGGCCCCCTCAAACGGGCCCTCGAGCCTCCCAGCTGTTGGGAGACGTTTCTCCGCCCTCAGGTCTTCCCCCTTCGCGCACTCCCGATCGGACTGAATAGCTGCCTCCTTCTCCGACATTGCCGCCTCGGTTCTATGAGAGGCGGGTTGCACTCTACCCCTTTCCTTCTCTGCCATGGTTAATAACTGCGGGGCAGTGACGCTTCTTGCCCTCTCTCCGTTCGTTCCCTCTACTGCCTATGCCCCCTACTACGACGCTCTCTCCACCAAGCTAAACCAATCCTTCCCAACCAGGGACTCGCCGTAGCTCCCTTTCCGCCCTGCCCCTAATGAGGTCCAGCTGGCGATCCACTCCCCACCCGTCGCCTACCTTCCCGATGAAGACGACGACCTTCTACAGTCCCTGAGCAACACCATCCTGAACGTCAAGAACGTTCAGATTCTCTCCACCCGCTACCTAAACCCCGACAGGCCCTCCAGGATCCTCAAGAGAGCGACCTCCGTTATCGTAACAGTTGTGCCTGAAAATGAGGCCTCTATGCTGGGCAACGCTTACCTTTTCTCCTCTTAATGCAAGATCGAAAGAGCCTACTCAGCTAACAGCCTCACTCAGTGCCGTAACTGCTGGGAGTACGGCCATCACTCAGCCAGGAGCAAGGTTGATCCCCCGGTCTGCCCAATCTGCGCCCTCTCCCACCAAAAACAGGCACACAGATGTCAGAACCCCACATGCCCCAAGGGCGGTAACCGCAGAGCTGTGGTTGACTGCTGCCCAACCTCTCCCTCGTTGTGTGCGATCTGCAAGAGTCAACACCCGGCGTTCGCTAGAGAATGCCCATCGAGACCTCACCCTCCTCCTGCCCGTGGGAGGTCCCCTCCACCGACGCATGAAGAAGCTATGGACACGACGAACGACTCCGGCGAGGGTCCTTCAACTGGTTCACGATCCCTCCTGCCCCCCTTTCGTCTTGAAACACCCCGCCCTAGGCGTGTCGGTGCCCCCCCAACACATCCCCCCGTCCCTGCCCCAAACCCCCAAGGAGGTGCCCTGCCGAATCCCGCATGGCAGGTATCTCCCACTCCTCTCCCCCAGCCTGAGACGCCGGAAGGCGTGTAATGGTTGGTCACACCTCTCCTACGAGTTCCGCGCTGGCGGCGGACCTGTCTCTTATACACATCTAGATGTGTATAAGAGACAGTCTCTGGCTTGGTTGTTGTGGGGCTCACCCTGGTGCGAGATTTCTTTTGTTTCTTTTTTTCTGAGATGTCCAGGGCGGTTACCTTCTTATGTTTTNGTATCTCCCACTCCTCTCCCCCAGCCTGAGACGCCGGAAGGCATGTAATGGTCGGTCACACCTCTCCTACGAGTTGTGCACCGGCAGCGAACGCCCGGAATCCGATATCCATTCTTCAACACAACTGCTTGCGCAGCTGGGAAGTGTTTCTCTCCCTCTTTAATTCGTTTTCTTTGCTGGATCACCCCCCTACCCTTGTTGCCCTTCAGGACCCCCCTTCGCACAGGAACAGACCTCCGTCGTTCCAAGGATTCAAACCCTTTCTGCCCCCTTGCCCCATTGGTGGCAAGCGCAAAGTGGCCTGCTATCTCCATCTCTCCACCACTCAGCAGTTTTCTGTCCTCCCAGTCTTTACTGATGCGCGGGACTGGATGGCTGTTGATTTTTACTCTTCTGCTGGCTTTTTTGATTCCTTTATTACCAAGTTTCGGGTTGTGAACCTCTATAGCACATGGGATGGTTCCCCCTTTCGCTGGACCATCACTCCAGAAGTTGCCTTCCCCCACACCTCTACACCGACGCTGGTCGTCGGAGACTTCAACATACACCACCCCTCAGCTGACCCGGGCCGCCTTTTCTCGATCTCGGACCTAGGCGCCTCGGCCCCTTACCTTGAAAAGGCTGCGGAAGAAGGTTTCTCCCTCTTAAACACCCCTAGTATACTCACCTACTTCCCCTTTGATCCCAACCTCCGCCCATCAGTCATAGACCTTGCATTTGCTAGCTCCTCTCTGTCCCCCAACTTTCAGTCGTGGGAGACTCTGTTGCCACTGACAGGCTCCGACCACGTCCCCATCCTGATTGTGCTTTCACAGCCGTTGGCCCGCCCTCCCCCCCCTGCCCCTGCGTGGAAGAAGACTGACTGGCCCTCCCTTGAACATGCGACCAAGGCTACAAGGTTCGACCCCCCTCCCCCACTCCCCACACCCCATTCTTTCTCGACCTGGTTCGACACTGCCTTGGGAAGACTTAGGACCGTCCTCAGGCTACACACCCCGGACAAGAGACCCTCCGCCCGATCCAAGCCATGGTGGACCCCTAACCTAACAACTCAAATGGCTGCCTTCCACTCAACGGTTCGGTCGGCGCAGCGGGATCCGCTCCCCGCGTCTAAAGAGCGGTGCAGGGAAGCCCACCTGCATTACTTCCAGGCTATTAAAAGAGCCAAAACTGATTATTGGAACAATTTCCTCAAAACCGCCACCCCCCAAACGCTCTGGACAGCGAAACGCTATGCCTTTGGAAGGCCCCCAGACAGATTCCCACATCTACCCGGGGCTGAGAGCCCGGTAGACATAAACACAGCCCTTCTCTCCCACTTCTTCCCGGTAAAACAGTCCTCGGGCCCTCCAGCGATTATGCGCGAATTCAGGGACGTTCCCCCGCTATCAGCAGAGGAGATAACAGTCGCACTCTACAGCTCCTCCTTGTCCTCCGCTCCCAGCCCCGACCAGATCCCATACTCTGTCTGGAAGAGGGTCCACGTGTTGAACCAGAGCATCCTCCCCTCTATCCTCGGCCCCCTCGTCCGGTATGGCCACCACCCCCCCTCCTTGAAGAGAGCGAACGGGATAGTCCTCGACAAGCCAGGGAAACCCTCCTGCGACACGCCAGCGTCATTCCGTATTATCGTCCTCCACGAGACCATCTCCAAGATCCTAGAAAGGGTTATGGCCTCCCGCCTCTCTGACCTGGCCCGCCTCCTAGGCCTCCTGTCCCCCCACCAGACCGGTTCCCTTCCAGGTCTGAGTACCTTTGATGCTGCGGCAACCCTCTCTCATGAAGTTCACCTTTTCATGCGCCCAAAGCTCCAGGTCTCGACTCTCTTCCACGACATTAAAGGCGGATTAGACAATGTTTCAGCCCCCATTCTATGTGACACTGCTTGCCACTAAGGCGGTCAACCCCTACATGGTCTCGTGGATCAGGTCCTTCCTCCGCGGCCGCTCCTGCCGCCTGGTTTTCCAGGGGGCCCCCCAGATCTTTTCGCCAATCTCTGTCGGCACCCCCCTGGGGTCTCCGATCTCTCCCCTCCTGTTCGTGATTTATGTATCCTCACTACATTTCTCGGTCCCTCGTGGCCTAATCCTTTCCTACGTGGACGACTTCGCTGTCACGGTCGCCTCTGGTTCTTACCGCAGAAACGTTCAGAGGCTTCAAGGCATCACCAGGGCTCTCCAGGCGAAAGCTGGAAGGTTGGGTCTAGCCTTTTCGATCCCAAAGACAGAGCTCATGGACTGGGTAACCCCAGCGCAGAAGGTCCATCCTCCCCCGATCCCTGTCTTGATAGACGGGCTCCTTTTCCGCCCCTCCAAATTGATACGCTGCCTTGGATATTGGTTCGAGCCCTCATCCACTTCCTGCGATAAAGGCACTACCTCCCACTTAACGAGGAGGCTCGGCAGGGCCCAAGGAGCCTTCGTCACGATCAAATGGCTTTCCAGGCCCGGCAAAGGTCTCTCCTCCTCTCTCTGCCACCGTCTGGCGTCATCCCTTATCTCTCCCATCCTCCTCTACGGAGCCGACCTTTTCTCGCCAAGCCTCATTCTCCTAGACAGGATGTCCGTTTTTTGGAAGGCCATCCAGAGATGGGTGACGAACTGTTTCTCGTCCACCCCGATTGGCATCCTGGCATGTGAGTCGGCCTTACCCCCCCTCCCGCTTCTGGTTCTCCACCGACAAAGGCTGGCAGAGGTTCGGCTTGTCTGCCTTTCCCCTGAGACCAACCCGGCGACGGCCAGGCTTCACCAGTCCTTCCCTATCTCCTCCTCCTTCCGGGCTTCGGAAGACCACTGCCGTTACACTAGGGGTCTGACATCCGTTTATGCTCCGCTCCTCTGGAAAACCTCTCCCCCCTGTCCTTCCATATGGAAACATCTTCCGTTGGACGCTATTGCCCACAGGACTATCCAATTCATCAACCCATGAGGCCCAGTTCCAGTGGCCTCCCCCGGCCTCCTTCCTCCCGACCAGCTCCCTGTGGCGGCGGGTACCCTATCATACGAGTCGGTCAAGCTACGACTGCGAAACGCTTTCCTTCAAGACTGGTCTACTCAGTTTCCCCCCCCGCCTTACTACCCCTATGCCGCGTCCCTCAAACCCCATCCGTTCATGGGCCTGGGGAGATTCATAGTGGGCAGGATCCAGCAGATGCGCTTGAGCAAGAGTTACCTCGCTGCCCTTCCCCTCCTGGTTCACTGACGACCCCTCTCCCCTCTGCACTTATTGTGAGGAAGATGAGGAAGATTTCACACATGCCATCCTATACTGCGAGTCTCGCAAGGAGCCTCATAAGCGCCACATCTGGGGGCTCACGGACCTCGGCAGAGACAGCCCCCTATGGACCAACAAGGACTCCCTCCACTCCCTGGCGAGATACCTGAATGTGACCGCCACAGGCTTTCCTCCCGGCATGCCGCCTGCATGCTGCGACCCGGCGCTCGCTCCCGCTTCGGCTGAGGTGGCTCTCCCGATTTACGGTTTTGCGCCCTGAGCGTAGGCCCCCGCCCCCCGTTTGTTTCCGCCGGATACTTGCTTTCGCAGCCGGGTGGTTTTATTTCTCGTTATGATTTTTGCAGTTGTTTGTTTTAGTTCCAATGGATTTCTTGTCAGCTATCAGACTTTTTTTCTTTTTTTCTGCATTTTATTTTATTTTACGTTTTTTTTTTTAAATCATATATTGCTTGTTAGGTACAAGAACGTGCATGCAGCGTAAGCTATGGCAAAAAGAAAACCTTAATTCCAAACAAACAAATAAAAGAAACCATCGGCTCAGATCTCCAAGAATGACAAATTCGTCGCAAGCACCTCCAACGGTGACCACTCAAAATAGTAAGGAAAAATCAACAAACTTTCAATATATAAAAAACATGAGAAAATTCATCAACAGCAGTATGAAGCTCAACTCAGGGCAGCGGGGGGAGGTAGGTCCTCCCGAGGGGGTGAGAGCGGCCTAATTGGCGGCATGGGTGGCCGGAATCCGGTACCAGTAGTGCGGATGTAGTTGGCGAGGCCAATGATGGCAGGAAGTGAGGACCAAATTGGTGAGCCTTGGCCGATGTCAGAAACCCCATGGAGGTAGAGCGTCCTCTTATCAGTCTTAGCTGAGCATTGGAGTATTGCGTGGGTGAATGTCGCGACGTCCTCCTCGCAGAAGGTGCATAGGGTGGAGGACTGGGGGTCGTCCCAAGGGTGATGTGCGGCAAGATAGCTTTTCCCGGCCCTACCTTAGTGTATGCGTCCCGCGGTAAAGCGGTCGAGACCCATAAAGGCGCGTGGCTTTAGCGTGGCCTTGTATGGGTAGTAGAGAGGGGGTGGGGCTAGGTGAATCCAGTCATCCAGGAGTCTGTTTCTCAGTGAGGCCTTGAGGGCTTTGTAATTNTAGTAGAGAGGGGGTGGGGCTAGGTGAATCCAGTCATCCAGGAGTCTGTTTCTCAGTGAGGCCTTGAGGGCTTTGTAATTCGATAGGACGGGAGGTAGTGGAGCCAGCCCCGGCTCCAGGGCCAGGTAGGCAGGTGGGAACCTTGTAGTTTGTCTTATGGCCTGCAGCAGGAGGTGCGCCAGTGAGTCAATGGGTAGGTGTCTCCTCATGGGTTGTTCAGCTTTGTATTGGCGCCAGCCTAGTGGAATGTAGTTCTGAGTTCTCCCCACGAGCAGCTCCCTGTGTACGGATCTGTCTGGGTGGGAGGTGTAAGAGGGGAAGTCTGAGGGGAGCCTAGCTGACGCTGGGTTGTAGGCAGGGGAGGAGCAGGCTAAACGAAGCGCCAACATCCTTCTCCGGTGGGTGATCAACAGATCCAGGGGGGGGAGGCAGGCCTCAATGGCCAAAATGGTCATTGGGGTTGAGCTGAAGCAGTTCGTAACCCATCTCCTGACTTTGTTCCACAGGACCGACATCTTGTCTGTTGTGGCGAGTGTTGGTATCAGGAGGTCAGCTCCATACGTGAGGATAGGAAGGATGAGGCCCATAGCGAGCCTTCGGCACATGTGGGGGGGCATTCCAATCCCTGGAGGCGCAAGCCTCCTGATAGCAGAAAAGGCCCCAGAGGCCATTGTGAGTCGTTTGGTGAAGTGGGTGGTTGTTTCCAGGGTGGGGGTGAACCAGTACCCCAGCCATCTTAAAGAAGAGGAAAGTGGAAAAATAAAGCCCTTTAGAGCTATCGGCTGGTTGGAGATTGGAGATCTGTCCTTAGGCGTCCTCCAGTGTATCAGTTCCATCTTGGGGATTGAAAAGGAGACTCCAATCCGTGCTGCCCTGCTCTGAAGCAAAGAAAAACAATATTGAAGATACCTAATATTCCCCCTATAAGAAGCAGTAGAAACCGTAATTGAAAAATCATCAACATAGGAAAAAATCACCCCTCGGGGTATAGAAACATGCAATTCAGAAACATAAATCACAAACAACAAAGGAGAAACAGGCGACCCTTGAGGAGTCCCCACCTGAACAGGAGAAAAAATGCCAGGAGCTCCCTGAAACAGTAAACGATAAGAACGATCTGTAAGAAAGGAACGAACCCAGGCTACCAGGGATTTGGGAGTACCTTTGGCTCTGAGTTTAGCTGTAAGAAGGCTAGAGGAAACATTATCCAACCCCCTCTTTATGTCCAGAAACAGGGAGGAGGCTTTGTAGGAGGGGTTTTGTCTTGCCCTAACTTCCTGGGTGAGGGCAGCAGTGGCATTAAAGGTTGAAAGGCCGGCTAGTGAACCACACTGATTGGGGTTCAGGAGCCCCACTTCGCAAGCAATGAGGGAGAGGCGGGTTGCTACTATTCTTTCCAGTATCTTCGAGAAGGTTTCAAGTAGAACAATAATCCGGAACGAGGCCGGAGTGGAGTAATCTGATTTTCCTGGTTTAGGTAGGACCACCCTGTTAGATATCTTGAGGCACCTGGGGTGGTGTCCGTATGCCAAGAGGGGGGCAAGAAGAGATGTGAGTATGTTTGGGTTGATGGTGTGGACTTTGTCAGCTATCGGACACACTTAGGAGGATTTTATAGTTTGGTGCGATTGTTTCTTTTGTGTTTGCGGGTTTTTGAGATTAAGGTTTTTCTTTATGCCATAGCTAGCGCTGCATGCAAGTTCTTGTACCATAAACAAAGAATATATGAAGATAAAAAAAAAAAGAGTAAAAAAAAAAAAAAAGAGGCCGAGTAGATAGGCTCTTCACGCTTCGTTCTAAGTTATTTCCTTACTTATTACTATATGCTTTTACAAATATGAAACCTTTACGCTCTTTACGAATATATACCTACGAGACGAGGACTCTACTATAAGAGTTGAGTTGAAGAAAGAGTACGATAGGCGATAAGGACTAGAGATACGAGAGTCTCTCCCACCTTATCGCAGACCCAGGTCTAAGAACTATCGTCGATAGAGAAGACAAGAGATGTATCGTCTACCTGTTGCGGAGAACTGATACTGGTTAGGGATCATAACATTACGAAGCATCACTTATAGTGACGCTTAGACGATTGCAAGACGGACTATACCTTTGAGGATCAGTCCTTGGAGCTACCTGAGGTAGCAGATGAATTACAACGAACGGTTTCGCAACTTGGGCAAACCCCAAGCCCATCAACACCAGAAGAACAATCAATATATGTGGAGTCAAGCTCCAAAAAAGAAGACAAAAGAATGGAAGGACCAGGACTGATCGGAGGGGAAGGGGCAGGCCCTACGCCAGGTCCTACACCAAGCCCAGTACCGGAAGCAACGCCCGAGCTGAGTCGTGAACACATGGAAGAAATCCTGAGACTGTTGGGGCAACATCGGCCAAAAGTCAAACAACCAGAGATATCCGCAGGAAACAGACACCAACTCCAGAACTGGTTGGCCGAATTAACAATCAACTTCCACGCCACAAACTGGCAAGAAGTACACGTTGCAGAAAAGATCATTTACGCTTCGAGTCTCCAACAGGGAGACGCAAGCAAATGGCTCATAGCATACACGGAAGGCAATAAACTAATAGGATGCAGGAGCTTAGACGAATTCAAGGAAGCAATCAAACCGCAGTTTGGAGAAGTGGACCCAAGGGGTGCAGCTCGAATCCACATTATGAACATGGAACAAGGATCCCGCTCCATGACGGAATATTGGAACGAGTTTAGACTCCACCAAACGGAAGCATTATTGGACGATGTAACGGCATCACCAGACCTATACGCGGGCATGTCAGAAAGATTACAGATGGAATTCAAACACTTCGACTCCAAGACCACTACAGTCGACAAATTGGCCACATGGGCCATCAAGAAGGAAACTCGACTAGCAATCCTAAAGAAGCTAAAAAAGGAAAAGCGTGGAAGAACAAAGGAAACTTCGACACCAAGGAACACGGACGGAATGTTCAGACCGATATCGCAGGCCTACGAAGGAAGTTTCAAACCTGGAGTTGATCGAGAGGTGGAAATGAACAAGGCACAAAGCCGGCGGCCCCTCAACGTATCCAATGCGGAATACAAAAAGCGGAGAGAGCAGAATCTCTACTTAAGGTGCGGCGAAAAAGGACACCAAATCAGAGAGTGCTGCAACCGAGCAGACAACAGACAGAAAACAATGACGCCTGCCCAAGGCGACTACTGGATCAGGCAGCAGAAGAGAACCAACTGGAGAGAGATGACGACGAAGGAGGATCAACCGGAAAAAGAGAACGGTGCGCAGTAAGAGATAGTCTGGTAGACAAGAAGGGGAGGAAAACCATCAGGAAGGGGAAGACGGAGACGAATGGAACGAAAAAGATCACCATGGTAAATTACTACACGGCACTACAGGAAGAAGAAGGAGATCATATTATGATTAAAACAACATTATACGACACGAAAAAGAAAGGTACCACAATACACACGATGCTCAACTCGGGGGCAACGGAAGATTTCATCGACAAAGAAATCTGCGACAAATACAACTAACACCTGATCCCGACCCGAAAGAAAAGAAAGGTCTATTTAGCAGAGGGAAAACCCAGCACTATGGGACCAATAACCCATACAGTGCAAGTACCTATGGCCATAGGCAGCCATAGGGAAGAGGCAACCTTCCAGGTAGCAAACCAGAAGAACCACGAGATAGTTCTAAGAATGCCATGGTTACGACAACATAATCCCACAATCGACTGGGATAACAACAAGATTACATTCGCTAGCGAACATTGCACGACAGGACGTCTCAACAGTTCGCCAGTGGTGTATACGACACCAGAAAGAGAGGCACAAGAAGCGAACCTGAAGGCATGATTTGATCAACTCAGAGAAGAACTGGATCGGAGAATCAGATTCAAGAAGTTGCACAAGAAGGCGCTGGGACCAACAAAGCGCTCCAGACAAGCGGGACATCATGACCTATATGCCGACTAAGACAAAACGATCCAAGCAAGGGGTCAAGAGACGATATCAATCAGGATAGCGATAGGATTACCTCCAGGCACCTATGGACGGATAGCACTATGCAGTGGACTAGCAGTTAATAAACGACTCATTACTAATGCAGGGGTCATCGATGCTGACTATACAGGAGAAATCAAGGTGGTACTAGCCAACCTGGGGGATATCGACCAAGAAATCTAACAAGGAGATCAGATAGCGCAGTTGATCAGCGAAAAAATCAACAAAGAAGAAATGCATGAAGTACGAGAACTTCATAACACCATAAGAGGAGCGAAAGGCTTTGGCAGCATGGATAGCGCGAAGACCAAGAAAGAGGAGACGGCACAGATTTGAGAAATATTGGCCCACGCATTCGGACAATATTACAAAAGAGGAGACTTTACAGGAATCCTCAAGTAGAATCCACGAGAAGAGAAGCTGGAATTGGCTGGGATCAATATGAGCACCGAATTGGCAATATGACAAAAACAACAACGAAAAGAGAAGTAGTGGTACAATATAATACCTCAAGAATACCACCAGTTCACGAACCTGTTCCAAGAAAAGGAAGTAGACTGACCACCACCAAGGAGGCCCGGAGTAGATCACGAGATCAACATCGAAAAAGATGAGAAGACGCAAGCTAAGAAAAGGATTCCTTATCAATGCCTCTACCCATTGGGGGAAAAGGAGTTGGAAGAATTACGCGGATATATTCAACAGAATATGAAGAAAGTATGAATACTACACGCGTTCGCATCCGCGGGGTCACCTATCCTATTCGTCAAAAAGAAGGGCGGAGAGATGAGACTTTGCGTGGATTACTGAGCCCTCAACTCGGTAACGAAGAAAGACCGATACACGCTACTATTGATTGGAGAGGCCCTGGATCACTTAAGGCCGGCAAAATATTGCACCAAATTGGACATCAAGGATGCCTATCACAACATACGAATAAAGGAAGGAGACGAATGGAAAACGACCTTCACAACAAGATACGGGATGTACAAGTATTTGGTTATGCCATTTCGCCTGACCAAGGTGGCGGCATCATTCCAACGATGGATCAACCAGGTACTCAACAAATTCCTGGATATATGTTATATCATCTACCTAGACCATATGCTCATATATTTGGAAGACCTAGAACAACACAGAAAGGACATCAGCAATATCATGAACAAGATTCAGAAATCGGGAATGAAGATCAAACTATCCCAATGCGAGTTCCACAAGAAGGAAACCGAGTATCTAGGATTTATCATCAAGGGAAATGGAGTCCAAATGGACCCAGTCAAAGCAGCGGCTATATGGGACTGGACGCAGCCGAACAACAAAACCGACATCCTATGTTTCATGGGATTCTGCAACTTTTATTGCAGGTTTATCGAAGGGTTTAGCAGGATGGCGAAACCCTTGTATAACCTAAAGAAGAAGGATGCGAAATGGGAATGGGGAGAAAAGGAGCAGAAAGCAAACGACGATATATGAACTAAACTCACAACAGCACCAATATTGGTGCATTTGATCCACGAAGAGAAACAACAATTCAGACAGAAGCATTGAAATACGTCTGCTCTAGAATCCTATCCCGCAAATGCGGGGATGGGAAATGGCCCCCGGTATGCTACTGATCAAAGACAATGACACCGGCTGAATGCAACTACGACGTGGCCAACAAAGAACTATTAGCCATAGTTCAAGCACTCAAAGAATGGAGAAGATACATCCAGAACAATGACCACCATGTCAGAATTCTCACGGACCACAAGAACCTAGTTCCCTTCATGACAACGAAGGAACTCAACGATAGGCAAATCTGGTGGATAGACAGCATAAGCAAATACAACTTCAAAATCGAATACCAACCAGGAAAAGAAGGAGGGAAATCCGACGCCTTAACCAGGATTGCAAGCGACAAATCGCAAGACAAAGAGGGCGAAAGGATCAAGCAGAAATATCAAGTTCTGCTTCCAAAGGAATACTTCGAAGCCATGGAATCAACCGAGATCCAGGACGAGGACGACGAAGAATTGCTGAAAGCAATTGAAGAAGGAAAAGAGTTTCCAGAAATAAAGGAAAGCATGGAAAGACGGGACAAAGAAAGAAAAGGAGTGGCCTTAGGCTTTTGTGAATGGAAAAACCACTATATGTGGTACGACGGAAAGATATGGATACCAGAGGAAGAGAATATAAGGACGAACCTTATCAAGAAATACCACAACGACAAACTGGCAAGAGACGCAGGAACAGCTAAAACAACACAGCTGATCACGCGGAAATACTACTGGCCGGGATTAAGGGAATCAGTCAAACGATACGTCAAAAACTGCGATATTTGCCAAAAGACGAAGGTGGTAGGGCACGCACCATATAGGCTGTTAAAACCCAATGAGGCACCAGAGAAACCATGGGCATTCATATCTGTAGATTTCATAATGGATTTACCAAAGGCAAACGGATATGACTCAATCATGGTCGTGGTGGATCGCCTGACTAAAATGAGTCATTTCATAGCAACACTAATGAACATGATGGCACGGCAGTTCACAACAACATTCATCAAAGAAATCTTTCGACTTCACAGACTACCGAAAGACATCATCACCGATAGAGGGTCCATATTCACATCGGGAATATGGAAAGAGATAACGGAAGAACCGGGGATCAAAAGCAAACTTTCTATGGCCTTCCACCCACAAAATGAGAGGCAGACCGTAGGAACAAGCGGCATATTGGAACAATATCTACAAGCTTATATCAATTACCAGCAGGACAACTGGGACGAATTACTACTGATAGCGGAGTTTGCATACAACAACAGAAAGCAAGAAACAATTAAGACCATACCCTTTTATGCAAACTGCGGTCTGGACCCCGAAGATCAGGCTATAGGTTATATGACCAAAGGACTGATAACAGAAAAAGAAGATATGAGTCAATTACACAACACCTGACGAGCGGAAATGACGACGGCACAATTATGACAAAAAGAAAATTACGATTTACACAGAAAACCCAATCCACACCTACAACAAGTGGACAAGGTGTGGTTATTACCAAGGAACATACGAATGACACGACCATCCAAAAAGCAGGGTTACAAGAAAATGGGACCATTCGAGATACTGGAAAGGATAGGGAAACAAGCATATAAACATGTCCTTTTCCCATCCATGAAAATACAGAGGACATTTCACATTTCACTTTTGGAACTCTGTCAAGACAACAAACTTTCCCCACAGATGATTACACCTGTGCCACCTATCGAATTAGATGGAGAATCCGAATACAAACTCGACGAAATAATCGACTCCCGCTTGTATTACTGTAACCTTCAATACCATGCTAAGTGGACCGGTTACTCTCCAGAACACAATCAAGAGTGGTACCCAGCTACCAAGTTCACAAATGCGCGATATGCCCTCAACCTCTTCCACCAATGCTACCCACAGAAGCCGTCAGCCGAGCGTCGAAGATGTTCAGGAAGCCTACGAACTCGTGGGTAGCCCGCACGAGCCCTCCAGCAGATGCAGCCAAGTGGGCTGCGGGAGAAGAAGAAATCAGAATGAAGAAGGAGGAAGAGGAGAAGACTACCAAGGCCGAGTGGGCCAAGGTGGTCAACGATAACGAAAGAAACCATGCCCTCTATCACTAGACGGCATGCATTGACAACGGGTGCCCCGTGCACCTAGATGGAAAACAACAAAGCAACTTCTTCCTGAGCAAGAAGTCGGCGACAAAGCAGTCGCCACCAACCACCCCGATCCAAGCCGAATGGGTAACACAACCACAACCTCCGCCCAACGGCCCCTCACACCACAAAATCTCCTAGCAGAACTGCATATGTTGGCACTGCCTTTATCATCGAAGGCAACAATGGGAAGCCAGGCAGGGGACCCAAAAGGTTCCGAGGACGGAACCTAAGGAGGGGGAGGATACAAAAACCTTTGTATCCAAGGAACAACTGCGCCGAACGATCGTACGGTTGCAGCGAGAAAACAATTGGCTAGTGGAGGAAACAAAGCGGCAACAAGAAACGATGGTGCCCTTGGAAAACCAGGAAAGGAGATAGCAGCAGACGATCGATGGAGCATGAAGGGGAACGGAAATAGTTTGGGCTTCTTGCGACGACAAGATAGCGCAATCAGATAAAGTGCTACAAAAGGAAAGGCTCAAACGGAGAGCCATCAGCGACGCATTACGCGGATTCAGCTGCGAGGCAACCAACAGCTCTAAACACTTTAGGAGGGTCGCTGACCGCCTCCGCAATGAAAGATTTTAAGCTCAAAGAGACTCGATCTTAGGGAGGGAGGAGCTAATATCACGAATGTGGCCTAGCGAGGAAGAGGTTTTCACATGACTCATAGTTATGAGTCATAGGTATGTTATGTTTCGCACATGACCTCTTTAGAGGTCATCGGTTTCGCACTTATAACCACTTTGGTCATATGATATGGTTATGATGATATGTTATCTTTCGCACATGACCTCATTTAGAGGTCATGGGTTTTGCGCATGTGACCACTTTGGTCATATGACTAGTGTTGAAATTTTCTATTATTCTTTTCATAAGTATATTTCTTTTAAATAACTTGTATTTCTCTCCTTATTTATATTTTTTGGTTTACCTATAGATCACGAACATTACTACAGCAAGAGTATATACATGGGCTATTTCGCTTATATTTCATGATAACGATGGGATAATTGGATATATATTTTCTTATTGCATATGCGAGATATTTCGGTTATTTTTACTTATGTACTGCAGCCTTTTCAGAAGGTGCATTACTTGTTGATTTTCCGCTTAAAATCTCTCACACCATTACGATTTATATATATTTTAGTTGGGATTTACTTGGCAGTTTTTCAGGGTCAGACTTGTTCGCACTTATGTTTCTTACAAGATTTTCCCGTTTATTTCTTTTCTTCGCTTAAGTATGCGCACCTGTATATATAGCTGGCTACCGCTCCGAGTGTTAGAAAGAATTAAGGACAAGAACTACTACCAATCTGCCTTCCTACTCCTACCCTCCTCGCCTAAGTGTGCCTACAGTATACCTTTAATACTGTACCGTATTCTCGTACTCAAGCTATTAAGATTGTGCCGCTACATACAAATTCAATAGGTTATGAGCCCGGCGCATTCATAGTCATACGACATACACTCACACACTTCAATAGAAAACACTCTACTACTCTACCTCTCACAAACGAAATAATCGCTTCCTCAAACCGAACGGATTTATCACTTCCAACCTACGGTCGCAAC
>JACCEG010000025.1:27425-100441 GCA_014065205.1 Tuber brumale | reverse complement strand
CCTGAGGCCAACCCAGCAACTGCCAGACTCCACCCCTCTTTCCCGACTTCGTCCCCCTTCAGGGCCCTCGACGACCACTGTCACCACACAGGAGGGCTGACATCGGTCTATGCTCCCCTCTCATGGAGGACCGCTGTCCCCTCCCCGCCTATAAGGAAACACCTCCTGATCGATGCTATTGCCCATCGAACCCTCCCATTCATCCCCGCCTCCGGCCCTCTGCCTGTAGCCTCCCCCGACCTTCTACCACCCGCCTGTCTCCCAGTCGTATTAGACACCCCTGCCTACAAGTCGGTCAAACTCAAAATCAGATCGGCGCTCGTCAAAGAATGGAACGACCAGTTCCCTCCACCCCCTACCTACCTCTACCCCATGTCCCTCTCGCCCCACCCGTTCATGGGGCTTGGAAGGTTCATGGCAGGAAGGATCCACCAGATGCGCTCAGGCAAGAGCTACCTAGCTGCCCACCCTTCGTGGTTCACCGAAGACCCCTCTCCCCTCTGCCCGTTTTTCGAGGAGGACGAAGAGGATTTCGCCCATGCCATCCTGTCCTGCGAGTCCCGCAAGGAACCCCGTGAACGCCACCTCCAAGGCCTCACTTCGGTAGATTGGGACAGCCCCCTCTGGTCAGACCCCTCCGCTCTCAACTCCCTCGCTAGGTACATCAACGTCACGGCGACGGGTTTCCCGCCAGGTATGCCCCCGGCGGAAAGCGACCCCCAACACGAACCGGACAATGAGATGTCGGCCCTTCCGATCCACGGCTTCGCCCCCTAAGGGGGGTCAGGCCTATACCCGCTATGTTTTTCTTGCTTTACTAGGAAAAGGTTTTTTGTTATGATCATGTTTTTTACTGTTTTATTTCCTTAGGGATTTGGTGTCGGCTATCGGACACATTGTGGAGGATTTTACAGCTTGGTGCGAGAGTTCTTTTGTTACTTGCGAGCTTTTGAGATTAAGGTTTTGTTTATGCCATAGCTAGCACTGCATGCAAGTTCTTGTACCATAAATCAACCAATACATGATGATAAAAGAAAGAAAAAAAAAAATAAAAATAAAAAAAGAGGCCGAGTAGATAGGCAGCCCGGTAAGGGCCTCCCCCCCTTCCTCTGCCACCGTCTGGCTACATCATTGATCTCTCCGATCCTCCTCTATGGCGCGGACCTATTCTCCCCCAGTCTCACCCTCCTCGATCGAATGGCGGTCTTCTGGAGGAATGTCCAGAGATGGGTCACAAACTGCTTCTCCTCTACACCTGTCGGCGCCCTAGCTTGCGAGTCAGCCCTGCCCCCCATGCCCCTCCTGATAAGGCACCGCCAGAGGCTGGCGGCGCTAAGGCTGGTCTGCCTCCGGCCGGAAGCCAACCCAGCAACTGCCAGACTACACCCCACGTTCCCGACCTCATCCCCCTTCCGGGCCACGGACGACCACCGCCACCACACGAGGGGCCTGACGTCGGTCTATGCTCCTCTCTCATGGAGGACGCCCGTCCCCTCCCCTCCTATAAGAAAACACCTCCCAATTGATGCGATTGCCCATCGGACCCTCCCCTTCATTCCCACATCAGGCCCACTGCCTGTGGCTTCCCCTGACCTCCTCCCACCAGGATGCACGCCAGTAGCTGAAGGCACCCCCTCCTACAAGTCGGTCAAAGTCAAGATAAGAGCGGCGCTAGCCAAGGACTGGAACGACCAGTTTCCTCCACCCCCTACCTACCCCTACCCCGTGTCCCTGACGCCCCACCCCTTCATGGGGCTTGGCAGGTTCATTGCGGGAAGGATCCACCAGATGCGTTCAGGCAAGAGCTACCTCGCCGCCCACCCCTCATGGTTCACGGAAGACCCCACTCCCCTCTGCCCCTTTTGCGAGGAAGACGAGGAGGATTTCAACCATGCAATCCTGACCTGCGAGTCCCACAGGGTACCTCGTGAGCGCCACCTCCAGGGCCTCACATCGTTGGACAGGGACAGCCCCCTCTGGTCAAACCCCTCAGCTCTGGTCTCCCGCGCCAGGTATATAAACATCACGGCGACAGGTTTCCCACCAGGTATGCCCCCAGCGGCATGGGATCAACAACACCCCCAGGATGCGGCCGCGGCTGCTCTCCCAATCCACGGCTTTGCTCCTCAGTAAAAAGAAGCTATCATCCCCTAGTTACGATTTTCTTGGTTTGCTAGGGAATTTTGTTTTTTATTTTTCGTCATGAATATACGCTTTATTGTTTTATTTCCATAGGGAGTTGGTGTCGGCTATCGGACACGCTGGGGAGGTTTTTATAGTTTGGTGCGAGTATTTTTCTTTTGTTACATGCGAGTTTTGGAGATTAAGGTTTTGTTTATGCCATAGCTAGCGCTGCATGCAAGTTCTTGTACCATAAATCAATGAATATATGAAGATAAAAAAAAAGAAAAAAAAAGAAAAAAAAAGAAAAAAAGAGAAAAAGGCCGCGTAGATAGGCCATCCTCCGTCTCCTCTACACACCCGGCGATTGAAATCAACCCTCAACGCTAGGTACTCACGAACCATCCACCCCCCCTCTCCTCCCACGATGGCTTCGGCCTAGGAGTGACGGCCATCTCCCTCCTCTCCTCACGGCCCTCTTCTGCCCTTTTACGCGTCGAGGCCTTCCTCATTCTGGGTTCCGGTACTGCCTTTCTGCTGCCCCTTCTCGCCCCATTCCTCGCTTAGCGAGGCCACTCCTCACGGTCGGCGACCGCTCACTTCCCAGGCTTCAGATGGCTGGGAACACGGTTTCTGCAGTACGCGAGGACTACTCTTTAGGCCTGATGGTCGACCTCGCTCCTCTCCTTCCTTGGGAACCTCTCTTCTTCGTTTCCGTTTGGCGTTGGCTGTGGTGGACGCCTGTCTCCCTGTGTGCACGAGCACCGTGGGGGAATGCCTCGGCTAGTAATTTCGTAGCCTGTCTCGCTTGGAGATTTGGCCATACCCTCCTAGTCTTACGGTTCAAGTTGGGACTTCTCTTGTTGGAGACCGCCTAGCAAGACACGAACACGATTACCGATAGTCGACACGGTCGCGTTCGGTTTCTGGCCCTTTCTGGCGGTTGGATCGGCTTGCACCCTACTGCTACACCCTCCCTTGGCTAGCACCCTACTGCTCCATCCTCTTCCCCCGTCGCCCACAGGCGGCTCCCTTTCTCGGTTACATCGCGTTCCGGGATAACTTCTACGGTCTTCTGCTGCCAGCGCGTATATCTGGCTTGGTTGTTTGTGCGGCTCACCCTGGTGTGATTTTTCCTTGGTTTTATTTTTGAGATGTTCTGGGCGGTTACCTTCTTATGTTTTCCTGATTTCTCTTTAGTTAGGCTTCTCCTGTTCACTGAGTTCGCTTGCGAGGTAGGGATGGGTTTTTCTTTGGGGCGAGATGTGCGGTTAGGCCCATACCAGAGGGTCTTGGAGATACTGTCGGGCCGGGCGGAAGGAGGAATGGGGATTGTTTATGCCATAGCTAGCGCTGCATGCAAGGTCTTGTACCCTAAATAACAACAAATACAGGAAGATAAAAAAAAGAAAAAAAGAAAAAAAGAAGAAAAAAAGGCCGCGTAGATAGGCCAACCTGCGTCTCCTCTACACACCCGGCGATTGAAATCAACCCTCGACGCTAGGTACTCACGAACCATCCACCCCCCCTCTCCTCCCATGATGGCTGCGGCCTAGGAGTGACGGCCACCTCCACCCTTTTCCCCCTGCCTTCGCTTGCTCTCTTACGCGGCGTGGCTTTCCTCCCTGTGGCTTCCGGTACTACCTTTCTGCTGCCCGTTCTCGCCCCTGTCCTCGCTTAGCGAGTCCCCTCCTCACGGTCGGGGACCGGACGCTTCCCCTGCTTCAGACGGCTGGGAACACGGTTTCTGCGGTACGCGAGGACTACTCTTTAGGCCTGATGGTCGACCTCGCTCCTCTCCTTCCTTGGGGACCTCTCTTCTTCGTTTCCGTTTGGCGTTGGCTGTGGTGGACGCCTGTCTCCCTGTGTGCACGAGCACCGTGGGGGAACGCCTCGGCTAGTAACTTCGGGGCCTGTCTCGCTTGGAGATTTGGCCATACCCTCCTAGTTTTACGGTTCAAGTTGGGACTACTGTCGTTGGAGACCGCCTAGCAAGACAAGAACACGCTTACCGATAGTCGACGCGGTCTCGTTCGGTTTCTGGCCTGTTCGGGCGGTTGGATCGGCTTGCACCCTACTGCTACACCCTCCCTCGGCTCGCACCCTACTGCTCCACCCTCTCCCGCCGCAACCCACAGGCGGCTCCCTTTCTCAGTTACGTTGTGTTCTGGGATAACTTCTACGGTTTTCAGCTGCCAGCGCGCATCTTTGGCTTGGTTGTTGTGGGGCTCACCCTGCTGCTTGATTTCCTTTGTTTTTTCTGAGATGTCCTGGGCGGTTACCTTCTTATGTTTTCCTGCTTTCTTCTTAGTTAGGCATCTCCTATTCTCGGAGTTTGCTTGCGAGGTAGGGCCGGGTTTTTCTTTCAGGCGAGATGTACGGTTAGGCCCATACCAGAGGGTCTTGGACATACGGTCGGGCCAGGCGGAAGGAGGAATGGGCTTTGTTTATGCCATAGCTAATGCTGCATGCAAGTTCTTGTACCCTAAATAACAACAAATACATGAAGATAAAAAAAAAAGAAAAAAAAAGAAGGCCGCTTCGATAGGCCATCCTCCGTCTCCTCTACACACCTGGCGATTGAAATCAACCCTCAACGCTAGGTACTGACGCACCATCCACCCCCCCTCTCCTCCCACGATGTCTTCGGCCTAGGAGTGATGGCCACCTCCCCCTTTCCCCACTGCCATTGCTTGCTCTTTTACGCGGAGTGGCTTTCCTTCTTCTGGGGTCCAGTACTGCCTTTCTGCTGCCCGTTCTCGCCCCTTTCCTCGCTTAGCGAGGCCCCTCCTCATGGTTGGCGACCGCTCGCTTCCCATGCTTCAGACGGCCGTGAACACGGTTTCTGCGGTACGCGAGGACTACTCTTTAGGCCTGATGGTCAACCTCGCTCCTCTCCTTCTTTGGGTACCTCTCTTCTTCGTTTCCGTTTGGCGTTGGCTGTGGTAGACACCTGTCTCCCTGTGTGCATGAGCGCCGTGGGGGAACGCCTCGGTTAGTAACTTCGGGGCCTGTCTCGCTTGGAGATCTGGCCAAACCCTCCTAGTCTTACGGTTCAAGTTGGGACTACTCTTGTTGGTGACCGCCTAGCAAGACACGAACACGATTACCGATAGTTGACAAGGTCGCGTTTGGTTTCTGGCCCATTTTGGCAGTTGGATCGGCTTGCACCCTACTGCTACACCCTCCCTCGGCTAGCACCCTACTGCTCCACCCTCTCCCGCCGCAGCGCACAGGTGGCTCCGTTTCTCAGTTACGTCGCGTTCCGGGATAACTTCTACGGTTTTCTGCCGCCAGCGCGTATCTCTGGCTTGGTTGTGGTGGGGCTCACCCTGGTGCTAGATTTCCTTTGTTTTTTCTGAGATGTCCTGGGCGGCTACCTTCTTATGTTTTCCTGCTTTCTTCTTAGTTAGGCTTCTCCTATTCTCTGAGTTCGCTTGCGAGGTAGGGCCGGGTTTTTCTTTGGGGCGAGATGTGCAGTTAGGCCCATACCAGAGGGTCTTGGACATACCGTCGGGCCCGGCGGGGGGAGGAATGGGGATTGTTTATGCCATAGCTAGCGCTGCATGCAAGTTCTTGTACCCTAAAAACAACGAATACATGATGATAAAAAAAAAAGAAAAAAAAAAGCAAAAAAACACTGCGTAGATAAGCCACGCTCCGCTTCTGTTATTTTCCCCCCCCCTACATTTTCACCTAACCTTCAACACCATCAGCGTCCGGTGTGCCCACACAATCGTGCTCCTCCCTAAAGCCTTTTGACTAAGGCCTCACTGCCTAAGTCAGGTATGTCCTCGGTCCCCCTCTCCTCTCGGAACACTCCTCGGTGTCAGGAATCCGCCCTCATGTCCCCCTTCTGCTTGCGCTGCTTGAAAGCACGACAACAGATGTCGGTGTATCCCCTCAACTATTCCCCCCAGTCAGCTCCGGAGAACTGGACGACCTCTTGCCAGGCGAAGCCGTTATTCTCCCGCTTCTTTGCACCTCGCTCCTGGCATCCAGGGCCCTCTCCACTCAGATAGACGAGCTCGCTCTGGAGGTCGCAAGACTCTCCGGTCAGATCGACGACCTCCACGCACGCAAGACCAAACCCTCTGCCCCTCCCTCACCCCCCTCTTCTGAGAACGCAACGGCAGCCTCGCTGTCCGCCCTTCAGCTCTTGGTCAGAGACCTTGCGGCTCGTCTGACCACCCCCCTCCCCCAATCAACACGCCACCAACAACCCCCACCCCCACAAAACGCACCCATGCAAGCTACGACAGGGGCGGCTCGGGTGGCCCCATCCAGAAAGGATAAAGAAACGGCACCAGCCGACTCAGACCCCACCCTTGCCGACAAGCTCACCCCACTCTAAGACCGTGGGGGTGATGCTGACATCCCCTGCTACAGTACCAAGGATCAGAAGTGGTATGGCAACCCTGCTGCCTATGCGGCTAAATTCCCGCGCTCTTGGGAAGCTCAGACCTTCAGGGAAGGAAAGTACCCCCCTGCCTCTGAGTTCCACCCAGCCCCAAAATCGTCGGCCCAACCCGGCCCCTCCTCCTACGCTCAAGCCGCTTTGTCTGGACAGAAGAAGAAGGGCAAGTCGAGCAAAAGCAAGAACGCCCCGACTGCTGCCCAGGTTGCGTCTGGTCCGGCTGAGTCTGCCCCATCTAAGGGGCCAAAGAGCCTTCCAGCAGCCGCGAGACGCTTCTTCGCCCCTCGCTCGTCCCCCCTCACTCACCCCCAGGCCGACCTCATAGCTGCCTCCTTCCCAGACCTCGCCGCCTCAGTCTTAAGGGAGGCTGGCTGCAATCTCCCTCTATCATTCTCTGCCCGAGTAAACGACAGAGGAGCGGTGACCCTCCTTGCTCTTTCACCTTTTGTTCCCTCTACCTCCTACACCCCTTACTACGAAGCACTTTCTGCAAGGCTGAATCAGTCCTTCCCCGTCGGAGACTCCCCCTGGCTCCCCTTCCGCCCAGCACCAAATGAGGTGCAACTGGCTGTTCACTCCCTCCCTATTGCATACCTCCCTGAGGACAACGGCGACCTCTTCCAGTCTCTCTCGACTACCATACTCAACATCAAGAACGTCCAGATCCTCTCTGGCCACTACCTCAATCCCGACCGCGACTCCCGGGTCCTAAAAAAAACCAACCTCGGTAGTAGTCACCGTGGCCCCGGAGGATGAGGCCGCAATGCTGGGCAACTCTTACCTTTTCTCCTTTCGATGCAAGATCCAGCGGGCATACTCGGCTAATGGCCTCACTCAATGCGGTAACTGTTTTGAGTACGGACACCCTTCGGCTAGATGCAAGATCGACCATCCGGTCTGTCCCATCTGCGCCCTCTCCCACAGGAAACAAGCACACAGGTGCCAGAACCATAACTGCGTGAAGGGCGGGAATCTCAGAGCAGTCGCCAACTGCTGCCCGACATCTCCCCTGTTCTGCGCCATATGCAGAGGCTCCCACCCGGCCTTCGCTCGAGACTGCCCATTGAGACCCGCCCCCCCTGCTCTCCGTAGGGAGCCCCCTCTATCGCAGGATGAAGAAAGAATAGACACGACGAACGACCCCGGTGATGGTCCTTCAACTGGTACACGACCTCTCCTACCCCCCATTGATTTTGAGACACCCCATCCTAGAAGGGGTGATGCCCCCCCGACACGCCCCCCACAAACGTTCTAAAACCCCAAGCAGGCGCCCTGCCCAACCCCGCATGGCAGGCAACTCCCACTCTTATCCCGCTGCCTGAAACGCCGGAAGGCGTGTAATGGTTGGTCACACCTCCCCTGTAAGTTCCGTGCTGGCGACGGGCTCCAATAACTCCATATCCATTCTACAACACAACTGCTTGGGAAGCTGGGATGTGTTTCTCTCCTTGTTTAATTCCTTTTCTTTGCTGGATTACCCCCCCACCCTTGTCACTCTTCAAGACCCCCCATTATACAGGGGCAAGCCCCTTGCGTTTGCGAATTTTAAGCCTTTTTTGCCCCCATGCCCTAACGGTGGCAAGCCCAAAGTGGCCTGCTACCTCAACCTTCCCTCCACTCAACAGTTCTCAGTCCTTCCGGTTTTTTCTGAAGCAAGAGACTGGATGGCGATGGATTTCTTTTCTTCAGTTGGATTTTTTGATTCCTTTGTAACCAAGTTCCGCGTGGTGAACCTCTACAGTACTTGGGACGGCTCCCCCTTCAAAAGGACTATCTCGCCTGATGCTGCGTTCCCCCCCACGCCCTCCCCCACGCTGGTCGTCGGAGACTTCAACATCCACCATCCCTCCGCTGACCCAGGTCCCCTCTTCTCGGTTCAAGACCTTGGGGCATCCTCTCCATTCTTTGAGAAGGCTGCCGAAGAAGGCTTCTGCCTTCTAAACATGCCCGGTACCCTCACCTATTTTCCCTTCGATTCGAACCTCCGCCCCTCAGTAATAGACCTGGCGTTTGCCAATGCCCACCTCTCGCCCAACTTCCGATCCTGGAGCATGCCTCTCCCTCCAACGGGTTCAGACCACGTCCCAATCCTAATCAGATTATCGGAGCCCTTAGCCCGCCCCCTACCCCCCTCTCCATCGTGGACGAAGACCGACCAGCCCGCCCTCGAAGAAGGACTAAAGAAGAAGAAGTTCCGCCCCCCTCCCCCCCTTCCTATACCACGAACACTGTCAAACTGGTTTGACATGGCCTTGGATAGGATAAGGTCCCAGCTGAAAGGTCACACCCCCGACAAAAGACCCTCCTGTAGGTCGAAACCCTGGTGGACCCGCAACCTGACGGCAGAGAGATCAGCCTTCCACTCCACCATCCGAGCGGCCCGCAAGGACCCCCTCCCATCGTCCAAAGATTTGTGCAGGGAGGCACGCTTCCTATACTTCAAGGCTATCACGAAGGCCAAGACTGAATACTGGAAGAACTTCCTGCAAACGGCAAACCCCCAGACCCTCTGGACGGCGAAAAAGTTCCCCTTCGGCAAACCGCCCGCCAGATTCCCTCAAATTCCGGGGGCTGAAAGCCCTAATGTAATCAACAAAGCCCTCCTTGAGCACTTCTTCCC
The DNA here is from genome assembly GCA_014065205.1 of Tuber brumale. Taxonomy (NCBI): domain Eukaryota; kingdom Fungi; phylum Ascomycota; class Pezizomycetes; order Pezizales; family Tuberaceae; genus Tuber; species Tuber brumale. Next base: position 91,283 of record JACCEG010000025.1, on the reverse strand, counting down.
CAAGAAGGGGTCCTCTCCCCCCCCTAGCATCCTACGTGAGTTTAGAGACGTTCCAGAGCTGTCGGCAGAAGAAGTGTCCGCGGCTCTTCGGAAGTCCTCTTCGTCCTCTGCCCCCGGGCCGGACCAAATACCTTACTCAGTCTGGAAGAAGGTCCATCTGATTAACCCGAGCATCCTCACATCCCTCTTGGATCCCCTGGTTAGGTATGGGCACCACCCTCCCTCCCTGAAAAAGGCCAAAGGCATTGTGCTAGACAAGCCTGGTAAACCCTCCTATGACACCCCCACATCGTTCCGCATCATCNCATCGTTCCGAATCATCGTCCTCCTGGAGACTGTTTCCAAGATCCTGGAGAGGGTGATGGCAAACCGGCTTTCGGCCCTGGCTCGTTTCCTGGGCCTCCTCTCCCCCAACCAGACTGGCTCCCTACCTGGTCTGAGTACCTTTGACGCGGCGGCTACCCACTCCCATGAGGTCCAGCTGTTTATGCGCCCCAAGCTCAAGGTCTCGACTCTTTTCCTAGACATCAAAGCAGGCTTCGATAATGTCTCGGCCCCGTTACTTTGCAACAGACTCGCCACCAAAGCGGTCAATCCGTACATGGTCTCGTGGATAAGGTCCTTCCTCCACGGCCACACCTGCCGCCTGGTTTTCCAGGGTGCACCACACATCTTCTCACCTGTCTCGGTTGGTACCCCTCAGGGCTCCCCAATCTCCCCCCTACTTTTTGTTATATACGTCTCTACCCTCCACTTCTCGGTCCCCAGGGGCCTCATCCTATCCTACGTGGACGACTTCGCAGTCACAGTAGCCTCGGGCTCTTACCGGAGGAATGTCCAGAGACTGCAAGGCATCACCAGAACTCTACAGCGGAAGGCCGGTAGGCTAGGTGTATCCGTTTCGATCCCGAAAACAGAACTCATGCACTGGGAGACCCCCTCTCAGAAGATCCCCCCACCCCCAATCCCGGTCCGGCTGGACGACCTCGTCTTCCGCCCCACTAAGCTAATACGATGGCTCGGCTACTTGTTCAAGCCCTCCTCCACTTCAGGCACAAGAGGTACTACGTCCCACTTCGTTAGAAGACTCGGACTGGCCCAGGGCACCTTCGCCACCATCAGAAGATTATCTAGACCCGGTAAAGGCCTACCTCCCTTCCTCTGCCACCATCTGGCAGCATCGTTGATCTCCCCGATCCTCCTTTACGGCGCGCGCCTTTTCTCCCCAAGTCTTACCCTCCTCGACCGCATGTCGGTGTTCTGGAGGACTGTCCAGAGATGGGTCACGAACTGCTTCTCCTCCACTCCTGTCGGCACCCTTGCTTGCGAGTCAGCCCTGCCCCGCATGCCCCTTCTGATACGTCACCCCCAAAGGCTAGCAGCCATAAGGCTGGTCTGCCTCCCGCCGGAAGCCAACCCGGCAACTGCCAGGCTCCACCCCACGTTCCCGACTTCGTCCCCCTTCTGGGCCCTCGACGACCACCGTCACCACACGCGAGGCCTGACATCGGTCCATGCTCCTCTCTCATGGAGATCCCCTCTCCCCTCCCCGGCTATAACAAAACACCTTCCAATTGATGCTATTGCTCATCGAACGCTCCCCTTCATCCCCGCTTCCGGCCCACTACCGGTGGCTTCCCCCGACCTCCTCCCCCCTGCCTGTCTTCCGATAGGAGAAGGCACCCCCTCCTACAAGTTGGTCAAACTGAAAATCAGATCGGCACTTGTCAAAGCTTGGAACGACCAGTTCCCACCGACCCCGACCTATCCTTACCCCGTGTCCCTAATACCCCACCCTTTTATGGGGCTTGGCAGGTTCATGGCGGGGAGGATCCACCAGATGCAATCAGGCAAAAGCTACCTCGCTCTCCACCTATTGTGGTTCACTGAAGACCCCTCTCCCCTCTGCCCATTTTGCGAGGAGGACGAAGAAGACTTCACCCATGCCATCCTGTCCTGCGAGTCCCCCAAGGAACCTCGTGAGCGCCACCTCCCAGGACTCACTTCGTTAGATAGGGACAGCCCACTCTGGTCAAACCCATCCGCTCTCAACTCCCTCGCTAGATACATAAACGTCACGGCGAAAGGTTTCCCACCGGGTATGCCCCCAGCAGCTTGGGACCCCCAACGCCCCCCGAACACGGACACGTCCGCTCTACCGATCCACGGCTTCGCTCCCTAATAAAGAGACTGACCTCCGCCTGTTATGTTTTCTTGGTTTGCTAGGAGATTATTTTTCGTCATGATCATGTGCTTTATTGTTTTATTTCCTTAGGGATTTGGTGTCGGCTATCGGACACGCTCAGGAGGCTTTTATAGTTTGGTGCTGCGTTCTTTTGTTACTTGTGGGTTATTGAGATTAAGGTTTTGTTTATGCTATAGCTAGCGCTGCATGCAAGTTCTTGTACCATAAATCAATGAATACATGAGGAAAAAAAAAAAAAAAGCAAAGAAAAAGGCCGCGTAGATAGGCCATCCTCTGTCTCCTCTATTTCCCTCGTGCTTGAAATCAACCCTCTATGCTTGGGATCTCACAAACCACCCCCGCCCCCTCTTCTCCCACGCTGGCTTCAGCCTAGGAGTGACAGTCATCGACCTTTTCCCGCTGTCCTCTTTACCTTTTTCACGCGTTGGGGCTTCCCTCCCTCTGTGTTCCGGTATGCCCTTTCACGCTGCCCATCCCCGCCTCACTCCTCGCTTAGCGTGGCCCCTCCACATGGTCAGCGTCTGTTCGCTTCCCATGCTTAAGAAGGCTGGGAACAGGGTTTGCAGTACGCGAGAACTCTCCAACAGGCCCTCGGGTCGATCTCGCTCCTCCCCACGGTTGGCTTAAGCGGTGGTATCCCATCCACTAAGTGATGCTATCTCTCGTAGAACAAGGGACTACATGAGAGATGTGGTAAGATCCCTTGCCTTCCATCCCCCGGGACCACCTAGTCAGACACGCACACGATTACCGATAGTTGACACGGTCGTGTTCGGCTTTCCATCCTACCCTAATGGTTAGATCGGCTTGCACCCTACTGCTGCACCCTCACTTAGCTTACACCCGCCTGCTATACCGCCTTACCTTGACACCCTTTCGGCATCCCCACCGGGCTTGCCGATCTGGATGGCACTAGTCCCTATGCCCTACCAAGGGTTTCGTTTTCCTTAGCTTAGGCTTTCCTCTCTTCAGTTCTCCTTACACTTTACCGGGCTTGCCCCTAGCCGTAGACTTGTTTTTGTCGTAGGTGGCACTGATCGGTCGCATTAAGACTGTTTAGGGTTGCTCTTGCTATGGGGTTTGGACCACTGTCGTGAAGTGGGGTTTCTTTTGTTTTGATAGGCTTGGGTGGCTTTTCTTTACAGTATTTACCGTTTTTGTATACTACAAGTTGCGGGGCGGAGGAGTTTTTTCGACTGCGCAGGGTTCGGGTGGTGGGTTTCATATTCCGGGGGTTTCAGTCCTGTCTGCCAGTTTGCCTTTCTGTTCAGGTTGTTGAGCGTTTTTCTTCTGGCTGTTTCGGGCTGGCGCAGGAGTGGAGGTTTATGTGTCTGCCATAGCTAGTGCTGCATGCAGATGGTGTACCTTACACACAGTATAAAATTGATGATAAATAAAAAAAAGTTAAAAAAGAAAGGCTGAGTAGATAGGTCATCCTCCATCTCCTCTGTTTTTCTCGCGCTTGAAATCAACCCTCAACGCTTGGGATCTCACGAACCATCCACCCCCGCTGCTCTCCTCCCACGACACCTTCGGCCTAGGAGTGACGGCCATCCACATCCCCCCCACTGTCCTCCTCTGCCTTTTTACGCATCGAGGCTTTCCTTCCTCTGGGTTCCGGTATGCCTTTCGCGCTGCCCATCCCCGCCTCTCTCATCGCTTAGCGAGGCCCCTCCACACAGTCGGCTACTGTTCGCTTCTGATGCTTCACACGGCTGGGAACACGGTTTGCGGTGCGCGAGAACTCTTCAACACGCCCATGGGTCGATCTCGCTCCACCCCATGGTTGGCTTAAGTGGTGGTATCCCATCCACTAAATGACGCTATCTCTCGTAGAACAAGGGACTACATGAGAGACGCGGTAAGATCTCTTACCTTTCGCTTCTGGGGACCGCCTAAAAAGACATGAACACGATTTCCGAGAGTCGACACGGTCGCGTTCGGTTTCCTTCCTGACCTGACAGTTGGATCAGCTTGTACCCTACTGCTGCACCCTCGCTTTGCTTGCACCCTACTGCTACACTACCTTACCTCGACACCCTTCGGGTGTCTCCGCCGGGCTTCGCGGTCTGGATGGCACTAGTCTCTGTGCCCTGCCATGGGTTTCATTTTCCTCGGCCTTGGTTTTTCTCTCCTAGGTTCCCCTTCTACTTTGCCGGGTATATCCCTTAGCCACGGACAATCTTTTATCATAGGTGGCACTGATCAGCCAGGTTAAGACCGTTTAGGGCGACTCTCACTATAGGGTTGGACCACTGTTGGGAAGTAGGGTTTCTTTTGTTCTGATGGGCTTGGGTGGCTTTCCTTTACAGTCTTTACCATTTGTATATACTATAAGTTGCGGGGCGGGGGAGTTTTTTCGACTGCGCAGGATTTGGCCGGAGGGTTTCATGTTCCTGGGGTTTCGGTCCTGTCTGCCAGTATGCCTTTCTGTTCCGGTTCATGGACGGTTTTTCTTCTGGCTATTTTCGGGCTGGCGTATGGGGGGAGGTTTATGTGTCTGCCATAGCTAGCACTGCTTGCGGACGGTGTACCTTAAATACAGAATAAAATTGATGATAAAAAAAGAAAGAAAAAAGAAAAACAAAGTGCCCTGTAGATAGGCTCTTCACGCTTCGTTCTAAGTTATTTCCTTACTTATTACTTTATGCTTTTACAAATATAAAACCTTTACGCTCTTTATAAATATCTACCTACGAGACGAGGACTCAACTATAAGAGTCGAGTTGAAGAAATAGTACGATAGGCGATATGGACTAGAGACACGAGAGTCTCTCCCACCTTATCGTAGACCCAGGTCTAAGAACTATCGTCGAGAGAGAAGACAAGAGAAGTATCGTCTGCCTGTTGCTGAGAACTGATACCGGTTAGGAATCATAACAGGTAGGAAAACATTTTCCTCACTATCTTACTTCTGCCCTTTCTGGCATGTCCGGATTTTCATCATGAAAATTTTCCACAACTTCCTCTTCATTTTCCATACCAGTTGCTGCCTGCCCTGTGTTCTCATCTTCTGAACATGCTTGCCATTTCACAAAGTACCATAGTTCCCAATTCTCTTGATAGTGGCCGCATACCCATTTTCTGTAAGACCGAATCTCGCTTCTTACCATTTTTTGAACCTCCGATTGTAGATCGCTGTCAATGTCCTCTGGGTCACTAGGGAGTTGCTGGCGATTATCAGGAACTGATTCACAGTAGAATTCCAATAGTGCGACATGGAATATGGGGTGTATATTCATTCAATCAGATATGTTGAGCTTGAAAGCATGCGATCTGTGCTTTTCTATGATTTCGAAGGGACCACAAAGCTTGGCACTGAGCTTCTTGGATTTCCATCTGGTTTGAATGTTCTTTCCATTTAACATTACTTTATCCCCAATCTTGAGGTCTGGCTGTTGTTGAGCTTTCCAGTCGTAATATTTTGACATTCCTTCCCCTGTCTTTTCTAACCACCCTTTTGCTTGTTCAGGTATCGTCTTCATCCAGTTTGCACAAAGTGTTGCTCCTGGATTTCGAGCTTCACACTCCTTCATCTGCTCTTTCTGTGGATGGAATCCATAGTTCGCATAGAATGGCGACATCCCAGGTACATTGGTGGTGGAATTGTTATAGTCATGTTGAGCTAGCTGTAGCAGCTAATACCAGTCATTCTGATCATAGTTGACAAAACTTCGCAGGTATCCTTTCAGCACTTGGTTGGTACATTCGGTCTGTCCATCAGTCTGTGGATGGTATGCCGTGGACATTCTTCGCTTAATTTGCAGCACGTTGCAGAGGGATTCCCTGAATTCTCTTATGAACTTCGAGTCCATATCCATGACAATTGCAGTTAGTAGGCCGCCTAGCCTCCATACTTCTTTCAGGAATGCGTTTGCAATATCCTTGGCTACAGCCGTGCTTTGAAGTCTGATGAAATGTGCTATCTTTGTAAATCAATCAACTACTACCATTATCTGAGTGTACCCTTGCGACTTGGGTAGTTGTGTGATGATGTCCACTGTAATAGATACCCATGCTTCATAGAGTATTTGTAACAGTTGTAATAATCCATACTTAGCATGCCTAGGTGATTTATTATGTTGGCATTCATCGCAGGATCGAACGTAGTCATTGACACATGCCGCAAGTCCTTTCCTGTAAAAGTCCTACATAATAATCTCCTAGGTTTTCTCTTGTCCGAAATGTCCCGCCACTTTTGAGTCATGACATCCTTCTGCGATCTTGGTGTATAGTGCCTGACTATCTGGTACAAATAATCTTTACTTATAATATAGTAGATCGTCAGTTAAGGTCCAGTCCTTGGGAAAATCTTTTCCCTTGTCTCGTCATCTAATGAGTTCTTCCCTCTGTTGCCCTCAAGCTGTATCTATTCTGATAGCTGCCTGGATTTTGCTTAGGAATTCAGGATTCAACTGCTTCATACCCTTTTGTAGGATAATGGCATTTGACATTGGAACTTTTTCAGGTACTTCTGAAATATCATATCAATCTTCATTGTGTTTAGCCGATGCCTGCAGGTAGCTGATGCTAGGTTCCTGTTCTTTTACAATCAAGGGTCTTGTCGCTATGTCATTACTTCCAAATGCCGCGGTCTCCTCTTCTGTCTCATCCAGGTCATCTACTTCCGTCATGTCTATGGTGTTGACTTTCTCTACCACTAGTTGAGCTATACAATCGCCCATTGTTGTCTGGAAGTGCTCATTCTTATAGTTGAATAGTAAGACCTTGCGTTCTCTGGTGTAATCGGCGTCAATTGCTCCTGCAATGGTGGAGATTCCGCTTCGAACCGCTAGTCCGCTTCGAACTGCCAGTCCTCTTCGAACCACTAGTCCTCTTCTTGGAGCAACTCTTCCATAAGTTCCTTCCAGTAGCCCCACGGCTATCCCTGACCTTATTAATGCTTACCCATATTTCGGGACAATGTCATCTTCTATGAGATACCAGTCATATCCCGCCGCCATTCTTGAGCTCTTTGGTAGCAAATATACCTTTTTGCTCAATCTCTTGATCCTAATTACGGGTTCCTTTCTACCTCTTCGAGGTTTCAAATCCAAATCCTTATCCTTATCCCAATCTTTGCCTTGATTGCCTACCCTCGCTACTAGTGATACTAAGATATTTTCTGGTTTTAAAATTTTGTGTTCACGATGCGTAGCTTCCTCTTCAGGATGGTACTGCGGCCCTCTTCTTAAGGTGTCAGGCTTTCCGCCCTTCGTGCCTAGTCAGTATACAATACGAAAATTGTATTCCCATAGTTTCTGAGCCCATCGAATTTGACAGCTACTCCAGACTTTTGAGGCGAGGAAGTATTGTAGGTTCTGATGATCGGTAAAGACTATAATCTGTTGTTCCGTCCCGATTTAAGTAGTGTCTCCATTCCTTAAATGCTTTGAGGATCATGTGAAGCTCTTTATCATGAATTTCATAATTTCGCTCTGCCAAGTTTAGTTTTCTGGAATGGAACGCTACTGGATGTAACCTTTTCTCAAAGTATTGAGAAAGGATGCAACTGTGTACAAAATCGCTAGCATCAGTTTCCACTACCGTCTCTCTTTCCGGAAAGAAGTGATGTAGTATGGGTGCTGTTGTGAATCGGTGCTTTAGTTCCTCAAAAGCCATATCCTACTCAATCCCCCATTTGAAATTCTTAGAATTTCCTTGTAATGTCCCGGTTATTGGCTTACAAATAGCTGAGAAGTTTTTTTATAAATCGTTAGTAGAAGTTAGTGAATCCAATAAAGACTTGTACTTCTCTAACTGACTTCGGTGCCTTCCAAACCATTATGGATTTCATCTTGCGGGTACTCATTGAAACTCTATCAACCGCTACCATATAGCCAAGAAATTCTACCTCTGTAGTAAGGAAGGTTGATTTCTTTAGCGATACCACTAATTGAAAGTCTGATAGACTTTGTAAAACCCTTTTTACGGCTTCGTTGTGTTCCTTTTCATACGTTGAGTAAATAAGAATATCATCAAGGTAACACACGACTCCAACATCAAGGTATTCCTTAAGTACTTGGTTTATCATATCTTGGAAAGTTGCCAGAGTATTGAACAATCCAAATAGCATAACTTTGTATTCGTAATCCCCATATCTTATCCGGAAAGTGGTTTTCCCCTGATCTCTATCCTTAATCCTAATTAATTGGTAGCCGTCTTTAAGGTCTAACTTTGTGAAGATCTTGGCACTGGCTACTCGGTCTCGGAGTTCAGATATTAGTGGAAGGGAATGTTTGATGAGAATGGTAATCTTATTTAGATTCTGGTACTCCACAACTAAGCATAGCCTTCTATCGGGTTCAGGTATGAATAATATAGGTGCTCTTGCAGGAGATTGACTTCACGTAATCTTTCCCTGCTTAATCATTGTTTCCAAGTATTCTCTTAATGCCTTCAGCTACTTTTCAGATAGAGGATATATCAGCCCCCAAGAGGGAGTTGATCCTGGAATCAACTTGTTCTCATGATCAAACATTCGTCTAGGGGATAATTTTTCTGCTGTCTGGCCTTCAAATAAATGTTTGTAATGTCAGTATTCCTTGGTAGCGATTCAAGTTCCACCATATTTTCGATGGCTCCAATTCGTCTAATGCGACATACATTAGGGTCCTACGTGATTGATTCGTAATATTCGAACATATCCACTATTCCTTGATCTTCCTCCACACAGTTTTCACAACTTTTTGCAGTGAAAGTCCAATTTTCTGTATCATCTATATGAGACACTGGGTGTTTACAATGCCACTAACCAAATGGAATTATTATTCCATAATAACCTACTTTACCCACTTCATACGACACTTCAGAGATGTGTCAGTTTTTTCCAATTTCCAACTTTATGGATAGGGTATAACACTTCTCTCCTAAGGTGGCTAATGTCCTATCAAAGTCTAAGAGATCAACTGCATTATTGCGTTCAATAATAAGTATGCCAAGGTCTTCAACTAGATCCTTATTGATAAGGAACTCCTTAGATCCTGTGTCTAACAGAACTTTAACTTTGTAGCACTTATCGTGTATATGGAGGTAAGCGAGCTCCTGCGGACAGTTGTATCGTTTTGGTTTTGAAGCGTCTAACTCCACACCCTTAGCGGGGATAAGATTTTCTTGGTTCTTTCATCTAGGCATCCTCGATGTTAGGTGTAGGTAACAAAATGTTTGTTACTACGTGCGTGTAGTTTCACACATTGAGGTCTCTTCAGACAAACTAGTAACTCTTTAGCTTTAACGATCTGGGTCTAGATACTAAAGGGCTTTTCACCAATATGCAATAGCACAGGACCAGTTTTCAGGCTGGATGCCTTCTCCCGACATACCAAACCTAAGCTCATAGCAGATTTTCAGGCGGTTATTAGCCATTTTACTCCCCTGGTATGGGGTTCCAGCTTTCACCGATTCTTTTCCTTAGCGTTTCCACTCTTTGTCCAGCTCTCTCAGACGGGTCTTCCACACCAAAGAGGTACATTCCTACCCCACACTCTGCCCAGAAGGCAAGATAGTACATACATATAATACGACTCATACTCCTTTGGTAGGTAGAATGGCCTGTGTAGGTTGTCCTCCTATCATGTAATGTTATCTAGTAGATCTTGCATTGCTATGTCCCAACTTCTTTGGTATAGTAACTTGCTTGCACACGGGTAGCAGGTGGCCACCAGGTGTCTTGTGGAACTTTGTACTACTGGCTCCCAGTCCATGTGGGCATGTTAACTATCCTCTCTTTCAATCAAGACTCGCCATATATTGATTGTTGTGTTCGAGCTTGTAAGTCCCTCGTTGGGTCCCTTCACTTAAAGCCTACTTGCCTTGATCCTGAAACGCGAGACTTCCTTCACACCGCTTTGATCATTTTGAGTTTTGACTCTCGTAGTTGCACACGGAATACCCAATCCCTGTCATGGTGGGTACCCAATACACCCTAGCCAAAGGGGATTCCCATTTCGATTTCAGTTCCCTATGGATACTGAATACCCAAACGTCGTCGCCATTCGTGCCTATAAACTGACCTAGGTCAGTTTCTTGTCGTCCACCAGTTCCCAGATCTCATTCACTCGGGCTGGATACTGGATGGTCACGACTCTGTGAGCTAATTTAGGCTTTACTACGGCTGGTGTTGCTCACTTAATTCCCATTTTTATTGGTCTTGAGCTGACTGTTGCCGCGGATATATGGGCATCTTCCTAACACATCTGGTAGGTGTGGTCTTTCTTTCCACAACATGTACAATCTCCACCTCGCCTCCGAGTATCTATCACACTCTGCGGGATACCGGTATGAGCCTGGTCAAAGTTCGTATGAGTGGTTTTTGCTACACCTCCTAACCTTTTTCTAGGCTTCTCCAGCTCATCTTCTCTTTTCCGTTTTCATGGTGGGGCGCTACCTCACTTGACATAAGGTTTGGTATCCCTCTGCTGCTTTGGTTTAGAGTCCTGTCGGTCTTCCCTTTTGACCTCAGGGAATGGTTTTGGCTTGGATAGTCTGTCTCTCGGAAGCTTTTACTCTAGCGAGAAGTGCTTCTTCTGATCGACTGCATAGCCTGAGCACTTCTTTCCATTCTTGATCTGTTGTATACTGCATAGCCAACAACCTGTAGACAATTTATTTTGGATATTTATTTTCTACTTCCTTCCTCCAGGATTACCCTGGTCATGGGTGCCCTGATGTTATTGTTGTGCATGACCATGAGGTAATGTTCAATACTGCCTTCGGACTCGACTAGCTTCATAGTGCGAAGAGCTAGTCTATCAGCTTCTACCGTGGCAAATCGTTTGATCATATCGAGTTCAAAATGAGTCTATGTAGTCAGTTCTGGCTGCTGGGTTTCTCCTTAAAGTCTGTCCATAGCCTTCTGATACCAAATGGTGTAAGGAAGTACTATGTCTCTCTTATTACGGTTGCACGCTTATATAACTTGTTCTCGACTATCGTCCCAGATCTGCAGGGTTCTTTCAAAATAGTCAGTGCATTGTATAATCCACGCATATATATCTTCTGTGGGTTTATCCACAAAGAATTGGAGTGGTTCGAATGGTCACTTAATGTTTAGCGCCATCGCGTTGGCAAGTGCTTCTGCCATACCAGACTGATCGGGTGTTTGTCCTTGCCTGCCACGGCTAGGACTTCCTCTCCTTCTCCCTCTCTCCTTATCATCATCATCATCATCACTCGGATCTCCAGGGTTTCTTCTCTAGGCTCCTGAAGGGGGATACATTTGCGGCTTCTTTGCCTTTCTCTTGCTCCCTTCGTGTCAGCGGGAAGTAGTAGTCTTCATCACTTCCTTCTTCTGGGACTGAATGTGGCGGTGCTGGGTCCAATCTTGTTGGCTCCTTTGTTGTTTCTGCTAAATCATTTATAGGGTTTATTAAAGACTTGACCACTTCCGTGGTGTCCTCAGCCATTTTCTTTTACTCTTTTCGCAATGTGCGTAAGCTCGTATGTTATTTTCTGAGACTGTCGTGTATGTCTATCAGCAACACTGTGAAGTCTTTATCCCAAGTAATTGTCTGGTTGCAGAAGAGGTTGAACTCGCTGCAGAGCACTGACACTAATTTTCTCAGAGTTTCATCTTGTGCAAGGACCTCTTGTCCTTACTGACCTAGACTACTATGGAACTAGGTAGTTACATTTTCATGGGCTTGCTGCCGCTGATCCTGTTCGGCTATCTTCTTGGCTACTTCCTGTAGTATTTCCTCTTGGATACCCTTGACCTCCTGTTCCATATCTGCCAGCTATATCAACAAGAGTGCAATATCGTTATCATGAATACCTTGTCTGTCCGCAATTTGCTGTTGGACCTTAAGTAACTTTAAGGTGTTATCTTGGCTGACTCACTTCAAATGTTTGAAGGAGATATTGGCTTGGTCAAGTGAGGTGTCTATACCTTACCTTATTCGACCCAAGGTTATCCCTAGATGGCTAGCTAACTGGGCTAGGTTTGCTGCATAGTCTCCTCCTGGCTTTGGCATGGAGGCTCGTGATATCCGATGTGTACTTGCGATACTAGAGGATCAATGAGAGGGGTTGGGTATAACTCTTCTCCTGAATGCCGGCTCTTGGGGTGTCACTGGGAAGGGGCTATGTATAGCCAAATCATCGGTTCCCATCGCACCTGGCCAGGTGTCCATTGGTTCTCCCACTATTATACTCTTTCTCCGGTCTTGAGAGAGCTCAGCTATTGTGATACTTTCCAGATAAGCTAATTGCTCTAATAGCCCGGGATGAGTGANTCTCCGGTCTTGAGAGAGCTCAGCTATTGTGATACTTTCCAGATAAGCTAATTGCTCTAATAGCCCGGGATGAGTGATTTCTGGTACTATATACCAGAGTACTTGATATCCTTTAAAAGGTTTAAAGAATCGTATATAAGATATCCAATGTCTGAGGTACTCTAGCGGTATAGGTAAAAAAGGGTTCAGTTACTCTGATTCTGGACTCTGGACCTGAATTTCCCTTTTCTCAAAGTTTAAAATGTACTTGTAGCACAGGTATAGATTTTTAGGCCCAGGCCGAGGGGATGTCTGGTCCTCAAATGCTGGTGCCTATCTTCTTCTGCTCAAAGTCCTGGATACTCCACCTAGCGAAGTCTTCAGACTGGGTTGAACTCTACAGGAAGTTCACACTATGCCAGGTGCGATATATGCGATTGAATTGATCCCTCTTTAGAATCCTGAAAGGTGCTGTGAAACACAAATATTCCTGAGTAAATTCTTCTTCGATTTCGAATAGCTCAGTATCGTAGATTTCTTCCCATGTATGAATGTAGATGAGACAGTGAGGTGCTTTTAAAATATAATCGAAATCTGAGCTGTGGGTGGAGTTTGAAGTGAACTCGTAGTTCATATAGTGAGCCTTCGTAACAGGAGAACTATCAATATACAGTTAGGCGGATGGCAAACTCAAGTATATAACTGAGGTATGTAGGCCAAAATGTGCGATTGGCGAATCTGTTGAGGAAGCCATATCTCGATAAAATAGGTAAAGTAAAGATTTAAAATGTAGAACACTATTATATTGATAAGATCACTTCTGCATTGCTTGATAATATCTGTAAAGCTCGAGAGGCACTTCGATATTTATATCCCATGTCTGCGTGTTCGCAGACCACTTCTAACTACTATGCCTCCACAGTACGATTCTGGTTTTAATACACAAATGTCCAGAATCTTGTAAGTGCGAGCACCGTTTGACTGTAAAACTTATCACACTGTTTCACAGTTGCGGATTAGTATTTCTTCCTTGCGATGACTGCGCTTTTTGTTATACCACAGAGTGGCCTTCAACTTAGTTGTCCACATAGACTATTATGCTACTCTAGTCTTGTTGACTATCATTCCAGTAGTCTCTTCGGTCATGAAGTGATCAAGTTCATGCCGGGCTAACTAGTGCCAATCACAAGTCCGAGCCTAATGTATCAATGTCTTAAGGGTCTCTGACTTATCTAGGTCTGCCTTTATGCACATGCTTCCCCTTGGTCCGCCACCCTCCATAGAGGAGTCATATCACTAGGACCAACCAACCTACAGCTGATCTCAGAAGGGCATGGGTGGATTTGGTATTCCCCTAAGAGCTTCTGCTATTGGGACATCCTCTTGGAGTATTTCGCCAAAAACGTCCTGTCACCTTCGGCCCATAGTTTAGGAAGCCCAACTTTGAAGCCTACTATCTCAATACGCCTCCCATGGGTTTCTTCCATTCCACTTCCCAGATGTCACCAAAGGTCCCCTCTCATATATCCTGCGAACAGCAAGCGGTTGGATGGACAGTAGCGACGTATATGGTGTTATGAAGTGGACTTCATTGATGTGACTTTTTAGTTAGGTGACGCAACTCTCGAAATCTCGCTAATGACGTGTAGGCTCCATAAGAGGGCTGGCAGCAGGTGTTAGCACTTCCGAAAATCGAGGGTCTGTATACAGTTACCCTACTATGAGGTCTGTACACTTTGTCTCTGATTTCCATATGCCTAACACAAATGCTGTTATCTTACCAGAGGGTATAAAGCAGTTTAATCGTGAATTCATAAGCGAGATACAGGTGGCTATTGAGATAGACATAGCTTGGAGGTAATAAAGGGAAGAACTCATTAGACTATGAGACGAAGGAAAAGATTTCCCCTGGGGATTGGACTTTAATCGACGATTTACTATATTATAAGCAAAGATTATTTGTACCAAATGGTCAAGCACTATACACTAAGATCGCAGAAGGATAACACAATACAAAGGTTGCAAGACATTTCGGACAAGAGAGAACCTGGGAGATCATTTTGTGTGACTTCTACTGGAAAGCACATACGGAATGGGACAACCACTATGTCCAATCCTGCAATAAATGCCAACATAATAAATCCCCTAGACATGCTAAGTACAGATTATTGCCACTATTGCTAATGCTCTATGCAGTGTGGGCATCTATCTCAGTAGACTTTATCATACAACAGCTGGAGTTGTAAGGATATACTCTGATAATGATAGTGGTTGATCGATTGACAAAAATAGCACATTTCATCACACTATAGATATTGGCTACCGCCAAACATGTCATAAAAGCATTCCTGCAAGATGTCTGGAGGCTGCACGGCCTGCCAATGGTAATCATCTCAGATCTGGTCTCAAAGTTCACAAAATAATCCCTGGAATCCCTTTACAAGAAGCTGGAAATTGAGCAGAGAATGTCAACAGTGTACCACCCTCAAACTGATGGACAGACAGAATGTACTAATCAAGTACTGGAAGGATATTTTCGAAGTTTAGTCAACTATGAGTAAGATAAGATGACTGCTATCAGCTGCTACATCTTGCTCAACATGCCTATACCAACTTCGCAACCAATGCTCATAGGACGTCACTATTCTATGCAAACTACGGATTTCTTTCCACAGACAGAGTGGATAAAGGAGCGAGAAACTCAAAATTGTGGAGCAACACTCTACACGAACTAGATTAAGATGATACATGAAAAATGCTGAGAGGGTCACTAGAAACAATGAGTGAAGAAATGTCAAAATACTATAACTGGAAGGCTAGACAATAGCCGGACTTCAGGATCAGGGATAAAGTAATGCTAAATGTAAAAAACATTCACACCAGACGTAAATCAAAGATACTAAGCTTGAAGCTTTGCAGTACTTTCGAAAATTTAGAAATGTGCGGATCATGAGAATTCAAGCTCAACACATTCGATCGTTGGAACATTCATTGCATATTCCATGTTGCTCTATTGAAAACATATTGTAAATCAGTTCATGATAATCATCAACAACCCTGAGAGAAGTGGAGGACATTGATGGCGATCTACAATTAGAGGTTGAAATAATCGTAAGAAGTGAGATATGCTCCAACAAAAAACAAGTATGTGACCGCTATCAAGAGAAGCAGAAACTGTGGTACTTCATCAAATCGTAAGGGTGTTCAGAAGACTAGAACACATGGGAGCTAGCCCCAGGTATTGAAAATGCAAAGGAAGTTATGGAGAATTTTCATAATGAAAATCTGGATATGTCAAGAGGGGCAGAAGTAAGATAGTGAGGAAAAGGTTCTCCTACCGTGGGCAAGTAAACATGGAAGGTTTTTTACCCTGACTACGCTGAGTCTCAAAATGTATTTAGAAAAATTACAAAAGGTTGTAAAAGGATTCGAGGCAAAGTCTAGTAGGAAGAAGTTCATGTTAGACATATGGAAATCTGAGACAGGTGCACAGACCTACTGTAGGGTAACTGTGCACAGACCCTCGATTTACTGAGAGGCCAACACCCTACTCCAGCCCTCTTATGGGGCCTGCATGTTATTAGTGAGATTTTGAGAGTTGCGTCCTGTAACTAAAGTGTTACATCAATGCAGCCCACTTCAGAACACAAAATACGTCGATGCCTCTCATCCAACCACTAGCTGTTTGCAGGGTATATAAGAGAGCCCCTTTAGCAACATCTGTGAAGTAGAACAGAAAACATCTGTCAGAGGCCCATTGAAATAGTAGGCTTCAAGGTTAGGCTTCCTAAACTATGGGCTAAAGGTGACCGGATGTTTTTGTCGAATCACTCCAAGAGGATGCTCCAGTAGTGGAAGCTATTAAGGACCTACCAAATGCATCCATACCCTTCTGAGATTAGCTATAGGTTAGTTGGTCCAAGTAATAGAACCTCTCTATAGAGGGTGGCAGACCAAGAAGAAGCATGCTCAGAAAGGAGGACCTAGATAAGTCGGGGACCTTTAAGACATTGACAAATTAGGCTCGGACTTGCGATTGGCACTAGGTGGCCTGGCATGAACCTGATCACTTCATGACCGAAGAGACTACTAGAATGATAGTCAACAAGACTAAAGTAATATAATAGTCTATGTGGACAACTAACTTGAATACCACTATTTGGTATAATAAATAGGGCAGTCATCTCAACGGAGGAATACTATTCCATAACCGTGAAAGGATGTGATAAGATTCAGGATCAAACAGTGTTCGCACTTACAAGATTCTGGACGTTTGCGTATTAAAACCAGAGTGGTATATCAAAGGCATAGTGGATAGAAGTAGTCTGCGAATACTCAAATGTGGGATATGAATATCGGAGTGCCTCTCAAGGTTTACAGACATCATGAAGCAACAGAGAAGAGATCTTATGAATATAAAATTGTTTCAAGCTTTAAATATTTACCTTATCGATTTTTCAAGTTGAGCCATTCCTGCCAGATTCTCCGAATAACTGATTCCAGCCTACATCCCTCAGTTATACTACAGTGTGGTGTCTACATAACAGCTGGCAAAACCTTCTGAAACAAGACCATAAAGTATGGCGATTTGGTAACCTGGAAAGGGAGATTGTTCATATAGATAGCCAAGGCAAATGAGAGTTCAGCATCGAGGTTTTTGGTAAGTCAGAGGTATTGCATATGACTTGTAATACGTGTTTAGCCAGCAGCCAGGTTCTATATTCAGATGCTTGCTTTACCTTCAAGGATCATCTGCTCCTAGTATATAGTACAAGTAGATAAATAGTCACATTGATGGGTCAGACATTTGGTAAAGGTTTTTCCACCTGCAATACACCAAACTAATTCTAGCTATATCAAGTTTACTGAATTCATATTTTTATTATGTTAAATGGTAGAGGGAATTACCTTTTTCCCATTCTCAGGCGGTACAGTCTCAAAAGCGCTATGCAGCTGTGGGTCCTTTGTACACTCCATTTTCGCAAAGATTACATTGTTGTTCCGTGGAGTCATATCAAGTAATCAAGGTGTTATATAAGCACTTGATTTGCGAATTGCGAGACAGATTCTCTGCTATATTCTGAGGGCAAAAACTGATTTTATAACTAATTGTAATTGGTTTAAGGTAAGGGGCACAAGATTTAGGTTAAAAAACTTTATGTACATATATATTGTATGTCTGTATTAGGCATATGGAAATTTAAGACAAAGTGCACAGACCTTATGGTAGGGTAACTGTGTACAGACCCTCGATTTTCCAGAAAGCCAACATCCCCCTCCAGCCCCCTTCTGTGGCCCGCATATCATTTGTGAGATTTCAAACCATTGTGTCCTATAACTAAAATATTACATCCATGAAGCCAACTTCATAACACCATATCTGTCACAAGGGTCCATCTGACCGCATGTTGTTTGCAGGATATACGAGAGGGGATCTTTTGTGACATATGGGAAGTGGAGCGGAAGAGATCCAATACAGGCACATTGAGATAATAGGCTTCAAAGCAAGGCTTCCTAATTATGGGCCAAAGGTAATAGGACGTTTCCAGCGAAATACTCCAAGAGGATATCTCAGTGGCAGAGGCTATTAAAGACATACCAAATCCATCCATACTCTTCTGAGATCGGCTGTACATTGGTTGATTATAGTAATAGAACCCCTCTATGGAGGCCGACGGACCAAGAGGAAGCATGCCCAGATAGGAAGAGCTAGATAAGTCAAAGGCCCTTCAGATGTTGACACATCATGCTTGGACTTGCGATTAGCACTAGGTGGCCTGGCATGAAACTGATCACATCATGACCGAAGTGACTACTGGAATGATGGTCAATAAGACTAGAGTAATATAATAGTCTATGCAGATAACTAAGTTGAAGGCCGCTGTTTGGTATAACAAATAGTGCAGTCATCTCAATAGAAGAATACTATTCCATAACTGTCAATAGATGTGAGAAGTTTTGGGGTCAAACAGTATTCGCACTTATAAGATTCTGGACATTTGCATACTAAAACCAGAGTGGTACATTGAAGACATAGTAGTTAGAAGTAATCTGCGAACACTCAGACACGGGATATAAATATCGAAGTACCTCCCCAGCTTTACAGACATCATCAAGCAACGGAGAAGAGATCTTATCAATATAATATTGTTCTACATTCTAAATATTTACCTTATCCATTTTATCGAGATGAGCCTTTCTTGGCAGATTCTTCGATCAAAGATTTTGGCCTTCTTCCCCCAGTTATACTAGAGTTAGGCATCCGCCTAATAGTATTGTATAAAATCTATTGTTAAAAATACCGGATTTTATAATAATATACATATTTTACAAAATCCTAATTATGCTACACCTTAAGGATCCAGGAGATATAATCTAGTGTTGAACTATCAGGCACCTCACGGAGGTGCTGCAAGATTTGGAACCGATCACTGTTATATAATCAGCAAGAACCTTGACACAGTTATTGCTCAAGGTTGTTAATGGAAGGACCAGTTTCTCGCACATATTTCCTCTGAATATGTTTCACTTTATACTGATCTCACTATCATCCAGCTGCCAAGTTACCTACAACCGGTTGTGCAAACTTATTCTTATGTCCAGATCCATTTTTTGTTAACTGCCACCTAGGTTTAGGTCTTCGTACTCACCCTTTATTGAATTCTATTGAATAGTGTAATAGAGTGATCCAGTAGCAGTCTGAGACCCCCTGCTACTCTTGCCAAGAGTCCGTAAGTTGCAGGCATATGAGAAAGAGATTGGGAGCAGAAATGTTAAGTTCAAGCATGAAAGTACAGGGGTAAATATCAAACTTGTAAAGAATGGGTTGGTAGTTTAAAAGGCCAACTTG
This sequence comes from Tuber brumale, assembly GCA_014065205.1. Lineage (NCBI taxonomy): Eukaryota > Fungi > Ascomycota > Pezizomycetes > Pezizales > Tuberaceae > Tuber > Tuber brumale. The sequence goes on along the minus strand of JACCEG010000025.1, from coordinate 72,016 downwards.
GTAAAACAGAGGTATTTGATGCATAACAGGTCTGTTTTTTTGTGGAGATCGAAGTCATGGTGCCTATGGGATGGATGCCCATAACCAGGTCATGAAAGGCAGAATGCTTTATACCAAATCTGCTCTCGCAATGGACTATTTCTCATATATGGTACTGGACAACCTAAATCTGCCTACAATGATCGCAAAACAACAGGAAATATAAAAAACAATGACACAACCAGTTTGGATCAAGGAGGAAATCTGTCTGGTAATTAGTTAGATTAATATCTATTAGTTAAATTTACGAGAGCAAATTAATAAAAAACAATTTTCAAAGACGATATTGTTCAGTAAAAGTAAAAAGCAGGTACTTTGAGAGAGGCTGGGGAAGTTGGCCAGGTAGAAAATATGCCAAGATACCTAGAAATTTAGTATACTATAGCCTGAGTGATAATCTGTGACTATAGCTATTCCTAGTTAGATTAAGTACAGCTAAGAAAAGGATCTGAAACAGAAGAAGAAAAGACATATACGACAAATAATTAAACTACCCTAGTGATACACCCTTATTACCAATACTCAACAAGGCTCAATAGTATCTGCGAAACGGAAGAAGCAGCTACACCTTGCGCTCTAGAATGCAAGGAACAGCAGGACGGCAAAGTGCAAAGCTGTAGAGGTTAGAACTATAACTTCTAGCAAGGTAATTTAACATGTTAGCAGGCTAAACACAAGATAAGCTATTTTGAATTAGACAATAGTAATTACAGAGAGTGCAGAAAAAGTGTCATCAGATTCTGCTAAGGAGGTTACATCAAGTGGTGCCTCAGAGGTGGAGAGCTGTGACAACAGTAAATTAGAATTTGGTAATAATGATAATGAGAATGAGAAGGATGTTTGGGCATATGATGATGAGTATGGGAATATTATTTCTTGAACAAGTAATACAGAGGAGAGAGAAAGGAAAAAATATAAGAGTCAGCAAGTATCAGAATTGAAATACTATAAGGGAGTAGGAATATACCTTAAAGCAAGTTAGAGATTAGGTTCAGAGCGGAGCAAGAGAAGGAAAAAGGAGGAAGCCCAACAACTCAAGGAAGAAGCTACACAATATTATAACATTGGTACACTGTGGGACCAGGTACAAATGGTGGTAATCTGGAAGGCTCAGGATCAGGATGATCAAGAAAATGAGGAAGAAAGTAAATATTTTAGTAGTAGGAACCACATACCTTTGTTGGAGGAGGTTCCGCATAGGTGTAGCCCACTAAAAGAGGTATAAGCCAACTACAATCGATCAACAGAAAGCAATTTCAGATCTCACATATCTCTTAAACCATAAAAAGAAAATCAAAGAGATGTATGAAGATTGTGAGTTAGTAGGAACCTACCGGCTCCGACATGAAATAGTTCAGCAATTTCTACGCGCACAACTTAGGAAAATAAACTAGGATATATAGTGGCAAATTTTAGCATTAAGAATTGCCAATAGTTACAGATGGAGTATGCATACTGCTTGAATGCTAGTGCAATGGGAGTCTTCATGGGTTCAAAAAATAGAAATCCAGAGAAGTCAGCAGAGTGGTGGAGATGGATGATTAGTGACATGGTTTGAGGATGAGGGGGTACTCTTAGCTGTAAGAGAATACATTATGAAGACAGGAGAAAGTAAGTACATTATACACCAAGGCAAGTTTTGAAAGATAATAGCTAATGATATATATATTTTCTTAGAAGTTATATCCAGGTGTTTAGGAAAGGCCATAGCCAACTGCCTAAAGCCTGCCTATCAGGATTCAGTCATCCAATCTTACTCGAATATCAATACAGGGAATCCAGATAATGAAGAAGTAGAGGAACTAGTGCTGGAAGTATTAGAGAAGGTTGCAATCCGAGATGGGTAGGAGGAATCTCACTACTGAAAACATAAAGGAATCAGAGCATGCATTGCATGGAGATAGCTAGCTTGATTAGGATTCTATTGTATAAAGGGCAGAAAAGGAGTTTACGTTGATGGCCATGAACGGCCTGATGTGGTAGAGGAACGAGTACACTTTTTAGAGTAGCTTAAGGGGATAGAGCCATACCTTGTTGAATTTGATTAGGAGAGAGAAATGAAGTTTAAAAAATATCTACAAGGATGTCAGGTGAGACGGTTAAATCCTCCTATTATCCTGATTACTCAAGACAAGAGTGCATTGAATACAAATAAGGTATGATCATGAGTATAGAAAGAAGTAGGTAGTACCTTTCTGCCACCTAAGAGCCATGGGAGAGGAATTATGATATCTGATTTCTTACTACCATGTGGATGCCTTACAGCTAAAAGTCTAAGTATTGAGCAGCGCCAATACTTCAGCATTCTCTAACATGTATCAAAATTATTTGAATTTGGTTCACAGAAAAATTCTGGTTATTGGTCAGCAGAAGATATTATTAGCCATACACTTGATACTGCAGCAAAGATCTCTGATGCTGTTTATCCAGGATACAAAGTCTTATTCCTGTTTGATAATGCTTTTAGCCATAGTTCATTTGCTGAAAATGCATTGTGAGTTCAAAATATGAATCTAGGTAGGAGAAGAGAGCAGTCAACTATGAGGAATGGTTACTTTCTACTTGATGGTATAAGAACTACACAGTCTAAAGTTGACGAGGCTGGTATCCCTAAGGGAATCGAGACAGTACTTTAGGAGGGAGGATTGTGGGCAATAGAATTAAGATTGGAATGTCTAAAACTATAGTATGAGGACTGTAAGGTTAGGAAAAAATACAAGAAGTGTATTAGGGGAAGCTATTGTGTAGCCCATAAACTACAGAAGGGAAAAAAGAAAGAGTATCAGGGGAGTACATTCTGTTCACTCCAGCAGTTTTGTGATTTATGTACAGCCCAGTGAGCATGTTCTCTATATACAAAAAAGATATATTGTATGAATTGCCGACACTATATTGGATACAAATGTCCGGGATGCGAAATCTTACCTCCTTCTTGTTCAAACAAGTGTAAGATCATATTCTTATCTTCCTCACATAAAATTCAATTACTAACTTAGTTTGAAATAACAGCTTGCTATACTCACAAGATCTTATCTCTCCAGTATGATTTCTTGACTCAGAAGGGAAAGCTTCAAGAAATAATAGAAGTGACTGGGCATACAGTATTATTCTATCCAAAATTTCATGGCAAGTTGAATTGGATAAAATATTACTGGGGTCAGGTTAAATGCTATACTCGAGATAATTGTAAGTACAATTATGAAGGATTAAAGACTGTATGTTTATATTCATTCCGGTATTATATATAATTAATGTCAACTAATACTATGCATTTATAGATTATTCTTCAGGTACTCTTAGCGGTCAAGCCAACAACTATTTCCTTATTTTATTCTCACAAACAGTATATTATAAGTGCTTATCAATAGAGTCTCACATATGGAAGTACTGGTTATGATGAATTTCTATCACACCACCATGTTCGCCATCTCAATAACAATTTTTAAGAAATGGTGGAAGAAAATTAATTCTCTTATTGTCTTCTATTTTTATCTTTATTTTTTTCTTTTATTTACTGTTCAAGTAAAACTCTGATTCATTGTTAGGCATATGGAAATTTGAGACAAAGTGCACAGACCTCACAGTAGAGTAACTGCGCACAGACCCTCGATTTTCCGAAGAAGCCAACACCCTCCTCCAGCCCCTTTATGGGGCCTGCACGTCATTAGCAAGATTTCAAGAGTTGCATCTCATAACTAAAATGTTACATCAATGAAGCCCAGGTCATAACACCATATATATCGCTGCTGTCCATCCAACTGCATGCCGTTCATAGGAGATATGAGAGGGGACCTTTGGTGATATCTGAGAAGTGGAACAAAAGAGTTCCATCACAGGTGTATTGAGATAGTAGGCTTCAAAGTTAGGCTTCCTAATTATGGGCCGAAGGTGATAGGATGTTTTCAGTGAAATGCTCTAAGAGTATGTCAGAGTGGCCGAAGCCACTAAGGGCATACTGAATCCACTCACACTCTTCTGAGATCAGCTATAGATTGTTTGGTCCTAGTAATTGGACCCCTCTACTGAGGCAAGTGGACCAAGGGGAAGCATACTCAGAGAGGAAGACCTAGATAAGTCAAAAACCCTTATAATGTTGACATGTCGGGCTGGGACTTGCAATTTGCACTAGGTAGTCCGGCATGAAACTGATCACTTCAAGACCAAAGAGACTACTGGTACAATAGTCAATAAGACTAAAGTAATATAATAGTCTTTGCGGAGAACTAAGTTGAGGACTACTGTTTGGTATAACAAATAGCACAGTCATCTTAGCAGAGGGATACTATTCCATAACTGTGAACAGGTGTGAGAAGTTTCAGGGTCAAATGATGCTCGCACTTATAAGATTCTGGACATTTGCATATTAACATCAGGATAGTACTTTGGAGGCATAGTAGTTAGAAGTAGTCTGCGAACACTCAGACATAGAATATAAATATTGAAGTACCTCCTGAGCTTTACAGACCTCATCTAGAAATAGAAAAGAGATCTTATCAATATAATATTGTTCTATATTTTAAATCTTTACCTTACTTATTTTCTCGATAAGAGCTTTCCTTAACAGATTCTCCGAAGAAAGAATTTTGGCCTATGTCCCTTAATTATACTAGAGTTTGGCATCCGCCTAGCATTCATTTCTTTTATCTCTATGCTTCACCTGATGGCCAATTTTATTTATCAATATTAGTCAGTTGTGCCTCAGTTTATCTGCACTGCGCCCCATAATCTGCATCATAGTTCATCATTCAGTTACTGACTCACTTGGCCGCAAGGGCAGATTTAGGTTGTCCGACACCATATGACAGTAGTTGAGTTTTCTTTCTCGCACATTGTTGCATTAAAAAGAAAGGATCAAGTAATAAAATTAATACAGCTAGGATAATACTGTTCACAAGCAACATGTTTTGATTATTTCTGTGGAGGTTTGTGGTTCAAATTTTCCTCTTGTACTCTATTCTACTTATTTCTATATTTACAGCTGATCTAATCTTTCCTCTTTTACTCTAGTAATATGGCTTAAACATTGTTTACATCTTGGCATGAATGTTTACTTTGTGCTTATCCCTGTCTTCTACTCGTGAAGAGCATGGGGTAGGAGAATCCTTGCAGATTTTGCCAAGATTATGCATGTAAGACGCCACCATGCTACACTAAACCAATTTTAGTTCTGTTGCTGTGGTTACCATCAGAGTTAAGGGAATGCCTCCTCTTGCTGGATCCCTCTAATAGTAAATTTGGAGTCGGCAATTCCGTAGTAGGGCCACAACTTCCTCTTCCTCTAATCACAACATTGCTGACCCAGCGATGACTCAGCATCGCCAAGACTTTTGTCTAGTGATTGTACCACCATATCGGATACACACACAATTTGCACGAAGCATCCTCCGAGAATCACCTTCATCCACACAAACAATTTTTTCTCTGCCATCAGCCCTGGGGAATAATTCTCCGCATCCGCTAGGTTCGTAAATTCCCATCCCATCTTCCATTATTGGAAACGAGGATTGACCTGACCGCCACCTTGGTAGCATGCCGACTCCAGCCCCCGCATCCGACCCCGCTGCCGAAACCTCTACATCCACAAAGTCCGGCATTACTCTCACGTCCGATGGGCAGCGAGTTATACCATCTTCTTTACGTGCAGATGGTTCCGCTAGGCGTGAGATTCGTGTGCGGCCGGGTTATCGTCCACCTGAGGATGTCGAAGTTTATAAGAACAGGACTGCAGAAGCTTGGAAGAACCGTGGTAGTGGAGGTGTGCCTGGCGCTTCATCCCCAAGCGACGACGACATGAATCAGCCAGCTGGAACCTCTGCTTCAAGCAAAAATGCAAAGAGAAAAGCTGCTAGGAAGAGGGCTAAAGAGAAGGTTGCAAGCGGACAACCAGAAGCGGGCGGGGGGGCAGCTGGATCCACCGAGAAGACGAACGGGTCCCGGAAAGATGATCCAGCTTCTACAACTCCTACCGCTGGAGGTTCAGAGCTTGAGCAGACAAAGACCGAGCCAACTCCTGACGAAAGAGAGAAGATGGCTAAGGCAATTAGAAAAAAGATTCGCCAGGCAAATGAACTCAAAATCCGGAAGGAAGTTGGGGAAAGCCTGCTTCCGGAACAGTTGGAGAAGGTCATAAAGCTTCAAGAGCTCACAAGGCAACTCAGCGCTTTGGGTTTTGATGAGTGAGGGATGTGAATAACAGGGATGGGGACAATGATGTTTAATTGATCTTGGTATCATTTTCTGAACTTCCTCAATTCGGGTGGTGGCCATTGCGATAATCGTTGGGGGGGTTTTTTTTCCCTTTTTTTTTTGGGTGTCTTATTTACATGGTCAATACCATCAACGTCTTTGATGGAACCTCTCGTCTACATTCAAATCATGTATAGCAATCCCCCTCACCGCGCTTATGTAGTGAGGGTCCTTTCTTACTGAGTGTATTTCTAACTGCATGTTCATCTGTTGGTGTTTAAATACTGGGGAACTTGCCAAACCCTGTGTGGTGTACTACAAATATCTACGCACTCTTACTTCGCTATTGGTGCATGTACCTGCATGACGTCTTGCACTTCGTGCTGTGTTCACTCCCGGGCCCCCTTCCCCCTAATACAAACTACCCCTCATCCTGTAAAATGTTTAGATGTCCTGCTTTGATTCTGAAGGTTATACCATACGAATTGTTACCACTACGTTTCCAACAATCAAGTCACAATACAACACTTTTTGTCGCATCCAAACCTTTGTTTCATTGGCTCTACCCTACTTCAATCCATTGTTCCAGATTCCTACAGTCATGGAGACTCCCACCTCTCATCCGCCCCCGTCAATGACCCCCGGAACAGCCACCGTTTCCTCCCCCATTTATTTTAACTTAAGTGCGTCTACTTCAGCCCACGGACCTATTAGGGTCGGCGCCACTGCCTATTTTGGACTTTATGATGCACCCGAGCGTAGGGGGAGGGTATACCAGTACGTCTGCCGCCCCAATGCCGATCTTGTTACATTGCGCTCGTCTGAGAAATCATTCTTCGGGACTCTCGGTCGGGCCAAAACCCTCCCATGTATGATACATATCATAGTTCTCTAACACTGGGCTCTAACCCTAAGCCTTGTGAGTTGGCCCTAAAGGTTAGGGTATCACGAACTCATTCTCCCTGTTCTTGTTGTAAACTCACAAGATCCAGGCGGTTATTCTTGCTCCAACTCTCTCCTCCAAAAGAGCCACGATACCACAAGTAGAAGCCCGGGCCAAGTGGTAACCATGTTGTCGGTTCACACAACCAGTGGAACCCCATCGCCTATCTACCCTGTTCCGGTCACTATGTTCTCCCTCGCAGTTGCCATACCCCATCCGTATGTGTTTCTGCAAGCCCTGGTGGTTTTGGCATTTCTTAGGATCCGCCCTGTGGGCTTCTGTGGAAGCTTCGCGTTCATCACATACTTTTACCAACACTCCTCTGGCCGTAGGATCAAATTCGAGGATTTCTGAAAGCCAGGCCTGTCAGGGGTGCTGGAAAAACAACAACAATGGGCCCATTGGTAGAGGTAACTGAATTCTTAGGAGCAGAAAGGTATAAACAAGATAGATTGAATTCCTACCTGAGTTCAAATTTTTTTTTCTGCCGTAGTTGAACTACATGGGGGCGGGGGTGGACTTTTTCAAGTTGATACCATGGAGTCGGTGAAGGAGATATGGCTACCCTGTTCCCAAGTTTGGAGTTGAAACCTAAAGGTGAAGATCACAGAGACAGTATTGGGAAATCTAATGCTGCTCCGAACATCCGGTTCCATCTAAGTAGCAGTGTATCTCACAGAAACACTAAGGATTTAGTGTTGCAGGTTAGTCACTCCTAAGGTCTCCAAGGCAGCAAGTCTTGATCTAGTTGGCAAGTTTGCAATAAGCGCAGCGATCTGTGGCACAGCAGTGAGTCTTGTTATACTAGGCGTCATTCTTTTATGCCCCCCACTGTTCAAGCGAGAGCTGGCTCTTTTGAGGGGTCGTGTTTGGTGTTGAACCTTGTGGCTCGAACTGGAAGTAATCCCTTCGGACCACCAAGCCGGTTTCAGAGCAAATTTTGTAGGTAGTAGTATTAATTAATCTAAAGCCCCTATATTTCTTGAGAAGATGGTAGGAACTGGCACTTAAGTCCAAGGGCGACCCAGCTCCAAGTTGCTTGAGAGTATTAATTGCAGTCACCCTTTATCACTCGGATCACAACTTTGTGTGCTTTGGCTAAATTTCTGAGACTCTGCCTTTGAAGATTAACCTATCTCTTGTGAAATGGTCAATTATGGCTAGTCAGAGAGATCTTTTGCAGCAATATAAAGAAAATAGACTTCTAGGGAGTGCGTTGACCTTGAAAATTATGTTATACCGGTACTATCATGACCCCTCAGCAAGACTTGATAGGTTTAGCTAGAATAAATTCTATGATAATATTATTATAAAAGCTGCCTGTGTTTAGCTACAGTAGCAAGCCATGCCATGCCGTGCCTCACTGAGGGCGTCACCTCGTTAGGTCTCACACGGTTCTACCTCAACGAGGTAAGATAGGAGCAATAGCAGCACGGCGCGTGGAAAGTAGGCTAGGAAAAGCCAAGCCACATGGGCGAAAAATCCCAAAATTGATGTTTTTTTAAATTAACATTATTGGATTGCCCCCAACAAATGGAAATTGTGGAAATTTGTACGATAATATTACAGTCTATTCTAGATATCTTCTACAATTGTCTCGGTAATCGTTGTATGATACGGTAGTGTAACAATATTGGTAAAAAATTAATGATGGTAGCCTGTCCAGGTCCTGACATAACCTCGGTGTGCTTTGCCTATTATGCCCCAACCTAGCATTTCCAAGCCTACCTCGGGAAACCGCACTTTGTATCCCACCCCGCCAAAACACTGCAATTACAATCAGCCACAGCCCGAACCGGAAATCTCATTTCCAAGCAACTTTTCTGCATCCCACTACATCCTCCGGAATTGACGCAACCACGATTCATCTCTGTTCCACCCCCTCCAACACCAACCATTTGACAAGCAATGGATTCCAACAACCCCCGCGAGACCTGGAACCGCATTCAAGCTGCCATTACTCGGGTCCAAAGACAGGGCGGCGCTGGCAGAGGACCGCCAAAGGGAATTTTGGGCGGTGGTGCCGCATTGGTACTGCTTGGTGCTGCAGCGGTTACTTTTAACAGTGCAATTTTTAACGGTTTGCTTTTTTTCCACCCTCATCCTCTCGCATAGGGAATTGGATTGACGGTTTGTAGTTGATGGTGGTCATCGTGCCATCAAGTATACCCGCCTCGGGGGTGTCAAGAAGGAGATCTACAATGAAGGTTTGTTTGTGCCATGGGTGAAGTTTGCACCGACCTCGGGCTAACCTTTTCCAGGAACACATTTCGTTATCCCTTGGTTCGAGACACCAATTACTTACGATGTCCGTGCGAAGCCGAGAAACGTTGCTTCGTTGACTGGTACCAAAGGTTGGTTATTCACAAGCTCTGCTTTTTTCTTCTTTTTTGCTTAATGGCGTGTGAAGCTAACTTAGATCAGATCTCCAGATGGTCAATATCACTTGCCGTGTGCTTTCTCGTCCTCGTGTCGATGCCCTCCCAACAATTTACCGTACCCTTGGTGTCGACTATGACGAGCGTGTGTTGCCGTCAATTGTCAATGAGGTTTTGAAGTCTGTTGTTGCGCAGTTCAATGCTAGTCAGTTAATTACCCAGCGTGAGAGTGTTAGTAGGCTTGTCAGGGACAATTTGGTGAAGAGGGCTGCGAGGTTTAACATCATGCTGGATGATGTTTCTCTGACGGTTTGTGTCACTGGGTTTAGGGTTGACATATTGTGTACTAATCCAGCTTTTTTAGCATCTTGCTTTCTCACCTGAATTCACCGCCGCGGTCGAGGCTAAACAGGTTGCTCAGTAGGCACTTTGGGATGTCCTAGTTAAGATGAACCTGGCTCGCTGACAGATTTTATAGACAAGAGGCTCAGCGTGCCGCTTTCATTGTCGACAAAGCACGTCAGGAGAAGCAAGCCATGATTGTCCGCGCTCAGGGTGAAGCCCGCTCAGCAGAACTTATCGGAGATGCTATCAAGAAGTCCAAGAGCTATGTTGAGCTCCGTAAAATTGAGAATGCCCGAAATATTGCTACGATTCTCCAGGAGAGCGGTGGAAGGAACAAGCTCTTCCTTGACACTGATGGCTTAGGTTTAAATGTTATGGAGAAGAAATAGTGATCTCCGTACAGGGTAAGCCGAAATGAAATTCTACATTACCACCGAAAATAGCCAGATCGGAATGAGGGAGAGTGTATTAAGGGTTATCACATCTCTTTCTAGAGACCGGGACACTTTCATAATAGCAAAATAAAAACTCTCCTATCCATTCTTTCAACTTTGAAAATTTTATTTGGTGAGCTGTGAATATGATACTTGAGCAAAGGCAGACTTCCATATAGTTTGAATTGACTGTTTGGTATTCGAGTGATATCTAAGAGACATAATTATTATGATAGATAGCTCGGTCATCAACATGACTTGCGAACTATGGCTTCTATTGTATTTGACCTATCATACCCTGCACCAATATTCAGGGAGGGCAAGATGTATGAGTGCGGGCCGACATCCTGGAGTTACCAAGCCCTAACAAGCAAATGCTTTGTAGATTCGCAGGTGTACGTCTACCTTCCAGAACCGCCTGCCATCTCCAATCACTCACTCACGCCTTTTTTCACTGCTACCGACCCCCTTAGCTACTACCTCAGCAGTGAAAGTTTCTTGATAGCATATCCCGTACCAAGTGCTTGCTGACGATCTCAAAAGCTATGAGTCCCGATAAACCACCTCCAGGGTTGTCAACAGGCCCCGCCTATCACAGTAGCTCCATCGTTTTTGTTGGCAATATACCGTTCGGCAACTGACCCCACTTCATTATGTTATTAATAACAATCCTAACAAGAATTTCCTAGGCCTCACCGAGACTCAAATTGTCAAAATATTCTCCGCTGTTGGCCGCGTTGTCTGCTTTCGTCTTGTGTTTGACCGCGAAACTGGTCGTTCCAAAGGGTACGGCTTCGCTGAATTCGTGGACAACGAGACCGCAGCCAGTGCTGTTCGTAACCTGGATAACCACGAGATTTTAGGCCGCAAGTTGAGAGTTGATTATTCTTCCCACGGACATATTCCCGAGGCCCCGCATTCAAATCCCTTCCCAGACCTTCCGAGGGGTATGGATCTACCAAAGGGTCTTTCCGCGACCGAGGCTATATCCAGGACTATGGACGCTATTCCGCCTGCAAAGTTGGGCGAGCTGTTGTGCGAGATGCACGATCTCGCTATCAAGGATCCGATGAGGGTTACCGAGCTACTCAAGCAAGCTCCGCAGTTGTCATATGCTCTGTTCGAGGCCATGGCGAAAATGGGCCAGGTGGATCATGCGCAGATGGGGAGGTACTTGGAGCCCACGGATTCTCCCTTGTGCAGTTCCTTGCCCACTGGTCATCGTGCTTTTGGGCAAGAAAACAATTCGAAGGGTTCCTCTGCGGAGGCGAGAGGTATTATCTCGGGCCTTCCCTCCCCGCTTGCTCCTGCTCCCCTGGACCGCCAGCATAGTATGCCGACCTCTTTCCCTACTTCCCCTGAAATGCGTCCATTTGTCGCTCAGAGATCAAATTCGTTCAACTGTACCTCCCAGATCTCGAACCCTACTCATCAAACACCGATCATTGCGGCCACTCATAACCTTCAAGACCCAAATGTGGCACTCTTGCAACAAGTCCTGAACATCCCCATGGACCAAATTGAAGTGTTGCCGGCAGATCAAAAGCAACAGATGATCCAGCTGAGACAAAGTTTGAGTAACGGAATTGTGGGCCATGCCGCTGCTGTCAGAAAGGCTATTTGATTATTTGATTGGTTATTGATTTTTTTTATTTTTTTACCCGCAAGGAAAAGTTGATTGATTATCTGAGGAGTAGTCTGGTTATGAGGCTAGCAATTGATAAGATGTCTACCGTAGTTCCGTTTGAAGTGGGAAGGGAAGCAGAAGAGAGAAAGAAGTTATGTAGGTATGCGGTGATAGGCTTGGTTAGCACGGTACCTTTGAGCAAGGGTGTTTCCGATGGAGTTGAAGTAAGGTATGGTTTTTGGGATGCGGGGATTTTCATGTTCTGCGTCTTAAGGCGTACAGTATCGTTAGTCCTGCGATGGAGGGAGGGGTGTTGTCTTTTTATTTCAATTTATGCTATCATTATCACCGGCATCACTTCTTTTGCTCTTTCTTACCGGTATTTTTCTTTCCCCTCATCCCTCCATTTTATTCATGTTGGCGGATTAGTGTCGTCAGCATGTCATATTGGTCCTATCTGAATTCTGTGGTCAAGCGAAGGTTCCGAGATGACAGGCATACTGCACGGCAAGGTAGGTTAAGGAACTCCCGGGATACCAAATACCCACTGGGGAACAGCTGTACGTACCGGTATTTCGGTAGTACCGGCGTATCATATTAATGTCGGGCTATGGTGTCATGCATACCGGTATTTCATCTTCTCGTCTCGCTCCCTTTGATTTACGACACGGGTATTTTCAGATCATGGAGATGTTCAGTCTTGTGTGCTTAATTTCTGGGGTTTGTGGATGATTGACCTTCCTGATACCACGATAAGTTAGTACGGACTAGCTGTCGCCTTACTGATATGATATGATTGTGAAAGCCTCAGGATATCAACTAGTCTATGTATGATAGAGATATTTTTCGTTCCTGAAATGCTAAAAGGGGTTAATTTGGCTGGGTCCTGGTTAACTTACCGGCTGCCGGTATCCTGACCCCGGAATAAGCAAGCAGTCAACGGCACTGTAAAGTAGCAATGTTGATCAATTGCATGATGAGTGGCAGGTGGTTGGCCATATCGGGGTCCCGCGGACTCAAAGTTGGATCGATGAACTACCGGTATTCTTCGGTGGGGCGGGATTTATGGAAAGAGGGGTAAATTAATTAATTATCTCACACCATTATTCACTCGAGCACAGCGGATTAACCTTATGCTCGAGTAGGACATCTTTTACACCTTACTTGATGCAGTGAACCTGACCTAAAGACCTTCCCTCTAAGACTATCACCGCTATACTACATAGTCTACTATAGACTACCTGTCACTTTGGCGGTGAAACTTTCTCGGCACTCGCTACATTCCTATTATTTCACGGTGCTTGCCCTGTACTCGAGTATTGTACTCCTGCTCGTGGAGTACTTATTTTAGCACGTGTTAGTATAATACACTACCGGTACTGGTACCGGTATCTCACCTTGTCTGGATCAATAAGATTAGATTGCATAAGAAAAAGCAGAACAGGTATCCTCCAAGCAGAAAATGCAGCCAATTCGCTGATTGATTCGATTGCGCGACAGCGAAGCCTCTTCTCATGTCCCTGTCTGCACCCTTCCGCCCACCCACCACTTCCATCCCAAATAATTCACAGCCCATTCCATCCCCATCTCCATCCTCATCCTCATCCTCGTCCTCACCTTCGCCTTCACCTTCACCCTCACCGCCCCGATCCCCGAGAGGAGGGCCCCCCCCCGAAATCCCGCACCAACAATTGCCTCCGACACCTCAGGGGCAGGAGGGCCCGTTATCCTAACCTCGCTCGGGTCACGGGAAACGCCACGATCGAACACGTAGAGCCTTAACCACCTGTCCACCACCCCAACATTCCCCATGTCTTCGAGCCCCCAACATCAAGATCCGCCTAAAGACTCCGCCGCCACACTTGGTGGCCCTTCTCGCAGTAGACCGTCCCATCTCTTCGCTCACCCGAACCTTAGTAACACCTCGATCGAGAGTTCAGCCTTACTGGACCATCGAGAACAACAGTCTATGAGACCGCGACGATCGAGTACGCAATACTCATCCATTCCAGCCTTCTCGGGAAGCAGATTGCGTATGCCAGCTGGCCCTTCGAACATGTCCACCACACCAGGCCCATCGGGTTCCTCTTGTCGGTTCAATTCCCGCGGGTTCCCGTGGGAGATGGAGAGCGAGGATGATGGGGACAAGGAGGATGCTCCTCTATTGGGATCCTCGATAAGGTCGGCACAAGGGGCAGATATTGACCCGCCCGTGTCCCCGGGGAGGAGTAAGCGATCTAGACCATCCACTGCGGGGTCCATCGCCCCCCCGCTTGGTCGGCGTTCTGCGAATTTACAACCGCCGTTGGCCGGGGCTTCCAGAGACTATGGAGGTGTAAATTTTCCACCCTCTGTGCCGGGGAGTCCCAGCTTGGGTCCTATGCCTGTGCTAGGGATGATGGGCGCTGGGGATTATACTAATGGGCTAGGAGTGTCGAGTAGGTCTTTGCGGGAGGGTGATGCCATAATTAATATTACGGGGGACACGACTAATGATCGTGGGTACCCGGATTCTACATGCCCTACACCCCTACAGGACTTTGGCACGGGGCAAAGACAGGCTACGGCTGAAGAGGATGTGTGCTTTCCTGTAGATGATGGTCTTACGGACGATGAGGTTGCGACTTTACATGGTGGAAGCGTGCGTGCGGCTAGACGGCGGGTACGTGAGTGGCCGGATCTGCCGGTATTGGAGGAGTGGAGCCGGGATGAGAAGGAGGAGAGGAGTGAAGGGATCAGAGCAAAGAAGACTGCTGAGCCTGTATATGTTGGTGGGAGACTACGTGCGCCTAGGAGGTCTGGGTGGCATAGGGAGGTGGAGGACGAGCCGTATAGATTCACTTATTTCAATGATGAATTGCCGGCAACTATTCATTCGCATACAATTTCAGAGCTGCTACAGCCTGGTCAAACATTTAAAGATTTGTTCCGCCCCGAGCCTCGGGTTCTAGATGATAGCTCGGATGATGAGAGCGAGCACCCACAATCGGAGGCAGAAAGCGGTAACGGCAACGGGCGAGCTACCAGGAGTGGCTCTTCCGCCCGCACGTCCCCACAGAATGCCCCCCGCTCAGTCCGCATCGGACCCCGGCCAACCTTCTGGTTAGACGTCATGAACCCCACCGACGCCGAGATGAAGGTGTTCATTCGAGCCTTCGGGATCCACCCGCTGACCTCGGAAGATATACTGATGCAAGAGACCCGCGAGAAGGTAGAGCTATTCCGCAGCTACTACCTAGTCTCCTATCGCACCTTCGAGCAAGACACCAATAGCGAGGAATATCTCGAGCCCGTAAACATCTACTTTGTCGTCTTCCGGGAAGGGGTAATAAGTTTCCACTTCTCACTCACCCCTCATCCAGCAAACGTCCGGAGACGCATTCGGCAATTGAAGGATTATATCACCGTGTCAGCGGACTGGATCTCGTATGCACTTATCGACGATATCACCGACGCCTTCGCTCCATTAATTCAATCTTTGGAAGAAGAAGTTGACGAGATTGACGATGCTATCTTGCAAATGCACCTCAGATCTGGTTCGGATGGTACTTCGGATAAGAAGAGCAACGTGGGCAGTAGTGCTCCGGACGGAACGGAACAGAAGAGCGACGGAGATATGTTGAAGCGGGTTGGCGATACACGCAAGAAGGTTATGGGACTGTATAGACTTTTGGGAAACAAAGCGGATGTGATTAAGGGGTTTGCAAAGAGGTGTAATGAGCAGTGGGAAGTAGCACCTAGGAGCGAGATTGGACTGTATTTGGGCGATATTCAAGGTACTCCCTTTCTCCCTATGCTACGAATAGGTGGAATTGTGTGAGCTCACTAGGCGGGAAGATCACATCGTAACGATGGTTGGTAACTTGAACCACATGGAGAAAATCCTATCAAGATCACATTCGAACTACCTTGCACAGATTAACATCAAGAGTATTCTTTCCACTTTCTCCCCTCCCTACATCGCAGCCATTAACAGTCCTCTAGTGAACGAACGCCAAGAACAAACGGCGGACGTCCTTGGTCGCCTTACAGTCCTGGGAACCATCGTCCTGCCAATGAACATCATAACCGGCCTCTGGGGCATGAACGTGCTGGTCCCTGGCCAAGAAATTGACAACCTGAATTGGTTCTGGTGCATCACGGCAGGCCTGCTCGTGTTTGGATTTTTGTGCTATTTTATTGCTAAGAGGGTTTATAAAATCATGTAGTGCCTTCAAGCGCCGGCCGGAGGCGGCGGGAGTGCAGGATACAATGACCTGTCTAGTCCATATTTTTTTTGTCCTTTTTTGTCTAATTGTTTGTTCTCTATTCATCGATTGAAGGTTTTCATCTTTTTTCATCTCTTTATCTCTTCGTTTTTTATTGAGTAAAGGGTGTTTTTGATAGAGGACGTGTGGAATTTCAACTATGTCTATACTCTCCTTTATTCATTTCCTTGAGCTATCTTTTGTTTTGGCATGGTGTACGTATAGATAGCATGGGTCTAAGGTATCGGGAGTCACCGGCGTAGTAAGTTAGGCGTGGAGCAAAAGTGGGGGAGTGTAGCAAATTATAGTATTTGCAGTTAAGTGTGGACTGTCTTCGAGTCTCTTTTGTTAAATTAGTAGATGCGAGTGCTAGGGCAGGAGGGAGGAGGGAGCGGAGGTGTACGGATGCTATAGAAATCAAAGTCATGGGAGAAATATGTATACGATGGAAGTTACTCAGGTGTGGTTTGAAGCCCGCCGTAGACTCAGTGAAGGGGCGCAAGTACGATACTTAGCGTAGAGCGCACAGGAGTTGTATTATATGACAGTTGGTGGACTACTTTATCATATTAGTGCATTGTGGCGAGCTCTACCACAACCGATTGATTAACGAGATGCTCGGGTATCCTATACTAGAGGTTAGCACAGTTCTAGCGGAGGACTAGTCTTGAATATTGTTGGAAATAGTCGATGCGGAGGCAATGATCGAAGATGGGGTTTCATGCAGTGGAGTAGAATAGCCTTTAACAGAACAAAAGGTATTTGTATTGAGGAGAGATGTTTTTCAAGAAAGAGAAAGGATCTGCTGAACATTGCAGAGGAAGAAGAGAGTTGTAGAGAGAAAAAGGGGAGAGAGAGAAAACAAGGGGGAGAAGGCTCTTCAGAGCTTACGCGTCCTCCTATCAGTACAGATATACAACACCATAACCTCCGAGTATGAAGCCATCCCGCACCCAGTGTGGCCATCAATCTGCAGTTTCCAACACTCCCACTGCTTCAAAGGTGTCTTAACCTGATGAAGCATACTTGCAGATCCAGCACTTGATTAAAGGAGAAAAATAAAAATAAAATAAAATAAAATAACAAGAATGTGAAACAAGTCCCACAGCCTCATTAAAAACCTCTGCATAGGAAAACCTGCATGGGAAAAACCTTAAGTAGTAGGTAAAAAGAGTACTGTAACAAGGGACAGCAAAGAGTCAAATGAAACAGCAACGTATTAACAAAACAAGCTCAAGCAGTACCGATAGAAAAGTAGAGTTGAAGGAACATAAAAAGAAAGTAGGTAACAAGGATAGTTAAGATAGTCCAAGTCCATGGAAGTGTCTCCAGTGAGTTTCCCCAACTAAGGCCTTGGTAAGGATGTCCGCAGTCATCTCCTGCGTACTGATGTGCTCAATAGTGATAAGGCCTTGAGCAAGGGTATCACGCACATGGTGGTACTTTGTATCTATATGTTTGGTACGCTCATAGAACCGGTTGTTCTTAACAAGATGAATAGCACTCTGGTTATCCACGTAGAGGAGAATGGGAGCCATATGACACTGAACAGACATCAGTTCAGAGTAAAGGCGTCGAATCCAGATTGCCTCCTTGGCCACTTCGGAGCAGGCAATGTACTCCACCTCGGTAGAGGACAAGGCAACAATATTCTGCTTTTTGGATTTCCAGGAGACGGCCGCATTTGCCAGTAGAAAGGTATATCTTCCAGTGGACTTTCGGTCCTCAGTATCTCCAGCCCAGTCTGAGTCTGTAAAGCCATATAGACCAGTAGAGCCACGTTCCTCTCTTCGTGTATAAGAGAGATAGAGATCCTTAGTTTGCTTTAGATACCTAAGCATGCGTTTCGCCATAGCAAGGTGGATGCACAAAGGAGAGGCCAAATGCTTGCTTAAAACAGAAATTGAATATGCAAGATCAGGCCTAGTTCCTGTCATAGCATACATAATGGATCCAACCATAGATTGGTAGATGTGTTGATCCTCAGTAGAGAGCTTGGAGTCATCCATTGCTGAAGTGGGCTGAAGGCTTTTAGAATCCAAAGGCGTAAAAAGCCCATTACAGTTCTCGAGTCCAAATCGATGCAAGATTTTTGCAATAAATCTCTCCTGCTTGACCTGAATTCTCCCACTCGATTGAAAGATCTCGAGACCCAAGAACTGACGGGCCAGTCCTAAATCCTTAATTTTATACTTCAGCTGTAATCTCAACTTTACTCTTTGGAGTTCGAATACAGAAGAACTTGCTAGAAGCAGGTCATCAACATAAAGAACAAGAATAACAGAGGGGGAAAGGTAAAGGTTAGAGTCACTTGTAGATGACTTGAATCCTAGAGAATGAAGGTAAGTATCGATATCTTGAAACCAAAGACGAGGGGCTTCTTTCAGCCCATAGAGAGCCTTCTTCAATCTCAAAACTCTAGATCCCACTTGACTATACAAATCAGGATCAAGCCACTCAAACCCTTCAGGTGGGCAAATGTAGACAATTTCATCACCAATTGGTGGATTCAGAAAAGCAGCAGTAACATCTATATGATGAACCTGCTAGCTATTCAAAGTACTTACAGCCAGCAGCATATGAACTGTAGTGAGGCGAGCCACCGGAGCAAACATTTCTCCATACTCAACTTGTTCAAATCCTCGTATGACTAAGCGGGCCTTGTGACAGGTTGAACCGTCTGCTTCCACTTTGGTATAGTAAACCCACTTGCAACTCAGGATTGGCACAGTAGAGCTTGTCAGCATCTCTGGCGTCCATGTCTTGTTGTCTAACAGTGATTCATACTCGCTGCACATTGCTGCTCTCCAATGCTTATCACCAGTAGCATCGGCATAAAAAGCCGAATCCTCTCCATGGCTACCCTTATAGCCATTCATACCAGATTTAACCTCATCAGCATAAGCAACCTGTGCTATACGTGATCTAATATGACTAGACCTTCAAACTGGAGGAATTGGTTCTGGTCCTTGAGGTGGTACTGGTGCTGGCTGGGAATCCAAGCACTCTGCAGGTGTAGGCTATGTTTGTACACTCTCTAGTGCAGGTGTATACTGCATCTCATGATCTACCACAGGGCTCGCACGGATGGGGAACTTAGTACAACCCATGTCTTTGATTAGGTGCTCGGACAGCCTAGCAGATTTCTCAAGTGTGCTAACAGTCTCTGACTGTTCTATGGGAGACTCAGCACAACCCATGTTTATATCATGGTAGTCAACTGGATTTTCTATATTCTCATCCATTAAGAGAATATCCTCAGGAAGCAGGTGCTTCAAAATATCAGTTCCTGGAAATTGCTCATATGACCTAACAATAGTAGTCTCATCAAAGATAATGTCAGAATAGTGAAAGGGTCGCTTTTGCTCAAGATCCCATAGCTTCCAGATCTTTCCAGTATCATGAACATAGCCTAACATCGCACATTTCTTTGATCTTGGTCCAAACTTCCTCTCAGTGCGTTGTGCTACTGGAACGAGCTTGAAGGCCAGGCAGCCAAAGCGGCGAATGTGCGAGAGAGAAGGCTTATTACTATTGAGTACTTCATAGGGGCTCTTATTCCCAAGCACTCGAGTAGGTGAATGAGCATGTAGATATGTAGCGCTATTAATAGCCTCAGCCCACAGCTCTGGATCAAGCTTAGAATCCAAGAGCAAACTCCTGCCCTTTGTTGCTATTGTCCTTATCATGCACTCAGACAGTCAATTCTTATGTTGGGTGTAAGGAGGAGCAGGTTCGAAAGAGACACCAGATGCGCGAAGGATTCCATAAAAGAACTTGTTTGAGTATTCGCCATGGCCATTATCACATCTGAACCTTGTAACTGGGTATTGAGGAAAGTGCCTCTCAATCTGCTTAATGAACTCTTGAAAGCATCCAGTGACTTCCATCACTTCCTTACTTCTCAAAAAGTACACAAAAGTGTAGCGCGTATAATCATCGATATAAAGTATAAAGTAGCGAGCTTCAGAGCAGGAGAGTGTAGAGATAGGTCCTGCAAGGTCAGAGTGGATAAGCTCATAAGGGCGAGTAGTTCTTGGAACTGGCTGTCGAATAATCCTACGCTACTGCTTTGCCTGTATACATACGATACAAGAAGTAATGTCATTTTCATCAGCTTCTGATATCTTTGGAAAAGAGTCACCCAAAGCAATCTTCATAGACTGAAGGTTCAAATGAGTAAGGTGGCAGTGCCAAAGCTTCCAAGATTGTCTAGAGATAGTGGAGCCAGACTTTGCAAGAACAGCATGCAAAGTATGTACTGTGATAGGTGATCTACACAGCTGCCAAAGTCCATCCTGAAGAATGGCTGGTTGGTTTGGAATTTTGGCCTTGCCCTGAATCTCACATATAGTGGACAGGAAGGTGATCGTATATTTTTGGCATAGGCAAGCAACCGAGATAAGAGAGTATCTTAACTTTAGAACATAGAGTGCATCAATTTCCACAACAGCTCCAGATTCTAGCCTGATTTGAACTGTACCACGTGCAATTCCATACAGTTTAGTTCCATCACCATTGTAAACTGGAATTGGTGCTGGAAGTGTGTGGAGGTGGCGAAAAGCTCTCCAATCTGGAGTAAGGTTATCCGATGCTCGACTGTCGATAATCTACTTTGCTTTCTCAAAGGGCATATGTGCTGTAGTAGCGGCAACAGCATTCTCAGAAATGTAGGATGCCATGAGGGCCTGTTCAGCATCGCTTTCATAGTTGTGGTTTGATGCTACTGGTTGCCTGCTGCTCCCTCTAGCTGTGTGAAGACTCTGTCTTCTTCACTCAGCTCTTTGCTTGGTGTAGCAATTTTCTTCCCGGTGGCCTTTCCTTGCACAGTAGTTACAGATTGACCCATGTCCACTGTCCCGTCTAATGTTTCCTCTGCCTCTGAAGTTACGATTCAGGTAACTTCCACACAGAGAAGACCGACCATGCTGATTGCTTCTCTGTGGACTATTGTGAAGATTTCGATGATGGCGGGTATTAGAAGAATTAGCAAGGAGAGCAGTCGTAGAGGCTCCGGCAGTGTTTGATCTAGTGACATCATCTTTCCTTTCTCGGATGGCTTGTTCCTTTTGTAGAATTGCTTCTACAAGGCGATCGGTATCAATAACGGACTCAGAAAGTATTCGATCAACTGTGGGCAGATACTCTTCGGGAAGATGAGAGTTCAAAAGAGAAGTGAAGGAGTTCGGTGAAATCTCCATATCGGTACCAAGAAGCCTAGATTGTATAGATTTCATTACAGCAATGAGGTCACTAATACGCCCACCAGGTTCAAGTCTTAAGGCAAAGAACTGTCGTTGGAGAGTTGATCTTCCGATACGGGAAGCGGTAATATCGTACTTGTTTTTAAGCGAAGTCCACATAGCAATTGGACAATCAAGACCATGGATGTGTTACTTTGCCTGCTGGATACAGGAGGTAAAAATCATCCCAAAGGTACGATTTATTTTGTTCCGGTATTCAGCATAGGCTGACTGTTGGTCAGGAGTTGGAGGATCATCCTTTTCGAAAACAACATTGTAGGTTTGATCAGCTCTCATGAAGGCTTTGAGGTCCTCGCTCCAATAATGGAAGTTTGTTTTATTGAGCTTTTCGGTGGTGCCAAATTTACAGGTGAATGTCTCCACAGAACTGCCAGAGGCAAGTACTCCATTGCTTCGGTTTGCAGCTGACATTGTATAACAGAGATGAAGAGAGAATAAAAGAGATCGGCACGGGGGGAAGGAGTGCTTTGTGGTAGGATGGTGTATTGAGCTATGCTTACGCAAAACCCGAGCTCATAACCTGTTGGAAATAGTCGATGCGGAGGCAATGATCTAAGATGGGGTTTCATTCAGTGGAGTAGAATAGCCTTTATCAGAACAAAAGGTATTTGTATTGTGGAGAGATGTTTTTCAAGAAAGAGAAAGGATCTGCTGAACATTGCAGAGGAAGAAGAGAGTTGTAGAGAGAAAAAGGGGAGAGAGAGAAAACAAGGGGGAGAAGGCTCTTCAGAGCTTACGCGTCCTCCTATCAGTACAGATATACAACACCAAAACCTCCGAGTATGAAGCCATTCGGCACCCAGTGTGGCCATCAATTTGCAGTTTCCAACAAATATATGCTGTGAGCAAGGTATCTGATTGGATATCTGACCATCCGCCCCCGCATCTCGCGCATGGAAATGTGATCGAGTGAGCTTCTGTGATTATAGGTCACAGGGGAGTTGGTTGGGATTTGAAGAAGTGGATGGTAATGCTAACATTCTAGCTATTGTTACTACTACTTTGGGTAATGATAAGTAGGTGGTTGTGGTCCGATGGAGAAAATTCTAGTTCAAGGACAGTAGCAATTTTGAGATAGCTTTGTTGTAATATCTGTAATAGGCAAAATTTACAGTAGCAGAATGCTCAAATTTCGCAATGAAAAAGAGTCTAAAGCCTTAGTGTTTTTCTTTCTTTCTGTTTTTCCTATAATATTATGTTCTTGGAAGAAAAACATAGTAATTTCTTTTTCTTTTTCAATATAATTGTTAGCTACCATCTATCTGCATTATACTGAGAATAAGAGATACAAGGAGTAACACTTATGCTACCAGAAAGCCAGGCTAAATATGTCACCTCCTACAAAGGAGTTAGAAGAGAACTCTAGAGCTGCAATATCTGGTTTTCTTTAAATGCCCCTAGGTGATCAAAAGGTAAATAAAAAATTCTAATATTTTGAACCTGGCTGACTAGGAACTATGATGTACTTAGAATCAGGGAGTTAATATAGAGGAAAAGGGCTCGACCAGAAACATGAATCCAAAATTAATCCAATCAAAAGTGCAAAATAATGTAATATGAGACCATACTATACAGGTTACTGCTCCGGGTTTAATCGGTGATATTACTCTTGATAAAAACTTTTTAGAAAAGAGTATGCTAGACTAGTGAGTTAATTCTGCTATTATTTTACTTGCAGAGTTGAATTGATATGCTAAGGCAGTCTCTTATCTTACTAGACCACTAGTTACTATACTGATTTCATGAAAGAGTAAAGATATGGCTAGTCTCTAAGTGTATTTTTGTTCAAAACAAAATTTAGAGAAAGCATGGTGATTGATAATGATTTTAAGATATGTAACAAAGGTTGAGATATATACCAAAGTGGAAAAGTTACAATTTCAAGATCAGGTTATGTATATGAGTAGGAGAGGAAGAGAAAGTTTATAGTACATTTGTGTATCATACAATAGCAAAGATCAAAGCTTAGGATTAAAGACAATTTTATAAAATTATAACTAATTTGGTACTACAAACCATACTGCCTAGACCTCCAGGTAGAGTTATTAGTACTATCCAAGTACTAGGCAGATAATTGACCGTATTGATGAGATTGAAGTAATGTAGAAATACATTGTTTTAGAATACTCTATGTAAATACAATCTATTATAATAATAATACTATATTCTTATTTTCACAATATATTTTTATAGCATAAATATAATAATATAGTATGTAGGTTAAGAGCTAAAATGGGAAGTCCTTTATCACATTGTTCTAAAAATAACAAATTGAGAAATAATTTGTATATAACCAATAATCAATAGAAGATTCCATTGAAAATTAGTCTAAGATTTGCTCTATTATTCAACTATAGTAAAGTCTTGATGGATTCAACTTTGATAAGTAATGAAAGTAGCTCAGACTGTGATTCAGAAACAGATAATAAAGAGCAAAGAGCTATATTCAATTCTCCCTCTACGGCAGTCCATGCAGACTTCTTGAAACTAGTCTCAATTTTATCACCATTTTCAATTCACTTCAGCAGTGCTTTTATCAAAAATCTATCCAGACCTCTAATATAAAAGCTATTTTCCATGGTTTCTGAAACATATTTATATTATATATATAGTATTTTGGTAATTAGCCAAGTATAATATATTATTGTAGGTGGTAATATGAAGTTCTTTTATTTTACAAAGAAAATTTTTAACCCTACTTTTACAATAACAATAATAGGATACGTACTATCTTAGTATATATATTTATTTTGTAAGTATCTATATGAATACTTATATTTTAGAAATATAATATAAATTTATCATATATTATTAGAATGTATTCCATTTAGAACTTTTATTATAATATATTTTTATTGTAATATACCAAACAGGACTTTATTTACTAAAATGCCTTTTGTCTCCCAAGGATCAATAATCTCAATAGTACAGAAGGCTCAAATTATGAACTATACAACAATGAAGGATCAATATAACATGACTCTAAAATAAATCTCATCAAAAACCAGTATTCAATCATATCTGATATATATTCTAATATCATCAATAAGGTATAGTATCAAGTTACAAAGTTTGAAGAAAATCCTGATATTCGTACAACAACAAACTTATATCTTAAGACAAACTATAAGAAGCAATCTAATTCTGTACTCACTCTGGAAGAAAAGGTATACTTGATATCTGTTACACTCTCCCATAGTTAGAATAACTATATGACTCTTAGATCTCTCATGTAAGTAGGTACTAAAGATATTATATATTGTTTATTATTTCTCTTAAGCTATAAGAGTCTGTTCCTCTATTATTTTACTGTCACCCATAGTTGGGCAAACCAAGTATGACACTAAAGCAATCCTGATACCTCAACTGCTTTTTTCTTTTAACTTTATTTTCTATTTATTTATTTGTTGTCTTTTTTACTTATTCTCTTACTTATTTATTTATTTATTTATTTATTTATTTATTTATTTATTTATTTATTTATAATTTTAGATAGTACTTCAGAATAATTGTAAATTTCATCTAATGGATTTATTATTTTATCCTATGAACTTGCTTTAAGTATGATAATGCTTTCAGAATATAACCTATTCAACAATTTTGATATTAGAATCTGATTGATCTCAGAAAAGCTTGAATAAAAGTAGTACTAGCATTAAGTCACAGACTGGCCAGCCACAGAGCTTTGAAAAAACTACTAGTTTTATAAGAAGAAGTACTTATATCAAAGTATTACCAATTTATGTATTAAGGATTCTAATTTCTAATTTAAAGAATGGCACAAGAATACTGAAGATTTTCAATTCCTCTAAGTACTACCAGATTATGATAACCTCTATTAATACTTAATCTAATATTTGTATATATAGCAGATATAATTGATTCTCAACTATAAGATATTTGAAAAAAAACTGATGTTAGGTGGATGCCAAGCTCTAGTATAACTGAGTAATGTAGGCTAAAATCTTTGATCAGAGAATCTGTCAAGGAAGGCTTGTTTCCAAAAATTGTGTAAGGTAAAAATTAAAGTGTAGAATAATATCATATTGATAAGATTTTTTCTTAATTGCTTGATGATATCCATAAAGCTCGAGAGGCACTTCGATATTTATATCCTGCATCTGAGTATTCACGGACTACTTCTAAGTATTATGCATTAGAAGTACCACTCTAGTTTTAATATGCAAAGGTCTAAAATCTTATAAGTGCAAACACTGTTTGACACTGAAACTTCTCATACCCTTTCATGGTTACGGAATAGTATTCCTCTGTTGAGATAACTGCCCTATTTGTTATACCGAACAGTGGTCTTCAACTTAGTTCTCCACATAGACTATTATATTACTTTAGTCTTGTTGACTATTGTTCCAGTAGTCTCTTCAGTCATGAAGTGATCAGTTTCATGCTGGACTAACTAGTGCCAATCGCAGGTCCAAGTCTGACATGTCAACCCCTTAAGGGTCATTTACTTATCTAGGTCTTCCTGACTGAGCATGCTTCTCCCTGGTTAGCCTGCTTCTACAGAGGGGTCCTATTACTAGGACCAACTAACCTACAGCTGAGCTCAGAAGGGTATGGGTGGATTCGGTATATACTCAATAGCCCCTGCCACTAGGACATCCTCTTGGAGTATTTCACTGAAAACCTTCCATCACCTTCAGCTTATAATGAAGAAGCCTAACTTTAAAGCCTACTATTTCAATGTACCTGTGACCGATTTCTTCCATTGTACTTTCCAGATGTTGCCAAAGGTTCCTTCTTATATATCCTGCGAACGGCATGTGGTCGGAGGGACGGCAGTGATATATATAGTATTACAAAGTGGGCTTCATTGATGTGACATTTTAGTTATAGGACACAACTCTTCGAAATCTTGATAATGATATGCGGGCCCTATGAGGAGGCCCGAGAGGAGTGTTGGCTTCAGTAAATTGAGGGTCTATATGCAGTTACCCTACTGTGAGGTCTGTGCATCTTTTGCCTTAGATTTCCATATGCCTATTATGAGCTTCCTCCTACTGGGCTTCACCTCTAATGCCTTTATAACTTCTTATTTCTATATACATTTTAGGACTCTATATAGTCAGGGTAAACAACCTTCCACGTTTACTTGGCCATAGTAGGAAAACCTTTTCCTCACTATCCTACTTCTACCCTTTTAGGTATGTCTGGGTTTTCGCTATGAAAACTCTCAACAACTTCTTCTGCATTTTCCATACCTATTGCTGGCTCCTAGGTGTTCTCATCTTCGAAGTACTACTGCTATTTCAAGAAGTACCACAGTTCATGCTTTTCCTGATAGCAACTACGTACTCGTTTTCTGTACGAGCATATCTTGCTTCTTACTATCTTTTCAACCTTCCGTTGCAAATCTCCATCGATATCCTCAGGTTCTCTCAGGGACTATTGATAATTACCATAAATTGATTAGCGATAAGGTTCCCATAGTGCCATATGGAATATGAGATGGATGTTCCATCAATTGGATATGTTAAGCTTGAAAGCATGGGATTTTCTTTTCTTTAAGACTTGGAAAGGCCTGTAAAGCTTGGGACTTAACTTTTTAGACTTTTGTTGTATGCATATCTTCTTAGCGTTGAGCATTACTTTGTCCCTGATTTTCAAGTCCGGCTATTGCTTTACCTTCTGATCATGGTTTTTTGCCATTCCTTCCCATGTCTTTTCTAGTAACCCTCTCACTTGTTCATATATCCCCTTAATCCAATTTGTGTAAAGTGTCAGTCTTGCATTTTGAGCTTCTTGCTCCTTCATCTACAGTGTCTGTAGATGGAATCCGTAGTTCGCATAAAATAGTGACATTCTATAGGCATTTGTAGTGGAATTGTTGTAGGCATGTTAAGCTAAGGGTAATAGCTGATACCAATTATCTTGTCATAGTTGACAAAACTTCCCAGGTATCCTTCCAGCACTTAGTCAATACATTCTGTTTGTCTGTCAGTTTGAGGGTGGTATGCTATTAACATTCTTGGCTTAATTTCCAGCGTCTTGCAGAGGGATTCCTGGAATTCTCCTCCAAACTTTGAGTCCATATCTAAGACAATTTCGATTGGTAGGCTGTATAGTATCTAGACTTCTTTTAGAAACACATTTGCGATATCTTTAGTTGTGGCCAATGTCTGTAGTCCAATGAAGTGTGCCATTTTTTGTTAAGTAATCAACAACTACTATAATCTGAGTACATCCTTGCAACTTTAGTAGTTGTGAGATGAAGTTCGTTGAAATAAATGCCCATGCTTTACTAAGGTATTTGCAATAGCTGTAATAATCCATACTTAGTGTATCTAGGTGATTTACTATGTTGGTATTTATTGCAAGATCATACATAGCAATTGGCCTAATCTGCCAGTCCTTTCCAATAGAAGTCTTGCATGATGATTTCTAAGGTTTTCTCTTGTCCGAAATGTCCTGCAATCTTTGTATCGTAACATCCTCCTGCGATCTTGGTATATTGCGCCTGGCTATTTGGTACAAATAGTCTTTACTTATAGTATAGTAGATCATTGGTTAAGGTCCAATCCTTGAAAAAGTCCTTTCCTTTGTCTCATAGTTTAACTAACAAGTTCTTTCCTCCTTTGTCTCCAAGCTGGATTTGTTCCAATAGCTGCCTGAATTTCGTCTAAGAATTCTGGATTGAACTGTTTTATACCTTTGTGTAGGATGATGACGTTTGATAGTAGAACCTTTTCTGGTACCTCTGAAATGTCATACCAGTGTTCATTGTCTGTAGCCGATGCCTGCAGGTAACTGATGCTAGGCTCCTGTTCTTTGACAATCAAGGTTCTTGTCGCTATATTGGTATTTCCAAATCCTGCGGTTCCATATTCAGTTTTTTCTAAGTCATCTACCCATATCAAGTCTGTGATAATGATCTTCTCTACCACTAGTTGGGCTATACAATCACCCATTCTTATTTGACAATCCATATCATTATAGTTGAAACGTAAGACCTTGAGTTCTCCAGTATAACCTGAATCGATTACTCCAGCACCAGTAGGGATTCCGCTGTGAGCCGCTAGTCCACTTCTTGCAGCAATTCTTCCATAGGTTCCTTGAGGTAGCCCAACAGCTATCCCTGTTCTTATCAATGCTTATCCCCATTTTGAGACAATTTCATCTTCTATGGCATATATGTCGTAACCTGCAGCCATTCTGAGACCTTTCAATGGCAAATATGCCATTTGGCTCAATCCCTTGACCCTTATTATGGGTTCCTTTTCTCCTTCCCGAGGTTCCAAATCCAAATGTTTTTCTCCACTCTAGTCATCTCTTTCATCACTTACATTCATTACTAATGATACCAAGAAACTTTTGGGTTTCAAAATTTTCTGTTCGCGATACATAGCTCCCTCCTCAGGACAGTGCTTCAGCTGTCTACTTAATGTATCAGGCTTTCCGCCATTTGTGCCTAGTTAGTATACGAGACGAAAGTTGTATTCTACCAACTTAGGAGCTCATCTAATTTGCCAGCTACTCCAGACTTTTAAGGTGAGGAAGTATTGAAGGTTTTGATGGTCGGTAAAGACTGTAATCGGTTTTTCCATTCTGATCAAGTAGTGTCTCCATTCTTTGACTCCTTTGAGGATCATGTAAAGTTTTTTATTGTGGATTTCATTATTGTATTCTACTGAATTCAATTTCTGGAAATGGAATGCGACTGAATGTAGTTTTTTCTCAAAGTATTGAGAATGAATACAACTGAGTACAAAATTACTAGCATTGGTCTCTACCACTATTTCTCTTTCTAGAGAGAAGTGGTAGAGTATTAGAGCTGTTATGAAGTAGTGTTTTAGCTCTTCAAATAGTGTATTCTGCTCTACTTCCCATTTGAAATTCTTTGGATTTCCTTGTAGTGTCTCAGTTATTGGGTTGAAAATATCCGAAAAGCTTTTTATGAATTGTCAGTGGAAGTTAGGGAATCCAATAAAGACTTGCACATCTTTAACTAACTTGTGTAGCTTCCAAACCATTATGGATTTCACCTTTCACATGCTCATAGACACTCCATTGACTGCCACTATGTAGCCTAGGAATTCCACTTCTTTGGCATGAAATGTCCACTTTTTTAGCAATACCGCTAATTGAAAGTCTGATAAACTTTGTAAGACTTTTTTGACTACTTCGATATGTTCCTTTTCATCCTTTGAATATATGAGGATATCATCATAGTAACATATGACTCCAACATCCAAGTATTCTTTTAATACTTGATTCATCATATCTTGGAACGTTGCTAGAGCGTTAACCAATCTGAATAGCATGACTTAATATTTGTAATGTCCATATCTTGCCCTGAAAGCCATTTTCTATTCATCTCCTTCCTTAATTCTAATCAAGTAGTAGCGGTCTTTGAGGTCTAACTTAGTGAAGATGTTGGCATCAGCTACTCGGTCTCGAAGTTCAGACATTAACACAAGAGGATATTTGTTGAGGCTGGTAATCTTATTTAGATTTTAGTAATCCACAACCAGACTCAGCACGCTATTAGGTTTGGGTATGAATAGTATATGTGCTCCTACCGGCGATTGACTTTGGGTAATCATTCCCATGCTTAATCATAGTTTCCAGGTACTCCCGTAAGGCTTTAAGCTGTTTCTCCGATAGTGGATATATTGGTCGCTGGGGGGAAGTTGATCCAAGAACCAATTTAATTTCATGGTTAAAGGTTTGTCTTGGGGCTAATTTTTCTGCCATCGGGGCTTCAAACAAGTGTTTGTAATGCTAGTATTCCTTTGGTAATATTTTGAGTTCCATCATATTTTCGATAGTTGCGATTTGTCTAATATGACAAGCATTAGGATCTCAAGTGTTGGATTTGTCATATTCAAACATATCCGCTATCGCTTCATCTTCTTCTACACTGTTTTTGCAATATTTTGCATCAAAAGTCCAATTATTCACATCTTTTATATGTGACACTGTATCACGGTTGCGTGGCAGATAGTGGAAAGAGATGTTTGTAGCAGGTAGTGGAAGGAGACGGTTGCGGAAGGAGATGTTTCACCATGATGAAGATATTCGTCATGAGGTTTTACTTTCACGCACATGACCTATTAAGAGGTCATGAGGGCAACGCACGAGGCCAAGAGGGCTGCGCAGTTTGATTTACTTTCACGCACATGACCTATTAAGAGGTCATGGGTGCAGCGCACGATGTCAAGTGGGCTGCGCAGTTTGAGTTACTTTCACACACATGACCTATTAAGAGGTCAGGTGGTTTACACACATGACCAATGATGCGGTCATATGATGTTTTTCATGAGTCACAATTATGACTCATAGTTGTTTTGATTTATAAGCGGGTTAAGTGAAGGACTATAAAAGGAGGCGGTAGAGCCTGGTAGTTAGTTCTTCACGCAACCACATATTATACTTTCTTACCTATACTATTGAGAATAGATTCTATCATTTCGAGATTTCTATCACGATATGACTTGATTATTAACGTTCAAGCAAGGAACGTAGGCAACGGTCTAAGAATAATAATCAAAGTTCTGATAGGAGAGGAAACGAAATAACAGTACACTAAGAAAGAGAAGTATCGCATTATTACGAAGAGACTAACGAAGAACTGTTGCCTGTTGCAGGATACATATTGACATTGGAGAATAGGTAGGATACCTGACATTTGGTTGCATCTCAACAGCGACACCCAAAAGCAACAGGGAGGCAGAACAGACAGGAGAAGGGACGTGGACGACTCCGGCCCCACCGGCACCATTAAATGTGCTGAGCATGATGGGAGAACAACTAGAATACATGGTAGCATGACTCAGACCTGCACGGACATCGGAAGGACTCAAATTAAGGAATCCTGACGTCTTCGACGGAGAACCAACCAGGCTCGGAGGATTCCTGGTACAGCTGAAGCTGTCCTATGAAGCCAAGGAGTGGACAAGCGACCATGACGACAAGAAAATCAGATTTGCAAAGACCGTATTGAGGGGAATGGCGGAGAAATGGATCACTCCAATCGTGGAAGGGACCACCCCCCAAGTATGGCACGAATGGGAAGAGTTCGAGAGAGACCTCAGAGCCCAGTTCGATGATAAGGACAAACGACAAGGAGCAAGGAACCAGATCGAGAAAATGGTTCAAGGAAAGAATACAGTTATCGAATTCTGGCACAACATACAACTGTTAGCTCCAGACGCCGAATACGACAAGACTACCCTACGGCGACAGCTCTTAAGAGGGGTCCATGAAGAGCTACACGAAGCATGGACCAACTCGGATCGAGTATTCAACAAGACTGAAGAACTAGCCCAATGGTTCGC
The DNA here is from genome assembly GCA_014065205.1 of Tuber brumale. Taxonomy (NCBI): domain Eukaryota; kingdom Fungi; phylum Ascomycota; class Pezizomycetes; order Pezizales; family Tuberaceae; genus Tuber; species Tuber brumale. The sequence goes on along the minus strand of JACCEG010000025.1, from coordinate 40,258 downwards.
GGAGCTCGAAAATAGAAAGAACCCAGGAGGAAGTAATCAGGAGAGACCGGCCCGACAACAGAATGGACCACCAAGGGCCCTAACGACCAATCAAGGAGGAGAGGCGATGGACCTTGACGCAATAAGGGGAACAACTCAATAGTTCCAATGACCAGGACAGAGGTTTAGACCAGCCTAGAGGCTAATAGGGCTGAACCTCCTGAGGATAACACCGGAAGAATTTCGAAAGCGCAGGGACAGCAATCTATGCTTCCGCTGTGGGAAGGCAGGGCATCGAGCAGTCAAATGCCCAGACAAGAATGCCAAGATTCGGGAAATGGGGGGCCAGAAATCGGAAGAAATGGAGGAGGCTTTAAACGACGACAGTCCCCAGTAACGAGTGGTCTGAGGGACGCCCAACACGAAAAACCCACTAGGACTATACAAAGATCGACAGCAATGGACTACAAGGCACAAATCAATACAACGGACAACAATGACTATGAATCAGATCAGCTGATGATAAAAATTGAAGTACTCACAAAAAACGGAATCACTGAAACCAACGCAATGGTCGACTCGGGAGCAACGGAGGACTTTATCACCAGAAAATTCTGCAATACCCACCGGATACCCCTCACGAAAATCGACAAACCAAGATACATCTATGTGGTTAATGGGGAGAAAAGCAAGGCAGGCTCCATTACCCACATAGCCGAGATAGCCATGAAAACAGGATCTCATCAGGAAACGATAGTATTACAAGTAGCAAATATGGTCAAACATACTGCTATCCTGGGAATACTATAGCTAAGAAAACACAACCCGAATATCAATTGGAAAAAAAGAAGGATCGACTTCAGGAGTGAGAGGTGTACCCAAGTATGCCTAAACGTATCACCAAGGATCGACGCAGTCCCCATAGGACTGGCACGATGGGAAAACGAATATAGTCGGATCACCGAAATGAAGAGCGAAGAAGAAGACATTCGGATCCAACGATTAGATCCCGAAGTAAAGATACCGACCAAAGGGTCGAAGGGAGCGGCTGGACACGACCTGTACAGCATCCAAGAGGAAATCATCCCGGCCAAAGGGCAAGCGGTGATAAAGAGAGGAATATCGATCGAACTACCGGATAGCACCTATGGACGAATTGCCCCACGAAGTGGATTAGCTACTAGATATGGCCTAACCACAGGAGCAATAGTGATAGACGCAGACTATCGCTGAGAAATCAAGGTTCTGTTGATGAACCTGAAAGAAGTAGACTACGAAGTCAAGAAAGGCGATCGGATAGCACAGTTGATTGTCGAAAGGATCGACAATAGAGGACTACGAGAAGTAGATGGCCTCGACGAAACCGGAAGATAGGATCGTGGATTTGGAAGCAACTGAAAAAGCACCCACGAAGAACCAGAAGGAGTACACGTCGATATCAACTCCATATCAGCAAAGACCTTCGGAAAACTATGTCGGAAAGGAGAACAAACCGGTGTTCTCAAATGGGGTCAAGAAGAAAGGGAAACAACAATTGCGGAGACCTCGACGATCAGCACCAGGTTAGTGGTACAACAAGAAGCAACAAAGAAGAAAGCGACTCTAAGACAGCTGGTACCAAGCGAATACCATGACTTCTTAGACATGTTCGAAGAAGGAGAAAGGACAGACCTGCCCGAACACAGAGAAGAGGACCACAGGATCGACCTAGTGGCCCGAGCACTGTTCATGAAACTGTACTCCTTGAGAGTAGAAGAGTTGAAGGCTCTACGAGATTACCTCCAGCAGAACCTGGAGAGAGGATGGATATGGCCATCATCGTCAGCAGCAGGAACACCGATATTATTCGTCAAAAAGAAGGACGGAAAGCTCAGATCATGTGTGGACTTTTGAGGACTGAACGCAGTCACCAAGGAGGACCGATATCCACTACCGCTGATCGACGAAGTATTGGATAGATTGGAAAAGGCCCAATACTACACGAAACTAGACATCAAGGACGCCTACCACAACATCAGAATATTCGAAGGAGACGAATGGAAAACGGCATTTCGAACACGATACGGGTTATACGAATACCTGGTAATGCCTTTTGGACTGTCCAATGCACCGGCAATATTCCAAAGATGGATCAACACCAAACTCAGCAGGTTCTTGGATATATGCTGCATTGTCTACTTAGACGATATCCTCATCTATTCAAAAACAATGGAACAACACCGGAAAGACATCCGAAACATTATGCAGGCTCTAAGGGAAGCAAAGATAAAACTAAAACCAACAAAATGCGAGTTCCATCCACAGGAAACCGAATATTTGGGGTTTGTCATCAACCCTGATGGAATACGAACCGACCCGGTCAAGACAGCAACAATCGACGAATGGAAACCACCAAAGAGCGTAAAAGGAGTGCAAAGCTTTTTGGGGTTTTGCAACTTTTATCGCCGATTCATTGAAGGATTCAGCAGAGTGGCGAAACCACTATACGAGACAATACAAAAAGACATCAAATGGAACTGGACGGACAAACAGCAAACAGCATTCGACATATTAAGGAACAAACTCACCACGGCACCGATACTGCGACACTTTGATCCGAAACTACCTATCATGATCGAAACGGATTCATCAAATTACGTCTGCTCAGGGATCCTATCACAGTTAGGCAACGACAAACTATAGCGCCCGGTGGCATTCCGATTGAAGACGATCACCAAGGCTGAATGCAACTACGACATCCATGACAAAGAACTATTGGCGATAGTTCAGGTACTTAATGCATGGAGGAAATATGCACTGGGAAACGAACACGATATTAGGGTGGTAACCGACCACAAAAACCTCCTCGCCTTCACCACCACCAAAGAACTCAATCGGCGACAAACGAGATGGAGCGAAACCCTATCTCACTATCACATCAAAATTGAGTACCAACCTGGAAAACAAGGAGGACAACCCGACGCCCTTACCAGGAGACAAGAAGACCTACCGACCAAGGAGGACGAAAGAGTCCAACAGAGAAAAAGGATTCCCTTACCAAAGGAAAGATACTTCAAGGACGAAAAAAAGAACGGAAGAAATAAATCTATCAACGAGATGGAAACAACAATATTATCCAACGACGACCACACAGAATGGATACGGAGCACGATGGAAAAAGACACAGAAATACAACCGATCAGGAAAGCTTTAAAGGAAAAGCAAAAAGAAATGAAGGGAATAGCACTCGGGCTATACGAAGAGAAAGAGGGATACCTTTGGTACGACAACAAGATAAGGATTCCTGGCGATGAACCCCTCCGAACAGAAACGATAAGGAGAAATCACGACATACCACAAGCGGGACATGGCGGAACGGCCAAAACCACAGAACTGATCAGGAGATCATACGACTGGCCGACGATAAGGCGAGAAGTCAAAAGATATGTCAAGAATTGCGAGACATGCCAGCGGACAAAGGTAGTACGTCATGCACTATACGGATTGCTAAAGCCTATCGAATCATCTGGAAGACCATGGTAATCTATTCCTGTGGACTTTATAACCGGACTTCCAGAATCGAAAGGTTATGACGCAATATGGGTCATTATTGATCGTCTGACAAAAATGGCCCACTTTATACCCTGCAGAACGGACATAGATACACGACAATTCTTTCACCTCTTCAAAGATCAGGTATTCAGAATCCACGGACTACTGAAAGATATCATATCAGACAGAGGGTCACTATTCATGGCAAATATCTGGAAGGAAATCACAACACAATGGCACATCAAAAGCAAACTCAGCACGGCATTCCACCCGCAGACCGACGGACAGACAGAAAGGACCAATGCCATATTGGAACAATACCTACGAGCATACACCAATTATCAACAGGACCACTGGGCCGATATGCTAGCAACTGCCGAGTTCGCATACAACAACGGAAGACAAGAAACAACCAAGACGACACCCTTCTTTGCGAACTATGGATATGATCCAATATACGAACCGGCAAAATACGAGATACCCACGCAATCAATCGAAGCAAAAAACATGCAACAATTGCATGACATATTACGAGAAGAAATATGTCTGGCACAAGAAAAACAAAAGGAATACGCCGATCGACACCGAAAACCCGATCCCAACCTCCAAGTCAACGACAAGGTGTAGTTGATACCAAGGAATATACGGACCACCCGACTGTCAAGGAAACTGGACTACAAGAAATTAGGATTATTCAGAATCATCGAACGCATCGGACTAAGAGCATATAAACTCGACCTCCCACACTCGATGAACAACACTCATTCTACTTTTCACATCAGTCTCCTTGAACCCTACCAAGACAACACCTTCACATCACAAAAGAAACTTCCTCGGCCGCCCATCGAGATCGAGGGCAAAGACGCATACGAACTTGAGAAGATCATCGACTCAAGACTACACTACAGCAAACCCCAGTACCGAGCCAAGTAGACAGGCTACTCGGAAGAACACGATCAAGAGTGGTATCCAGCCACTAACTTCACCAACGCTCAAGATGCCCTCCGACAATTCCACCAAAACTACCCCGACAAGCCCAGACTTCTGCCCGATGGAAGATGGGGTTTGGATCAAGGAAGAAGTTAACGATGAAGATTGGGTCCAACTCGTGGACCTACCGATCAGGAAAACGAAGGAAACGGAGGAAGAGAAAGCACACAAGTGTCTGTCATGGACATGATGCTACGACGACAGATGCCCCACCCACTACACGGAAAAAAAGGGAACCAACTACTTTCCCAAGAAAAGAGACAGAACCCCGCCGGTGTCGCCTCCGCTAGGCGACAAAAACAAGATTTCGGGGACGAAATCTACTTGGAGGGGGGCCAAAAAATCCAAGAAAGTTACCTGGGAACAGGACCCAGCACCATCGCCGATCTCGTCGGCAACGCAAGAGGATATGGTGGAAAGCCTGCAGCGGGAGCTGATCACGATCAGCGAACAAAAAACGAGGGTGGAAGTAGAGATGAGACTCTACAAAGGCCAGGCTTCCATGTGGGAGTAGAAGGCAAGAGAATGGGGGAAAAATAACGAGCAGCTGGCAAGAGCGGTGACGGCTCAACAGGTCAGGGCATGTTTGGCGGAATACAAAGTTGGGAAAGCAGACTCCCAACTGAAGAGAAGGGAAGCAACAATCCGAAGGTTGGAAAACCTTCAGAAAGAAAGCAAGAGTTGGATGCATCAGATAGGACGCAATATCCGGCAGACGGCAGGAACCGAGGAGGATGAAGAGTTCCTAATGGCCTAAAGGGACTTAGGCCGTGGGTAGAGGGGAGCTATTGTCACGGTTGCGTGGCAGATAGTGGAAGGAGATGTTTGTGGCAGGTAGTGGAAGGAGACGGTTGCGGAAGGAGATGTTTCACCATGACGAAGATATTCGTCATGAGGTTTTACTTTCATGCACATGACCTATTAAGAGGTCATGGGTGCAGCGCATGAGGCTAAGGGGGCTGCGCAGTTTGAGTTACTTTCACGCACATGACCTATTAAGAGGTCAGGTGGTTTACGCATATGACCAATGATGCGGTCATATGATGTTTTTCATGAGTCACGATTATGACTCATAGTTGTTTTGACTTATAAGCGGGTTTAGTGAAGTACTATAAAAGGAGGCCGGTAGAGCCTGGTAGTTAGTTCTTCACGCAACCACCTATTATACTTTCTTACCTATACTATTGAGAATAGATTCTATCATTTCGAGATTTCTATCACCATATGACTTGATTATTAACGTTCAAGCAAGGAATGTAGGCAACGGTCTAAGACTAATAATCAAGGTCCTGATAGGAGAGGAAACGAAATAACAGTACACTAAGAAAGGGAAGTATCGCATTATTACGAAGAGACTAACGAAGTACTATTGCCTGTCGCAGGATACATATTAACATTGGAGAATAGGTAGGATACCTAACACACTGGGTGTTCATGATACCACCAACTAAAAGGAATTATCATTCTATAGTGTCCTGCGTTAGCCACTTCATACGACACCTCAGATATATGTTGGTTCTTTCCTGTATCTGATTTTATCGGTAGGGTATAATACTTCCCTCCTGAGGCTGCTGATGAGACATCAAAGCCTAAGATATTAACTGCATTGTTGTATTCAACTATAGGAATACAAAGGTCTTTAACTAAGTCTTTATTGATAAGGAATATGTTCGATCCCAACTCTGATAAGACTTTAACTTTGTATCCCCTATCACGTATTTAGAGATGAGTGATCTCTTCCAGATAGTTGTATCATTTTAGTTTTAGAGCATTTAATTCCACGCGCTTAGTGCTGATAAGTCTTTCATAGTTTTTTCGTTTAGGTATCATTGGAATTGAGTGTAAGTAATGGAGTGTTTGTTACTACACCTGCATAGTTTGGACCACTGATGTCTTCTCTAACAAACTAGTAATTATTAGCTCTAACAATCTTGGTCCACATACTAGGTGGTATTTCATTGATACGCTATTGCATATGACCAGTTCACAGGCTTGATGTCTTCTCCCAATATACCAGACCTAGGCTCATAGCAGACTTTTGCGCCGTTATTAGCCATTTTACTCCCCTGGTCTGGGACTTCTGTGTTCACCAATTCTTTTCCTCTAGTTTTCAGTTCATCTGTCCAGCTACATCAGAGGGGCTCTGCATACTAAAGCGGCACATCCCTACCCCACACTTTGGCGTGAAGGCAAAGTAGTATTTACGTATAATATGACTCAAACTCGTGTGCTAGGTGGAATAGCCAGCATCAGTTGTCCTCTTGCTGGTATTATTATCAGGTAGATCTTGCATTGCTATGTTCCACCTTCTTCGGTATAGTAACCTGCTTGCACATGAGTAGTAGGTGGCCACCAGGTAACTCAAGGAACTTTGTACTGTTGGCTGCTGGATCATATTGGTATGTTGACTATCCTCTCTTTCCATCAAGACTCTCCATGTATTGATTCCTCGTATTTGAGCTCTCAAGTACCTCATGGGGTCTCTTCACTTAGAGCCTACTTGCTTTGATGTTGAAATGAGAGACTTGCTTTGCCCCATATTGATCATGTTGAGTTTTGATTCCTGTAGTTCTACACAGACTACTCGATCTCCATCATTGTCAGTACCCAATACACCTCAACCAAAGGAGGTTTCCATTTTGATTCCAGTTCTTTATAGACACTGACTACCCAACTGCCATTGCCGTTAGTGCCTGTGAACTGACCTAGGTCAGTTCTTCATCGTCTGCCAGTTCCCAGATCCTGTTACCTAAGGTGGAATGCGGGATAGTAGTGCTTTTTCATGAAAATATGGGCTTCATGATAGCCGATCTTGCACAACGGATTCCCATTTTTATCAGTCTTGAACTGACAATTGCTGCCGATATATGGACATCTCCCCAACATATTTGGTAGGTGCAGTTTTTCTTTCCACAATGTATACAATTCTTTTCCCGCTATCGAGTATCAATAATACTTTGCGGGTTACCAGTATGAGCCTGGTCGAAGTTTGTGTAGGTTGTCTTCACCACACCTTCTAACTTCTTTTTTAGCCTTTCTGACTCATCCTCCTATTTTCATTTTCATAGTGGAGTTCCACCTCCTTTGACATATAGTTTATTAGTCCTTCGTCCCTTTTGTTTAGAGTCTTGTCGGTCTTTTCTTTTGACTTCTTAGACTATTTTTGGCTTAGGTAGTTGGTCTCTTGCAAGGTTTTTTCTTGCAAGTAATACTTCTTTGGACCGACCAACTAGTTCTAATATTGCTGCCCATTCTTGATCCATATCATAGTGTATTGCCGATAATCTGCAGATTATTTATTCAAGAAGTTTGTTTTCTACTTTGTTTCTCCAGGACTCTCCTGTCATCCATGCTCTGATATTGAGGTTGTGCATAAAGATTAAAAACACCTCAATATTGCCTTCATATGTCACTAGCTTTATATCATAAAGTACTTGTCTTTCTGCTTCGATGGGAGCAAAACGTTTGATCATATCATGTTCAAATCTTGTTCAAGTCACCAGTTCTGGCTGTTGCATTTCCCTCTGGACTCCATTAATAGCCTTTTAGTACCAGATAGTATAAGGAGGGACTATGTCTCCTTTTGTACAATTGAGCATATAGATGACTCATTCATAGGCATTTTCGCAAATCTGTGGGTTTCTTTCGAAATAGTTAGTGTACTGTATAATCCAGACATAAATATCTATCGTGGATTTGGCTTCAAAGAATAGGAGTAGTTCCAATGGTTATTTAATATTCTGTACCCTTGCATTGACAAGTACTTCTACTATACCAGATTGATTTAGTATCTGTTCTTGCCACCCACAGCTTGACCTCCCTCTCTTTCTTCCTCTTCCCCCTTTGTTATCATCGTCATCATCATTGTCCCGATCCTCTGAATCCCCTCTCTGAACACCTAAAGGAGTTGCATCAGGGGCTTCCTTGCCTTTCTTTTTTTCTCTCTTTGTTAGTAGAGAGTAGTAGTCTGCATCATTTTTTTCTTCTGAGACTAAATGTAGTGATACGGGAGCAGTTTCTGGTGATCCCTTTATTTCATCTACTAATTTATTTATGGCTTTCACCATGGTTCTAATAGAGTCCAAGGTTTATTTGGCCATTTTGGTTTAGTTCCTTTGCAGAGTCTAGATACTTTTTCGTTGCTCATTTAAGGCTTCTTGTATATCTAAGAACGAAGATGTAAAGCCTTTATCACAATTCACCATTTGATCTCGAAAAAGATTGAATTCACTGTAGTATTTGGAAACTAATTTTCCCATAGTCTGGTCTCGAGCTAGAGCTTTATGTCCTTGCTGACCTAGACTACTATGTAACTGAGTAGTTACATTTCCATAAACCTGTTGCCATTGATCTTGCATGGCTAGTTTAGCTACCATGTCACCGATTATAGCCACCTGAATATTTCTCACCTCTGACTCAACTGCAGTCAACTGTATTAATAAGATAGCTATCTCATTCTCGCAGAGGTACTGCCCTTCTTCCAACTTCCATTCTACTTTCATTAACTTCTGTACATTTTCTTGAGTTGCACCTGTGAGCCTATTAAAAGCAATAATAGCCGAGTCGATAGAAGTATCAATATCCTGCCGGATTTAGGCTAAGATTATCTCTAACTGTTTGGCCGAATTCTTTAAGTTGGCCTCATGCTTCTCTGAAGGTTTAGGGGTTCCTGATCTTGATATACGGTGTATGCTAGATACACTAGATGATCATAGCCCTTTGAAAATTTCAGTTGGCATTCAAAATCTGGGGGGAAGAGATGGAGGCAGGCTGTAGTAAGGGGCATCGCCTATTGAGGAGATGTGGGTATGCTGGCTTGAACTTCCATCTTTGGAATTGTTCATCTTGGTATCTATCAGTTCTCCTTCTGTAATCTATTATGGTTCTTTCAGATGTTTTGGGACTTCCACCATTCTCTTAGAAAACTTGTTGGATAAACTTAATCCTAACATTATGCTAGCAGGTACTTGATCTGGTATCTTGTACCGATATTTCTGTTCTCCCTTAAAAGGTTTAAGGAATTTGATGAATGGTAGATAACACAACAATATTTCCTTTGGAGATGGTGTGGAATAGTTGGGGCAATAAGATACTGGGTTTTGAACATGAATTTCACTTTTCTAAAGGTTTAGAATGTACTTGTAGTACATATATGGGTTTCTCAGTCCTAGGCCAAGAATATTGATTGTTCCTGGCCAAATGTGCCTAACTGCTGATGTTCAGAGTACTGGGTACTCCACTCGATAAGGTCTTCTGACTCAATTGTACTCTACTTGAAGTACAGACTATGTCAGGTATGATATATACAACTAAATTGATTCCATATTGAGATCATGAAAGGTACTGTGAACCACGTGGGTTCTAAGGGTGGAGTTTGCAGTGGACTTGTAGTTCATATAGTGAGCTTTGATAGCAGGAGAACTATCAATATACAGTTAGGTAGAAGCCAAACTCTAGTGTAACTGAGAAAGGTAGGCTAAAATCTTTGATTGAAGAATCTGTCGAGGAAGGCTCATCTCCAAAATTGAGCAAGGTAAAAATTAAAGTGTAGAACAATATTACATTGATAAGATCTCTTCTCTGTTGGTTAATAATATTTGTAAAGCTCAAGAGGGACTTTGATATTTATATCCCGTGTCTGAGTGTTCATGGACTACTTCTAACCATTATGTCTCCCAAGTACCACTCTGGTTTCAATATGGAAATGTCCAGAATCTTATACGTACAAACACCATTTGACCCTGAAACTTCTCACACCCTTTCATAGTTCCAGAATCATATTCCTCCATTGAGATGACTGCGCTATTTGTTATACCAAATAGCGGTCTTCAACTTAGTTCTCCTTATAGACTATTAGATTAGTTTGATCTTATTAACAATTACTCCACTAGTCTCTTTGGTCATAAAGTAATCAGTTTCATGCTGGACCACCTAGTGCCAATTGCAAGTCCAAGCCCAACGTGTCAACTCCATAAGGGTCTTCAATTTATGTAAGTCTTCCTATCTGAGCACCCTTCCCCTTGATCTGCCAGCTTCTACTGAGGGGTCCTATTACAAGGACCAACCAACCTACAGCTTATCTCAGAAGCGTATGGGTGGACTCGGTATGTCTTCAATGGCCTCTGCAACTGGGACGTGGTTAGGCGGACACCAATCTCTAGTATCACTGAGGTACATAGGCCAAATCTTTGATTGGAGAATTTGTCGAGAAAGGCTCATCTCAATAAAATAGGTAAGGTAAAGATTTAAAGTGTACAATAAATTTATATTGATAAGATCTCTTCTCCGTTACTTGATAATATCGGTATCACTTGAGAGGCACTTCGATATTTATATCCCCCATCTCAGTCTTCAAGGACTACTTTTAACTATTATGCCGCCGAAGTACCACTCTAGTTTTAATATGCAAATGTCCCGAACCTTATAAGTTCTAGCACTATTTGACCCTGAAACTTATCACACCCTTTTTACGGTTACGGAATAGTATTCTTCTTTTGAGATGACTACACTATTTGTTATACCAAACAGCGGTCTTCAACTTAGTTGTCTGCGTAGACTATTATATTACTTTAGTCTTATTGACTATCATTCCAGTACTCTCTTCGGTCATGAAGTGATCAGGTTCATGCTGGGCCACCTAGTGCCAATCAGAAGTCTGAACCCAACGTGTCAATGTCTTAAAAGTCTTTGACTTATGTAGGTCTTCATTTCTGAGCGTGCATCTCCTTGGTCTGCCGGCCTCTATAGAGGGGTCTTATTACCAGGACCAACCAACATACTGCTAATCTCAGAAGGGTATGGGTGGATTTGGTATGTCCTCAATAGCCTCCACTACTATGATATCTTCTTGGAGTATTTCGCCAAAAACCTCCTGTCACATTTGGCCCATAGTTTAGGAAGCCTAACTTTGAGGCTTACTATTTCAATGCGCCTCTTACAGAAATCTCATGTTCCACTTCCCCGATGTCACCAAATGTCCCCTCTCATATATCTAGCAAACATCATGTGGTTGGATGGACGGTAGTGACATGTGGTGTTATGAAGTGGGCTTCATTGATGTAACATTTTAGTTATAGGATGTAACTCACGTAATCTCGCTAATGATGTGCAGGCCCCATAGGAGGGCCGGAGGAGCTTGTTTGTTCTTAGGTAAACAGAGGGTCTGTGCACAGTTACCCTACTGTAAGGTCTGTGCACTTTTGTTGTCTCAGATTTCCATATGCCTAACAGATATCCTCTTGGAGTATTTTGTCAAAACTGTCCTGTCACCTGCAGTCCATTATTAGAAAGCCTAATCTTGCAGCCTGCTATCTCAATGCGCCTCCAACAGATTACTTCCTTTGCACTTCCCAGATGTCGCCAAAGGTCCTCTCTCATATATTCTGCACACAGAATGCGGTTGGAGGGATGGCAGCAGCAGATATAGTGTTATAAAGTAGACTTCATTGTTGTGACATTTTAGTTATGGGACGCAACTATTCGAAATCTCACTAATGATATATGTGCCCCATAAGGAGGCCAGAAGGGGGTGATGGCTCCAGTAATCTGAGGGTCTGTGTGCAGTTACCCTACTGTGAGGTCTGTATATTTTTTGTCTCAGATTTCCATATGCCTAACAACTGACAAGTGTTATAAAATCATATACAAGAAGACAGGTTGAAAAGACATATACAAAACATATTAAAAAAGCAAGTACTGGTATTTTTTTTTTGTTTTTTTTTTATATCATATATTACTTGTTAGGTACAAGAACGTGCATGCAGCATAAGCTATGGCAAAAAGAAAACCTTAATTTCAAAAATCCCTCCTCCCGCCAGGTAAAAGCCGTCCGCCCCAAGCTTGCCCCCAGCCAGGCCAATCCCTACCTCACAAGCGAACCTGGAGAATAAGAGAAGCCTAACTAAAAACAAACAAGAAACATCAGGAAAAACCCCCCCGGAAATCTCGGCCCGAAGGCATAAAAGAAACCAATTAATATCCCAAAATGCACCTCCTATAGGGATGACTAGCCAAAAGATGAAAACTGGAGCGGTAACGCCTCACCCGGGATGGGCTCACAAGGAGGTATGGAGGTAGGTGTCGGCCTTGTCACCTAGAGGAAGGGTTGTTGGGCAGAAGCGGCAGTGCCACCTTCAAGCCCTGACGAGAGGTAGCAGTAAGGTGCCAGCTAGGGTTGGGTTGTTGCCGGAGAAATTCCAGCAGAATGGGGGTAGCAGTAAGGTGCCAGCTTGGGTGGGGGTGCGGGTGCAAAGCCCACGAAGAGTGAAGACGGCAGTAAGATGCAAGCTGTCTGGTAGCAGTAGGGTGCCAGCCAAGGTGTGGTGTAGCAGTAG
>JACCEG010000025.1:5422-16125 GCA_014065205.1 Tuber brumale | reverse complement strand
ATGACCGAATACTGGAACGAATTCCGACTTCATCAGACAGAGGCAATGCTAGATGACGCGACGGCATCACAATACCTATACTCAGGCATGACGGAGAAACTACAAACGGAATTCGAACATTTTGATGCCGAAACCACTACGGTGGATGAATTAGCGGCATGGGCCATCAAGAAGGAAACCAGGATGGCAATCCTGAAGAACTTGAAGAAACGAAGACCGAGAGAGGTCTCCGCTCCAAGGAACACGGATGGAACATTCAGACCAGTATCTCAGACCTATGAAGGAAACCTCTAACCTACGATTAACCGAGAGGTTTAAATGAACAAAGCACAGACTAGGAGGCCCCTCAATTTATCCAATGAGGAATACAGGAAACGCAGAGACCAGAATCTATGCCTGAGATGCGGCGAGAAAGGACACCAAATCAGAGAGTGCCGAAATAGAGCGGACAACGGACAAAAGAAGATGACGCCAGCCCAAGGCAACAACTGGGTCAGGCAACAGAAACGGACCAACTGGATAGAGATGACCATTGTGGAGGATCCACCGGAAAAAGAGGACGGTCCCCAGTAAGAGATGGTCTGGTGGACAAGAAGGGGAGGAAAACCATCGGGAGGAAGAGGAAGGGAGAAGTTACGAACGGAAGAATCACTATGGAGAATTACTATACGGCACTACTCGAGGAAGAAGGAGATCATATTATGATCAAGACGACACTATACGATACGAAAAAGAAAGGCACTACAATACATGCGATGCTCGACTCGGGGGCAATAGAAGATTTCATCGACAAGGAAATCTGCGACAAATACAACTACCCCATGACGCCGACACGAAACAAGAGACAGGTTTATCTAGCGGACGGAAAACCCAGCACTATGGGACCCATAACCCATACAGTGCAAGTACCTATGGCCATAGAAAGCCATAGGGAAGAGGCAACCTTCCAGGTAGCGAACCTGAAGAACCATGAGCTAGTTCTTGAAATGCCATGGTTAAGACAACACAATCCCACGATCGACTGGGACAACAACAAGATTACATTCGCTAGCGAACAATGCAGGACAGGATGTCTCAACAGTTCGCCGGTGGTGTACACGACACCAGAAAGAGAGGCAAAAGAAGCAAATCTGAAAGCACGATTCGACCAACTCAGAGAAGGGCCGGATCGGAGAATCAGATTCAAGAAGTTGCACGAGAAGGCGCTGGGACCAACAAAGGGCTCCAGACAAGCGGCAGGTCACGACCTATATGCCGACCAAGACAAGACGATCCAAGCAAGGGGTCAAGAGACGATATCAACTGGAATAGCGATAGGGTTACCTCCCGGTACCTATGGACGGATAGCACCACGCAGCGGACTAGCAGTCAATAAAAGACTCATTACCAACGCAGGGGTCATCGATGCCGACTATAGGGGAGAAATCAAAGTGGTCCTAGCCAACCTGGGAGATATCGACCAAGAGATTCGACAAGGCGATCGGATAGCGCAGTTGATTATCGAGAAAATCAACGAAGAAGAGATGCATGAAGTACGAGAACTTCATACCACGACAAGAGGAACGAAAGGCTTCGGCAGCACGGATAGCCCGAAGACCAAGAAAGAGGAATCAGCACAGATTCGAGAAATATCGGCACATGCGTTTGGCAGATATTACAAGAGAGGAGACTTGACGGGAATCCTCAAATGGAACCCAAAGGAAGAAAAGCTGGAATTGGCACGAATCAATATCAGCACTGAACTGGCGATACGACAAAAAGGACAACGAAGGGAAAGAGAGTGGTACGACATAATACCACAAGAATACCACCAGTTCACGGACCTGTTCCAAGAAAAGGAAGCGGACAGACCACCACCAAGAAGGCCAGGAGTGGACCACGAAATACATATCGAAAAAGACGAAAAGACCAAAGCAAAGAAGAAGATTCCATACCAACGACTTTACCCCTTGGGAGAAAAGGAGCTGGAGGAACTACGAGGATATATTCAACAGAATATGAAACGAGGATGGATAAGACATTCGTTCGCATCTGCAGGATCACCGATACTATTCGTCAAGAAGAAGGACGGAAAAATGAGGCTATGCGTGGATTACCGAGCACTCAACTCGGTAACAAAGAAGGATCGGTATCCGCTACCACTGATCGGAGAGGCCCTGGATCGGTTAAAAACGGCAAAATATTTTACCAAACTGGACATTAAGGACGCCTACCACAACATACGGATAAAGGAAGGCGACGAATGGAAGACAACCTTCGCAACAAGATACGGGATGTACGAATATTTGGTTATGCCATTCGGGCTAACCAACGCACCAGCATCATTCCAACGATGGATCAACCAGGTCCTCAACAAATTCCTGGATATATGCTGCATTGTCTACCTGGACGACGTACTCATATACTCGGACAACCTGGAACAACACAGGAAGGACGTCAGCAGCATCATGAACGAGATTCAGAAGTCGGGGATGAAAATCAAACCATCCAAGTGCGAATTCCACAAAAGGGAAACCGAATACCTGGGATTTATCATCAATGGAGAAGGAGTCCAAGTGGACCCAGTCAAAACAGCGGCCATATGGGACTGGGCAAAACCAAACAACAAAACAGACATCCTGTGCTTTATGGGATTCTGTAACTTTTACCGCAGGTTTATCGAGGGCTTTAGCCGAATGGCAAAACCCCTTTATAACCTAACCAAGAAAGACGTCAAGTGGGAATGGGGAGAAAAAGAGCAAGGGGCCTACGATGCTATACGGACCAAACTCACGTCGGCACCAATATTGGTTCATTTCGACCCGCGAAGAGAAACGACGATTGAAACAGACGCATCCAAATACGTCTGTTCGGGGATCCTATCCCAGAAATGCGAAGACGGGAAATGGCGCCCAGTGTGTTATCGGTCAAAGACGATGACACCGGCCGAATGCAACTACGACGTCGCCAACAAAGAACTACTAGCCATAGTTCAAGCACTCAAGGAATGGAGGAGATACATACAGAACAACGACCACCAGGTTAGAGTTCTCACGGACCACAAGAACCTAGTTCCTTTCATGACAACGAAAGAACTCAACGATCGTCAAATCCGATGGATGGAAAGCCTCAGCAAATACAACTTCAGGATCGAATATCGACCAGGAAAAGAAGGAGGAAAACCAGATGCATTGACGAGAATTGCAAGCGACAAACCGCAAGACAAAGAGGATGAACGGATAAAACAGAAAAATCGAATCCTGCTCCCGAAGGAATATTTCGAGGCTATGGAATCAACGGAAATCATCGACGAAGATGACGAGAGATTACGGAAAGCAATTGCAGAAGAGAAGGCATTTCAGGAAATAAGAAACGACCTGGAGAGAGGAGAGAAAGAAAGAAAAGGGGTGGCCTTAGGACTATGCGAATGGAGAGACCACTATATGTGGTACGACGGAAAGATATGGATACCAGATAACGAAAAGATAAGGACAAACCTTATCAAGAAACACCACGACGACAAACCGGCAGGACACGGAGGAACGGCTAAAACAACAGAGATGATCACGCGGAAATACTACTGGCCAGGATTAAGGGAATCCGTCAAACAATACGTCAAGAACTGCGACATATGCCAGCGGACGAAAGTGGTGCGACACGCACCATATGGGCTGCTAAAACCTAACGAAGCACCGGAAAAACCATGGGCATCCATATCTATGGATTTCATAACGGATTTACCTAAGGCCAACGGACATGACTCCATTATGGTTGTGGTGGATCGCCTGACCAAAATGAGTCATTTCATACCCACCACGATGGATATGACGGCACGGCAGTTCGCGACAACATTCATCAAAGAAATCTTTCGACTACACGGATTACCAAAAAATATCATCACAGACCGCGGATCCATATTCACATCAGGGATATGGAAAGAGATAACGGACGAACTCGGGATCAAAAGAAAACTTTCTACGGCCTTCCACCCGCAGACAGATGGACAAACAGAAAGAACCAACGGCATATTGGAACAATATCTACGGGCCTACGTCAACTATCAGCAGGACAACTGGGACGAATTACTACCAATAGCGGAATTCGCATACAACAACGGAAAACAAGAAACGATTAAGACGACACCCTTCTATGCGAATTACGGTCTCGACCCAGAATATCAGGCCATAGGTCATACGACCAAAGGACTGATAACGGAAAAGGAAGACATGAGTCAATTACACGACACACTCCGAGCAGAAATGACGACAGCACAATTACGACAGAAAGAAAACTACGATCAACACAGAAAACCCGATCCACACCTACAACAAGGCGACAAAGTGTGGTTACTACCAAGGAATATACGAACAACGAGACCATCCAAGAAATTGGATTACAAGAAAATGGGACCATTCGAGATAACGAAAAGGATAGGGAAACGAGCATATAAACTCGACCTTCCCCCGTCCATGAAAATACACAACACATTCCACATCTCGCTTTTGGAACTCTATCAGAACGACAAGCTTCCTTCACAAACAATTACACCTCCTCCGCCTATCGAATTAGACGGAGAACCCGAATACGAACTTGAAGAAATAATCGACTCTCGCTTATACCACGGTAGTCTTCAATACCGTGCTAAGTGGACCGGTTACTCTCCCAAACACGATCAAGAGTGGTACCCAGCTACCAACTTTACGAACGCTCAAGATGCCCTCCACCTCTTCCACCAACGCTACCCACAGAAGCCGTCAACCGAGCGTCGAGGACGCTCCAGACGACTTCGAGCTCGTGGGTAGCCCCACGAGCCCTCCACCGGACGCAGCCAAGTGGGCTGCGGCAGAAGAAGAAATCAGAATCAAGAAGGAGGAAGAGGAGAAGACCATCGAGGCCGAATGGGCTAAAGTGGTCAAAAACAACGAACGAAACCATGCCGTCTACCATTGGACGGCATGCACGGACGACGGGTGCCCCGTGCACCTGGATGGAAAACAACGCAGCAACTTCTTCCCGAGTAAGAAGTCGGCGACAAAGCAATCGCCACCAACGACGCCCATTCAAGCCGAATGGGCAACACAACCGCAACCTCCGCCCACGGGCCCCTCACATCACAAAATCTCCTGGCAGAACTGCATGCGCAGATACTGCCCACATCACCGAAGACAACAATGGGAAGCCAAGCAGGCAACCCAAAAGGTTCCGAGGACGGAACCTGCGGAGGGGGAGGATACAAAAACTTTTGTGTCCAAGGAAGAACTACGCCGAACGATCGAACGTTTACGACGAGAGAACGACCGGCTAGCGGAAGAAACAAAACGCCAGGCGGAAACGATCGGCCGCTTGGAAAAGGAAGGAGGAACGCATCGGCAGATGATGGAAGGATCGAGGAGGGGGGTGGACATAATCCGGGCCTCCTACAACGAAAGAATAGCGCAAGCAGACGAAGCGCTACGGAAGGAAAAGCTCAAACGAAGAGCCATCATCGACGAGGTACGCGGACTATGCCGCGAGGCAAACGATAACGCGAAACGGCTTCGGAGGTTCGCAGACCGCCTCTACGATGAGAGATTCTAAGCTCGAAGGGACTCGAGCTTAGGGAGGGAGGAGCTAATGTCACGAATGTGGCTTAGCAAGGAAAGGTTTTCACATGACTCATAGTTATGAGTCATAGGTATGTTATGTTTCGCACATGACCTCATTAGAGGTCATGGGATTTCGCACATATGACCACTTTGGTCATATGATATGGTTATGATGATATGTTATGTTTCGCACATGACCTCATTTAGAGGTCATGGGTTTTGCGCATGTGACCACTTCGGTCATATGATTAGTTTATGATGTTTTGGATATGACTCACAGTTGTGAGTCATATGTGGCGTGTGACTTGAAGGATGAGTCACAAGGGCGTGAAGGGCAACTATATAAGGAGGACATAAAGTCCGAGTAGATAGGCTCTTCACGCTTCGTTCTAAGTTATTTCCTTACTTATTACTTTATGCTTTTACGAATATAAAACCTTTACGCTCTTTACGAATACCTACCTACGAGACGAGGACTCTGATATAGAGTCAAGTTGATGAAATAGTACGATAGGTGATAAGGACTAGAGACACGAGAGTCTCTCCCACCTTATCGTAGGCACAGGCCTAAGAACTATCGTCAAGCGAGAAAGAGAGAAGTATCGTCTACCCGTTGCTAAGAACTGATACCGGTCAGGGATCGTAACACACTGGGTACTCACTATGCCACCAACCAAAAGGAATTATCATTCTATAATGTTCTACTTTAGCCACTTCACACGACACTTCAGACACATCTCAGTTTTTTCCTATTTCCAATTCTATAGGTAGAGTATAACACTTCTCTCCTGAGGCTGCTGAGGATACATCAAAGCCTAGGATATCAACCGCCTTATTGCATTCAATTATAGAAATACGAAGGTCTTCAACTTCGTCTTTATTGATAAGGAATACGTTGGATCTTGAGTCTAATAAGAGTTTAACTTTGTATCGCTTATCATGTATATCGAGGTACGTGATCCCCTCTGGACAGATGTATCACTTTCATTTTGGAGCGTCTAATTCCACACGCTTAGTGCAGATTACTTTTTCCTGGTTTTTGCATTTAGGCATCCTTGGTGTTAGGTGTAGGTATTAGGCGGACACCAATCTCTAGTATGACTGAGGGACATAGGCCAAAACCTTTGTTCGGAGAATCTGTCGAGGAAGGCTCATCTCGATAAGGTAATGGTAAAGTAAAGATTTATTAGGTAAACAATTTAATATTGATAAGATCCCTTCTCCATTGCTTGATGATCTCTCACCAACTCGGACTGAGTCGATCTTACTTATAGTAGCTAGTCGGTACTTCTAATCCTCATACTAACTATGTACTGCTCGCTTTCTTCTTGAGTTCAACTTAAGTGCGAACACTGTTTGACTCTGAGAACGAGCACACCACTCTACAGCTTAGTTGCAGCTTCCTATTAGGAGCTTCCGATTTTTTGCTCGTATAGACTATGCTGGATACTCTAGACTTAATTGCTATCGTTCCAGTAATCTCTTCCGTTCACGAAGTGATCAAGTTTGTATCGGGCTGCCTATGCTTCATGCGAGTAAGAGTCTGACGTGCCAACATCTTATGGACTCTTCTCCATCTATGGCCTTCTAACTGAGCATACTTCCCCTTGGTCTGCCAGCCTCCGCAGAGGAGTCCTGTGACCAGGACCAACTAACATACAGCTGATCTCAGTAGGTAGGGTGTCATCGGTCTGTCCGTTGTATCATCAACTGCAACTTCCGTTTGGGTACTGGGATCTCCATCTTCAGTCCTTAATTACTCAACAACCGACCGACCAATTTCTCACAGATGATTTCCTATGCTCTAGCCAGAGTCTCCTCTATCCTATTGGTAGAAAATCCCTCCGTCGGAGGTCTTGTGCCGTCGTGCAGGGAGCTCCAAACATGTATGTCCAGTTGGTAGAAAATATCTCATACCAAAATAACTTTGACGACGGTGTGGATTGAACACATGACCTTTTGTTAGATGTCACGTGATACTTCCATTGAGCTATGAACATGTGGGCCCCATAAGGGAGCCGGAGGGGGGTATTGGCACTCTGGTAAATCGAGGATCTATGCGCAGTTACCCTACTGTGGGTCTGTGTGCATGTCTCGGATTTCCATATGCCTAACAGTAGGTAATAAGATGTTTGTTACTACAACCAAGTAGTTTCAACCATAAAGGTCTCCTCAGACAAACTAGTAACTTATTAGCTCTAACAATCTGGGTCAACATACTAAGTGGTATTTTACCGATACGCATTTGTGCACGACCAATTTTCATGCTGGATGCCTTTTCCCAACACGCCTGACTTCAGCTCATAGCAGATTTTCATGCAGTTACTAGCCATTTTACTCCCCAGGTATGGGGTTCACACTTTCCTCAATACTTTCCCTTAGGGTTTCGGTTATCCATCCAACTACCTCAGGAGGGCTTTGTATACCAAAGCGGTATATCCCTGCCCCATGCTCTGGCCAGAAGGCACGACAGTACGTACCTATAATATAACTGAGACTTGTGTGGTAAGTGAAATGGCCCGCATTAGTTGTTCTTCTATCAGTATTGTTATCAGGTAGATCTTGCATTGCTATGTCCAACTTCTCCGCTATAGTAAGTTTCTTGCACATGAGTAGCGAGTGGCCACCAGGTGACTCGAAGAACTTCGTACTGTTGGCTCTCAGGTCATGTGGGCATGTTAACTATCCTCTCTTTCGGTCGAGACTCTCCATATATTGATTCTTGTATTTGAGCTCACAAGTCCCTCATGGGGTTCTTTCACTTGGAGCCTACTTGCTTTGATCTTGAAAGGAGAGACTTGCTTTGCGCGACTTTGATCATTTTGAGTTTCGACTCCTGTAGTTGCACACGGACTACCCAATCCCCATCGTGGTTGGTACCCAATACACCTCAGCCGAAGAGGGTTTCCTTTTCGATTCCAGTTCCATGTAGACACTTACTACCCAAACGCCATCGCCGTTGGTGCAAATGAACTGGCCAAGGTCAGTTCTTTGTCATCTGCCAGTTCTCAGATCCCATTCGTTCATGTTGGTTGCTGCACGATAGCGACTTTGCGTACTAATTTAGGTTTTACAATAGCTGATCTTGCACGGTAAATTCTCATTTTTATTGGTTTTGAACTGACCATTACCACCCATATATGGGCATCTCCCCAACACATCTGATAAGTGTCTTTTTTCTTCCCACAATGTGTGCAATATTTGTCTTACCTCCAAGTATCTATCACACTCTGTGGGATACTGGTATGGGCCTGTTCGAAGTTTGTATAGATTGTCTGCGCCACACCTCCCATCTTTATTTTGGCTCTTCCAGTTAATTTTCCTGTTTTCATTTTCCTGATGAGACTCTAGCTCCCTTGACATAAGGTTTATTAGTCCTTTATCCCTTTGGTTTTGAGTCCTGTCAGTCTTCTCTTTTGACTTCGTAGACTTCTCATGCTTTGGGTAGTTGATCTCTTGCCAGCTTCATTCTTACAAGTAATACTTTTTCGGATTGACTAATCAGCCACAATGCTGCTTCCCATTCTTGATCCGTGTCATATTATAATGCTGACAACCTGCAGAATATTTGTTCTGCAAGCTTATTTTCTACTTCCTTCCTCCAGGATTCTCCCGTCATACATGCTCTAATATTGAAATTATGCATGAATGTCAAAAATAGCTCAATATTGCCTTCGTACTTTACTTACTTCATATCTCAAAGTGCTTGTCTTTCAGCTTCTGCTGGGGCGAAATGTTTGATCCTATCATTTTCAAACCGGGTCCACATAGCCAGTTCTAGCTGTTGGGTTTCCCCCTGAAGTCCATCCATAACCTTTCTGTACCAGATGGTATAAGGAAGGACTATATCTCATATAGTACAATTGAGTGTATAGATGACTCGTTCTTAGGTATTGTCCCAGATCCGCAGGTTTCTTTCACAATAGTTATTATATTGTATAATCCAGATATATATATCTTGAGTGGATTTGTCCTCAAAGAATGGGGGTGGTTCTAATAGTTGCTTAATGTTTAGCACTATTGTGTTGGCAAGGGCTTCTATCATACCAGACTGTTCCAGTGTTTGTCCTCACCAACCATGGCTTGGACTTCCTCTTCTCCTCCCTCTATCGTCATCATTGTCATCATCATCACTAGGATCTCCTGGATCTCCACCTTGAGATTTTAGGAGAGATGCATCGGGGGCTTCTTTGCCTTTTCCCTTATCACTTTGGGTCAGGAGAGAATAATAATCATTTTTATTCTCCTCTTCGACCACGAGTAAGGGTGCTAGTCTGGAAGCCCCTTGAACTAGAATAGCAGCCAGGATCTTATTTACCAATGCTGCTAATGCTCTTACTACATTGATTATCTCCTTGCCCTGTCGATAGTGTTGCGTTTTGAGTTCTCGGACCTTCTTTTGGTGGATCATTTGATCCAAACGCCATTGTTCTAGGGTACGGTTAACATCCTTTTCGCAATTCATACTTTGAGAACAAAAATTCCAAAAATTCCGTTCTCATGCTGGTGACTATTTGTTCTAGTATTTAATCTCAAGCTAGAGCCTCTTGGCTTTGTTGCCCAAGGGTTCCATGTAACCTCATGGTTTCCTCTTCATATTCCTAGTGACACTTATCTTGTGCATCTATTTCTTTTGCTACTTCTCGTAGCATTTCCTGCTGGATATCCTTAACCTCTTGTTCTACACCCACTAGCTGCATCAACAAGACCACAATGTCGTCATCATGAACATCTTGTCTTTCTGCGATTTGCTGTTGTATCTCAAGTAGTTTTAAGGTATTATCTTAGGTGGCACCTGTCACGAATGTGGCTTAGCAAGGAAAGGTTTTCACATGACTCATAGTTATGAGTCATAGGTATATTATGTTTCGCACATGACCTCATTAGAGGTCATGGGTTTCGCACATATGACCACTTTGGTCATATGATATGGTTATGATAATATGTTATGTTTTGCACATGACCTCATTTAGAGGTCATGGGTTTTGCGCATGTGACCACTTCGGTCATATGACTAGTTTATGATGTTTTTGATATGACTCACGAGTTGTGAGTCATATGTGGCGTGTGACTTGGGATGAGTCACAAGGGCGTGAAGGGCAACTATATAAGGAGGACATTAGGTCCGAGTAGATAGGC
>JACCEG010000249.1:164918-232889 GCA_014065205.1 Tuber brumale | reverse complement strand
AAATAGAGAAGTCCGAGTAGATAGGCTCTTCACGCTTCGTTCTAAGTTATTTCCTTACTTATTACTTTATGCTTTTACGAATATAAAACCTTTACGCTCTTTACGAATACCTACCTACGAGAAGAAGGACTCTAGTATAGAGTCCAGTTGAAGAAAGAGTACGATAGGCGATAAGGACTGGAGACACGAGAGTCTCTCCCACCTTATCGTAGGCAACGGCCTAAGAACTATCGTCGTGAGAGAAAGAGAGAAATATCGTCCACCCGTCACTGAGAACTGATACCGGTTAGGGATCGTAACAGTATCCTTCCAGCACTTGGTTGGTATGTTCTGTTTGTCCGGCAGTCTCAGGGTGGTATACCATTGACATTCTTCGCTTAATTTCTAGCGCCTTGCAAATGGATTGCCAAAATTCTCCTGCAAACTTTGAGTCCATGTCCGAGACGATTTCGGTTGGTAGGCCGTGCAGCCTGCATACTTCTTTCAGGAATGGGTTTGTGACATCCTTGACCGTAGCCGAGGTCTGAAGTCCGATGAAATGTGCCATCTTTGTGAACCGATCGACTACTACCATTATCTTAGTACACCCTTGTGACTCTGGTAGTTGCATGATGAAGTCCACTGAGATAGATGACCATGCCGCGTAGGGTATTTGCAATGGTTGCAGTAATCCGTACTTAGCATGTCTAGGCGATTTGTTATGTTGGCATTCATCACAGGATCGTACGTAGTCATTGACCCATGCCGCAAGTCCTTTCCAGTAGAAGTCTCTCCTGATTATTTCCAAAGTTCTTTCTTGTCCGAAATGTCCTGCAACTTTTGCATCGTGACATCCTTCTGCAATCTTGGTATATAGCGCCTGACTGTTTGGTACAAATAGTCTTTGCTTATAATACAGTAGATCGTCGGTTAAGGTCCAGTCTTTGGAAAAATCCTTTCCTTCGTCTCGTAACCTAATGAGTTCTTCCCTCCATTGCCTCCAAACTGCATCCGTCCCGATAGCTGCCTGTATCTCGCTTAGGAATTCAGGATTGAACTGCTTTATACCTTTTTGCAGGATAATAGCATTTGACATCAGAACCTTTTCGGGTACTTCTGAAATATCGTACCAATGTTCGTTGTCTTTAGCCGATGCCTGTAGGTAGCTGATGCTAGGTTCCTGTTCCTTGACGATCAAGGATCTTGTCGCTATATCGGTGCTTCCGAATCCCGCGGTTCCTTGCTCCGTTTCTTCCAAGTCATGGACTTCCATCATGTCTGAGGTGTTGACCTTTTCTACCACTAGTTGGGCTATGCGGTCGCCCATTCTGATTTGGCAATCAACATTTTTATGGTTGAAAAGTGCGACTTTGAGTCCGCCTGTGTAATCCGCACCGATTACTCCCGCGCCGGTAGAGATTCCGCTTCGGACCGCTAATCCACTTCTTGGGGCAACTCTTCCATATGTTCCTTCGGGTAGCCCCACAGCTATACCCGCCTTTATTAACGCTTGCCCATATTTTGGGACAATGTTATCTTCTATGGCGTACAGGTCATGCCCTGCCGCCATTTGTGAGCCTTTTGTTGGCAAGTATGCCTTTTTGCTCAATCTCTTGACCCTAATAATGGGTTCCTTTCCACCTCTTCGAGGTTCCAAATCCAAATCCTTATCTCCATCCCAGTCCTCTCCTTCATCGCCTACCCTCGCTACTAGCGATACCAAGAAACTTTCTTCTTTTGAAATCTTTTGTTCGCGATGCGTAGCTCCCTCCTCCGGACGGTACTCCGGCCGTCTACTTAATGCATCAGGCTTTCCGCCCTTTGTGCCTGGTCGGTATACAATGCGAAAATTGTATTCTACCAACTTCTGAGCCCATCGAATTTGACGGCCACTCTAGACTTTTGAGGTGACGAAGTATTGTAGGTTCTAATGGTCGGTAAAGACTGTGATGGGTTTCTCCATTCCGATCAAGTAGTGTCTCCATTCTTTAAGGGCTTCCAGGATCGCGAGAAGTTCTTTATCATGGATCTCATAATTGCGCTCCGCTGAGTTTAATTTTCTGGAATGGAACGCTACTGGATGTAATCTTTTCTCAAAGTATTGAGAAAGGACGCAGCGAAATGCAAAATCGCCAGTGTCTGTTTCTACCACTGTTTCTCTTTCTGGGAAACAGTGGTGGAGTATGGCGGCTTTGGTGAATCGGTGCTTTAATTCTTCGCAAGCCGTGTCCTGTTCAATTCCCCAGTTAAAATTCTGCGGATTTTCTTGCAACATCTCGGTTATTGGCTTGCAAATAGCCGAGAGGTTTTTGATAAATTGTCGGTAGAAGTTCGCAAACCCCATAAAGACTTGTACATCTCTAACCGACTTAGGCGCTTTGCAAACTGTTACGGATTCCACCTTTCAGGTGCTCATAGATACCCCATCGACCGCCACCATATAGCCCAAGAATTCCACCTCCGTGGCATGGAAGGTCGATTTCTTTAGCGATACCGCTAACTGAAAGTCTGATAGACTTTGTAAAACCTTCTTAACAGCTTCGATGTGCTCTTTTTCATCCTTTGAGGAGATGAGAATATCATCAAGGTAACCAACAACTCCGACGTCCAAGTATTCGTCTAGAACTTGGTTCATCATATCTTGGAAGGTTGCCGGAGCGTTAACCAATCCAAAAGGCATAACCTTATATTCGTAGTGCCTGTATCTCGTACGGAACGCTGTCTTCCACTCATCCCCTTCTTTTATCCTAATCTGGTGGTAGCCATCCTTCAGGTCTAATTTGGTGAAGATCTTTGCGCCGGCTACTCTATCTCTGAGTGCGGACATTAGTGGCAGGGGATGTTTGTTGAGGATAGTAATCTTATTCAGATTTTGATAATCCACAACTAGACCTAATCTACCATCGGGTTTAGGTACGAATAATATGGGTGCGCCTGCTGGCGATTGGCTCCGCGTGATTTTTCCTTGTTTGATCATCGTTTCCAAGTATTCTCGTAGAGCCTAAAGCTGTTTTTCGGACAGTGGATATATCGGTCCCCAGGGGGGAGTTGATCCTGGAATCATCTTAATTTCATGATCGATTGTTCGTCTAGGGGCTAGTTTTTCTACCGTCTGTGCTTCAAACAAATGTTTGTAATTCCAGTATTCTTGCGGTAATGATTCGAGTTCCACCGTATTCTCAATGGCTCCGATTCTTCCGATGCGGCAGGCATTAGGATCCCAAGCGTGGGATTCGTCATATTCCAACATATCCGCTATTCCTTCATCTTCTTCCACACAGTTCTCACAACATTTTGCTGCGAAGGTCCAATTTTCTGCATCTTCTATGTGAGACACTGGGTGTTCACGATGCCACCAACCAACAGGAATTATCATTCCATAGTGACCTTCTTTTGCCTCTTCGCTTGACACTTCAGAGATGTGACGGTTTTTTCCTATTTCCAATTTTATTGGGAGGGTGTAACACTTCCCTCCAGAGGCGGCTGATGATCCGTCAAAGCCTAAGATATCAACTGCATTGTCGCATTCAATAGAGGGAACGCGAAGGTCTTCAACTAGGTCCTTGTTGATAAGGAATACATTGGATCCCGAATCTAACAAGACTTTAACTTTGTATCGCTTATCGTGTATATGGAGGTAAGCGATCCCCTCCAGACAGTTGTATCGTTTTGGTTGCGGGGCTTCTAACTCCATGCGCTTAGCTCAGAAAAGATTTTCTTGGTTCTTTCGCTTGGGCATCGTTGGTGTTGGGTGTAGGTAACAAGATGTTTGTTACTACGCCCACGTAGTTTCGACCATTGAGGTCTCCGCAGACAAACTAGTAACTCTTTAGCTCTAACAATCTGGGCCTACATACTAAAGCGGCGTTTCACCTATACGCTATTGTGTACGACCAGTTTTCAGGCTGGATGCCTTCTTCCGACAGACAAGACCTAGGCTCATAGTAGATTTTCGCGCGGTTATTAGCCATTTTACTCCCCTGGTGTGGGGTTCCCGTATTCATTGAGTCCTTTCCCTTAGGATTTCAGTTATCCATCCAGCTCCCTCAGAGGGGCCTTGCGCACCAAAGCGGTACATCCCTATCCCACACTCTGGCCAGAAGGCAAGATAGTACATACGTATAATACGACTCAGACTCGCGTGGTAGGTGGAACGGCCCGCGTCGGTTGTGCTCCTGGCGTGTATTGTTATCTGGTAGATCTTGCATTGCTGTGTCCCAACTTCTTCGGTATAGTGACTTGCTTGCACACGGGTAGCTGGCAACCACCAGGTGGCTTGAGGGACTTCGTACTGTTGGGTCCCAGGCCTTGTGGGCAAGTTAACTATCCTCTCCTTCGATCAAGACTCTTCATATATTGATTCTTGTGTTCGAGCTCGTAAGTCCCTCGTGGGGTCCCTTTGCTTAGAGCCTACTTGCGTTGATCCTGAAAGGAGAGACTTGCTTCGCGCCGTTTTGATCCTTTTGAGTTTCGACTCCCGTAGTTGCACGCGGACTACCAGATCCCCGTCATGGTCGGTACCCAATACACCCCAGCCGAAGGGGGTTCCCATTTCGATTCCAGCTCCATCAGGACACTGAATACCCAATCGCCGTCACCGTTGGTGCCAATGAACTGAGCTAGGTCAGTTCCTCGTCGTCCGCCAGTTCCCAAATCTTATTCACCCGGTCTGGGTTCTGGACGGTAGCGACTTTGCGAGCTAATTTAGGCTTCACAATAGCCGATCTTGCTCGTCGAATTCCCATTTTGATCGGTCTTGAGCTGACCGTTGCCGCCGATATATGCGCATCTCCCCCACACGTCTGATACGTGTGGTTTTTCTTTCCACAACGCGCGCAATCTCCTTCTTTCCTCCGTGTGTCTATCACACTTTGCGGGATACCTGTATGGGCCTGGGCGAAGTTTGCGCGGATGGTTTTTGTCGCACCTCCCAACCTCTTCCTGGGCTTCTCTGGCTCATCGTCCCTTTTCTGTTTTCGTGGTGGGGCTCCACCTCCCTTGACATAAGGTTTAGTATCCCTTTGTCGCTTTGATTTACAGTCGCGTCGCTCTTCTTTTTTGACCTCGTGGACTATTTTAGACTTGGACGGTTGGTCGCGTCAAATTTTCTTTATGGCTAGCAGTCCTTCTTCTGACCATCCGCATAGCCTTATTGCCTGTTCCCATTCTTGATCCGTCATATATTGCAGGGCTGACAACCTGCAGACGATTTGTTCTGGAAGTTTGTCTTCGACTACCTCTCTGCAGGATTCTCCAGTCATGCGTGCACGAATATTATGGTTGAGCATGACTGTTAGATAGCGTTCAATACTGCCGTCGTACCTGGCTAGTTTCATTGCGCGAAGGGCTAGTCTTTCGGCTTCTACCGGGGCGAATCGCTTGATCATATCATGTTCAAAGCTAGTCCATGTTGCCAGCTCTGGTTGCTGGGTTTCCCCGTGAAGTCCATCCATTTCCTTCCGATACCATACAGTATAGGGAAGGACTATTTCCCCTCTTGTATGACTGAGCGCCTATATGATCTGTTCCCTTGCATCGTCCCAGATCCGCGGGTTTCTCTCGAAGTAATCGGTGCATTGCAAAATCCACACATATATATCTTGTGCGTGTTTGTATTCAAAGAATGGGGGTGGCTCTGATGGTCGCTTAATATTCAGCGCCATCGCGTTGGCAAGTGTTTCTGCCATACCAGACTGTTCTGGTGTTTGTCCTTTCCTCCCTCGGCTAGGACCTCCTCTCCTCCTACCTCTCTCATCATCATCATCATCATCGTCACTAGGATCCCCTGGGTTGCCTCCTTGGGCACCTGAGGGGGATGCATCAGCGGCTTCTCTGCCTTTTCCCTTTTCCCTACATGTAGGTGGAGCGTAATACTCTACGTCATCCGTTTCTTGGACTGCGGGTAAAGGAGCGGGTCCAGCAGCTTCAGGACTTGGTGCGGCAGCCAACATTCTGTTTATCGACTGTGTTAATACCTTCAGGGTATTGTTAGTCTCGTTATTTTGCTGTTGCTGCTGGTCCTGAGATCGGCAGATTTCCGCCTGGTAGGTAGTCTGATCTAACCGCATCTGTCCTAGTGTACGGTTGACCTCTCTTTCACGAGTGACGCTTTGCGCGCGGAATTCTACGAATTCCTCGCTCAAACTGAGGAACATCAGTTCCAGAGTCTGCTCTCGGGCAAATGTTGCTTGGCTTTCATGTCCGATCGTTCCCTGTAACCTCGTGGTTACCTCTTCATGTTCCTGTTGACGCCTTTCTTGGGCATCTATCTTCTTTGCCACTTCCCGGATCATTTCCTCTTGAATCCCTTTGACCTGCGCTTCTACTCCTGCCAGCTGCATCAACAAAAGCCCAATTTCGTTGTCATGGACATCTTGTCCTTCTGCGATTTGTTACTGTACCTTAATCAACTTTAAGGTATTGTCCTGGGTTGCCCCCTTCAAATGTTTAAAAGCGATGTTGGCTTGGTCGAGCGAGGTGTCTATATCCTGCCTTATTCGACCCAAGGTTATCCCAAGACAGGCAGCCAATCTGGCTAAGTTTGCAGCGTGGTCCCCTGCTGGTTTAGGAGTAGAGGCCCTTGATATCCTATGCATGCTTGTGACACTAGAGGATCGGTGAGAGGGTTAATTTCCTCACCTGAACGCTGGTTCCGCAGGTGTTGAAGGGAAGGGACTATGAATGGCGGAATCATCCACCTTATCCGTGGTGTCGGGTCGGGTATCCATAGGTTCACCAGCCGTTATTCTTTTCCTCGCGCCCTGAGGTATTTCCTCCCTGGTGATACTTTCCAGATAGGCTAGCTGCTCGAGTAGCCCTGGATGAGTGATTACGGGTACTTCGTACCAGAGTTCTCGATATCCTTGGAAAGGTTTAAGGAATCGTATGTAAGGTATCCCACGTTTGAGATACTCTAGGAGTGTAGGTATAAAAGGGTTCGGTTGGTCCGACACTGGACTTAAAACCTGAATCTCCTTTTTCTCGAGGTTTAGGATGTACTTATAGTACATATAAGTGTGTATTAGGCCCAGGCCGAGGGGATGTCTGGCCCCCGGATGACTGTGCCTAGGTTTCCCTTTTCCTTCTCTTCCGTCTTTAAAGAGCACTGAGTGCCCCAGTCGACGAAACTTTCCGACTTGGTCGAATTCCACTAAGATTCCGAACTGTGCCAGGTACGATATATGCTATTGAATTGATCCCTCGTTGGGATCCCGAAAGGTACTTTGAACCAGGAGGGTTCCTGCGTATATTCTTCTTCGATGTCGAACAGCTCGGTTTCAAATATTTCTTCGAAGGAATGAATATAGATTGGACAGTGAGGTGCTTCGAAAATGTAATCGAAGTCTGAGGTGAGGGTGGAGTTTGAGGTGAACTCGTAGTTCATATAGTGAGCCTTGGTAACAGGAGAACTATCAATATACTGTTAGGCGGACGCCAAACTCTAGTATATAACTGAGGGACGTAGGCCCGAAATCTTTGATTGGAGAATCTGTCGAGGAAGGCTCGTCTCGATAAAATAAGTAAGGTAAAGATTTAAAGCGTAAAACAATATTATATTGATAAGATCTCTTCTCCGTTGCTTGATGATGTCTGTAAAGCTCGGGAGGCACTTCGATATTTATATCCCGCGTCTGAGTGTTCGCGGACTACTTCTAACTACTATGCCTCCGAAGTACCACTCTGGTTTTAATACGCAAACGTCCAGAATCTTATAAGTGCGAACACCGTTTGACCCCGAAACTTATCACACCCTTTCGCGGACTCGGAATAGTATTCCTCCATTGAGATGACTGTGCTATTTGTTATACCAAACAGCTGCCTCCAACTTAGATGTCCGCAAAGACTTTTATTTGACTTTTAGTCTTGTTGACTATTGCCCCATCGTCTCTGCGGTCATAAAGTGATCAGGTTCATACTGGGCCACCTAGTGCCAATCGCAAGTCCGCGCCCGACGTGTCCCCGTCTTAAGGGTCTCCGACTTATCTAGGTCTTCCATTCCGAGCATGCTTCCCCTTGGTCCGCCGGCCTCTGTGGAGGGGTCCTATTACTAGGACCAACCAACCTACAGCTGATCTCAGAAGGGTATGGGTGGATTCGGTATACCCCTCATAGCTTTCACTACTGGGATATCCTCCTAGAGTATTTCTCCAAAAACGTCCCGACACCTGCGGCCCATAGTTTAGGAAGCCCAACCTTGAAGCCTACTATCTCCATGCGCCTGCGCCGGATTTCCTCCGTTCCACTTCCCAGATGTCACCAAAGGTCCCCTCTCATATATCCTGCGAACATCATGCGGTCGGACGGACGGCGGCGACGTATATGGTGTTATGAAGTGGGCTTCACTGATGTGACATTTCATTTATAGGACGCAACTCTCGAAATCTCGCTAATGACGTTCGGGCCCCATAAGGGGGCCGGAGCGGGGGTGTTGGCACTCGGGTAAATTGAGGGTCTGTGCGTACTTACCCTACCGTGGGTCTGTGCACATGTCTCGGATTTCCATATGCCTAACATACACCCTCGCTTGGCTTGCACCCTACTGCTACACCGCCTTACCTATATGCCTCCTAGGGGTTTCCACCGGGCTTCCCAGTCTGGACGGCACTAGTCCCTGTGCCCTGCCACGGGTTTCATTTTCCTCGGCCTGGGCTTTTCTCTCTTCGGTACCCCTTCCACTTTGTCTAGCTTGCCCTCAGCCGTAGACATGTTTTTGTCGTAGGTGGCACTGATTGGCCGGGTTAAGACCGTTCAGGGTGGCTCTTGCTATCGGGTTTGGACCGCTGTCGGGAACTGGAGTTTCTTTTGTTCTGATAGGCTTGGGTGGCTTTTCTTTACAGTCTTTACCATTTGTGTATACTACAAGTTGCGGGGCAGGGGAGCTTTTTCGACTGCGCGGAGTTCGGGCGCGGAGTTTCATGTTCCGGGGGTTTCAGTCTTGTCTGCCAGTGGGCCTTTCTGTTCGGATTCGTGGACGGTTTTTCTTCTGGCTATTTCGGGCTGGCGTATGGGGGGACGTTTTGTCTCTGCCATAGCTAGCACTGCATGCGGATGGTGTACCTTATACACAGGATAAAATTGAAGAAAAAAAAAACAAAAAACAAAAAAAAGCCGCCTAGATAGGCCCTCCGTTTCCTCTATTTTCCACGCCCTTGAAATCAACCGTCAACGCTAGGAGTTCAAGTACCATCCGCCCCCCCTCTCCTCCCACGATGGCTCCGGCCTAGGAGTGACGGCCATTTCCCTCCTCCCCTCACTTCCCTCTTCTATTTTCTCGAGATGTCAGTGCTTTCCTCCCTCTGGGTGCCGGTATGCCTCTCACGCTGCCCATTCTAACCCCCTTCCTCGCTTAGCGATGCCCCTCCATACGGTCAGCGACCTTTCGCTTCCCATTCTTCAGACGGCTGGGAATACGGTTTGCGGTACACGAAGACTCTTCAACAGGCCCACAGGTCGATCTCGCTCCTCCCCACGGTCGGTTTAAGCAGTGCTATCCCATCCACTAAGTGACGCTATCTCTCTGAGAACAAGGGACTACATGAGAGACGTGGTAAAACGCTTGCCTTCTGCCATCGGTGACCGCCTAGAAGGACACGAACACGATTACCGAGAGTTGACATGGTCGTGTTCGGTTTCCGCCCTGTTCTGTCGGTTGGATCGGCTTGCACCCTGCTGCTACACCATCCCTCGGCTTGCACCCTACTGCACCACCCTCTCCTGCCTCCCCCCCAGAGGCGGCCCATTTTCACGGTAACGTCGCATTCCTGGATAACTTCTACGGTTTTCTGCTGCCAACGCGTATACCTGGCATGGTTGTTGTGGGGTCTATGGTGATTGTCTTTTTCTTCTTTTTTTTCCGAGATGTTCCGGGTGGTTACCTTCCTATCTTTTCCTGCTTTCCTCTTAGTTAGGCTTTTCCTATTCTCTGGGTTCACTTGTGAGGTAGGGACGGGTTTTTCTTTGAGGCGAGATGTGCAGTTAGGCCCATACCAGAGGGTCCTGGGAATACGGTCGGGCCAGTCGGAAGGAGGAATGGGGATTGTTTATGCCATAGCTAGCGCTGCATGCAAGTTCTTGTACCCTAAATAAAAACGANGGGATTGTTTATGCCATAGCTAGCGCTGCATGCAAGTTCTTGTACCCTAAATAAAAACGAATACATGATTATAAAAAAAAAAAAAAAGAAGAAAAAAAGAAAAAAAAGAAAAAAAGGCTGCCTAGATAGGCCATCTTCCATCTTCTCTATTTTACTCACCCTTGAAATCAACCTCAACGCTTGGGATCTCACGAACTACCTACTCCCCCCCCTCTCCTCCCATGATGGCTTTGGCCTAGGAGTGATGGCCTTCCACCTTTCCCATTGTCCTCTTCTGCTTTATTGCGCGTCGAGGCTTTCGTCCCTCTGGGTTCCGGTATGCCTTGCGCGCTGCCCATCCCCGCCTCTCTCCTCGCTTAGCGATGCCCCTCTACACGGTTGGTGACCGCTCGCTTCCCATGCTTCAGACGGCTAGGAACACGGTTTGCGGTACGTGGGAACTCTCCAACAGGCCTCAGGGTCGATCTTGCTACTCTCCTCGGTCGGCTTAAGTGGTGGTATCCCATCCACTATGTGACGCTATCTCTCGTAGAACAAGGGACTACATGAGAGACGTGGTAAAACGCTTGCCCTCCACCTCTGGGCACTGCCCAGAAAGTCACGAACAGGATTACTGATAGTTGCCATGGTCCCGTTTGGTTTCTTTCCTGACCCGATGGTTGGATCAGTTGCACCCTACTGCTACACTGCCTTACCTTGATGCCTCTCGGGCGTCTCCACCGGGCTTTCCGGTCTGGATGGCACTAGTCCCTGTGCCCTGCCACGGGTTTTGTTTCCTCAGTTCGTGCTTCCCCCTCTTCGGTTCCCCTGCCACTTTGCTGGGCATAGCCTTTAGCCGTAGACGTCTATTTGTTGTAGGTGGCACTGTTTGGCCGGGTTAAGACCATTTAGGATGGCTCTTGCTATGGGGTTTAGACCACTGTCGGGAAGTAGGGTTTCTTTTGTTCTGATAGGCTTGGGTGGCTTTCTTTTACAGTCTTTACCGTTTGTGTATACTACAAGTTGCCGGGCGGAGGAGTTTTTTCGACTGCGTGGGGTCGGGCGGGGGGTGTCATGTTCCTGGGGTTTCGGTCCTGTCTGCCAGTGTGCCTTTCTGTTCCGGTTCGCTGACGGTTTTTCTTCTGGCTGTTTCGGGCTGGTGTAGGGGGGGAGGTTTATGTATCTTCTATAGCTAGCGCTGCATGCGGACGCTGTACCTGAAATACAGAATAAAATTGATGATAAAAAAGAAAAGTGAAAAAATGAAAAAAGGCCGTCTAGATAGGCTCTTCACGCCTCGTTCTAAGTTATTTCCTTACTTAGTACTTTATGCTTTTACGAATATAAAACCTTTATACTCTTTACGAATACCTACACACGGGATGAGGACTCTACTACAAGAGTTGAGTTGAAGGAAGAGTACGATAGGTGATAAGGATCAGAGACAAGAGAGTCTCTCCTACCTTATCGTAGGCATAGGCCTAAGAACTATTGTTGAGAGAGAATAAGAGAAGTATCATCTACACATTGCTGAGAACTGATACCGACTATGGATCGTAATAGGCTTTAATATGTAAACTTCCAGAATCTCATAAGTGTGAGCACCATTGGACCTTGAAATTTCTCACACTTTTTCACAGTGACTGAATCGTATTCCTCTGCTGAGATGACTGGGCTATTTGTTTTACCAAACAGATATCCTCAACTTAGTTGACTTTGTAGACTATTATATTACTTGAGTCTTATTGACTATCATTCTCGTAGTCTCTTCTATCACGAAGTAATCAGTTTCATGTCAGGCTACCTAGTACCAATTGTAAGTCTAAGTAGTGGCATGACGTGCCAACATCTTATCGGTCTTTGACTTTATCTAGGTTTTCCTATTTGAGTATGCTTCTCTTTGATCTACCTGCCTCTGCAAAGGAATCCTATCACTAAGACCAACCAACCTACAAATAATCTCAGATGGGTGTGGGTGGATTCGGTATGTCCTCAATAGCTTCTGTCACTACAGCATATTCTTGAAGTATTTTGCTGAAAATACCCCATCACCTTCGGCATATAATTAGGAAGCCTATCTTTGAAGTCAACTATCTCAATGTGCCTACTACTGATATCTTCCATTCAACTTCCCTGATGTTGCCAAAGGTCCCCTTTTATGTATCCTGTGAATAGTATGCAGTTGGAGGACTAGCAGCAATGTGTATAGTGTTATGAAGTAGGCTTCATTGATGTGACATTTTAGTTACAAGATGTAACTATCAAAATCTTACTTAAGACATGTGGGCCCCATAAGGGAGCTGGAGGGGGATGTTGGCTTTCTGGAAACTCGAGTGTCTGTGCACAGTTACCCTACTGTGAGGTCTGTGCACCTTTTTTTCAAATTTTCATATACCAAACAAAGACCGAGAAAAGTCAAAGACACATCAGATATTGGCATATCTGGCGTGAACTTGCAATTGACACTATGTAGCCCAGCATGAAACTGATCACTTTATGATCAAAGAGACTACTGGAACAATAGTCAATAAGATGAAAGTAATATAATAGTCTATAAGGTCCAAGATTTTAGGAATGACTATTGGGTGAACAAATAGCACAGTCATCTTGGCAGGAGAATACTATTCTGTGACTATAAAAGGGTATCAGAAGTTTCCTGGTTAAACAATACTCACACTTATAAGATTCTAGATGTTTGTGTATTGAAACCAGAGTGGTACTTTAGAGGCATACTTGTTAGAAGTAGTTTGTGAATACTCAGATACGGGATATAAATATTGTATGCCTTCTGAGCTTTACAGACATCATTAGGTAACAGAGAAGAGATCTTATCAATATAATATTGTTTCACACTTTAAATCTTTACCTTACTTACTGAGACTAGCCTTCTTCAACAGATTCTCTGATCAAAGATTTTGGCCTACGTGTCTCAGTCATTCCAGAATTGATATCCTACTAACAATAACTTATGTAGGAGTTATAGGGCTTACTTTTACATACATGACTTATTTAAAAGTCCGGTAGCTAATCCACATGACCTATGAGAAGATTATGTGATTTTACGTTTCTTTAATAGGAGTCTTCTCAATTCTCGATGCTACTATTTCATCTTTATATTCCTAGATAAGGTTAAAAAATAGTGCTATTTATTGTGATATGAGTTTTTTATTATCAAGCGTGACAGAAAAGTGTTGAAATCTGGCTTGTATTGAAAAAGAGTAGTTGTATTAGGGCTAATAATTTTGTAGTTACACTTTAAATATCTTCAATTATATCTACTTGAGGCTTAAAATAACAGAGGATATGACAATATTAATGAGGTAGTGTTAGGCATATGGAAATCTGAGACAAGAGCACAGACCCATGGTAGAATAACTGCGCACAGACCCTCAATTTTCCGGAGAGCCAATACCATTCTCTGGCCCCCTTATCAGGCTCACATGTCACTAGCAATATTTTGAGAGTTGCATTATATAACCAAAATGCCATATCAATGAAGTCTACTTCATAACATCATATACATTGCCACTGTCCATCTAACCATATGCTATTTGCAGGATATATGAGAGTAGACCTTTGGCAACATCTGGGAAGTAGATTGGAAGAACTCAGTGGGAGGTCCATTGAGATAGTAGGCTTCAAAATTAGGCTTCCTAATTATGGGCTGAAAGTGATGCAATGTTTTTGGCAAAATACTCACAGAGAATGCCATATTGGCAGAAGCTACAAAGGGTATACCGAATCCACCCATACCCTTCTGAGATCAGCTGTAGGTTGGTTGGTCCTAGTAATAGGACCCCTCTACGGAGGTAGGTGGATGAAGGGGAAGCACATTCAAACAGGAAGACCTAGATAGGTTGAAGACCCTTAAGATGCTGACATGTTGGGCTTGGACTTGCGATTAGCCACAAGGTAGGCTGGCATGAAACTGATCTCTTCATAACTGAAGAGAGTATTGGAATGATAGTCAATATGACTAATGTAATATAATAGTCTACGTGGATAACTAAGTTGAAGACCGCTATTTGGTATAACAAATAGCGGGGTCATCATGGTGGAAAAATACTATTCCATAACTGTGAAAGAGTTTGCGAAGTTTCAGGCTCAAATGATACTTGCACTTACGAGATTCTGGAGGTTTGCATATTAACACCAGATTGGTACTTCGGAGCCATAGTAGTTAGAAGCAGTCCACGAATACTCAGATGTGGGATATCAATATGAAAGTACCTCCTGAGCTTTACAGACATCATCAAGTAATGAAGGGGAGATCTTATCAATATAAAATTGTTTACACTATAAATCCTTATCTTACTTATTTATGGAGATAAGCCACCCTAGACAGATTCTGCGATCAAACATTTTGGCCTACATTTTGCAGTTATACTAGAGTCTCATATCTACCTAACTGTATATTGATAGTGCTCCTGTTACTAAGGCTTACTACATGAACTACGAGTTCACTTCAAACTCTACTCTCAGTTCTCACTTCGATTACATTTTTGAAGCACCATCTTGTCCCATTTGCATTCTTACATGTGAAGAAATATTTGATATAGAACTGTGCGAAATCGTGTTTATCGAGTCTTCAGAATCTTCGTAGTTGACAATACCTTGTATGATCCCAATGAGAGATCAATTCAATCACATGTATCTTGCCTAGCAAGATCCGAACATTGAGTGAAGTTTAACTGAGTCAGAAGACCTTGTTGAGTGGAGCACCTAGTATTCCGTAAATTGACAGTTAAGCACATTTGGCCAAAAACATTCTACTTCCTCAGCCTTAGCCTCCAAAACTCAAACATGTATTATAAGTAGATTGTGAACCTTTGGAAAAGGGACATTCAGGTCTTAAACTGAGAATCTGACCCCCCCAATCATTCTGTATCATCTCCAAAAGAATACTTGTTGGGCCACATATCATTGATCAAATTCCTCAAACCTTTTCAATAAGATAGAGAATATTGGTACCAGGTACCAGATCCAGCACCCGTAGGCTCAGTGTTAGGATTAAACCAGTCCGACAAATTTTGTCAAAAGATAGCTGAAGTACCACAATGCCCTAAAAATGATAATGATAGGGGGAGAACCAATGGATACCTGGCTGGATGTGATGGAGGTAACAGATGATTTGGTAGACTGGAGCCAATCTCCATCAATACCCACTGATGTTCAATTTCCAAGAAGAATCAGAACTTTCTTATGATTGTCTAGCATGGCCAGTATCCACCAGATATCAAAGACACTAACTCTGAAGCTAAGCGACCATGCTGTAAATTGAGCTAAGATAGCTAGTCATCTGAGAATAACCTTGGGTCAAATAAGACAAGATATAGATATATTACTTGACCAGGCCTACTTCATCTTCAAACATTTCAAGGGGGTAACTAAGATAATACCTTAAAACTACTGAAAATACACCAACAAATCGCAGATGGGCAAGATACAGATGACAATGATATCGCTGTCTTGTTGATGCAACTGACAGGTAGGGAACAAGAAGTTAATAATATTAAGTGGGAAATGCTATGAGAAGTAGCAAAGAAAATCGACTTACAAGATAAGCATCAATAAGAAGACGAGGAAGTAACCATAAGGTTACATGGAACACTCAGGCAGCAAACTCAGAAGGCATTGGCCCGTGATCAAACTCTGGAGCAAATGGTTAGCAGCCAGTAAAAGGTATTCCTAGAATTTTGTTCTCAAAGCATTAACTATGAAAAAGACGTTAACCACTCCGTTGATTTGTGAAGGATAGACCAGTTTCTCGATCAAAAGGAGATCCGAGAACTCAGAACCCTTCATTACCAGGAGGAAGAGGAGATAAACAATGTCATATTGGCCGTCACAGTATCAATAAATAAGATAATAGCTACAGCACTGGAACAAAGTGCAACCAGACCAATACTCTTAGACTCAGTACCTGAGTAGGACGATGAAGATTATTCTCGACTACCAACAAATAGACAGAATGGCAAAGGCAAGGAAGCCAATGATGTAGCTCCCTCAAGTACCCAGAGTAGAAATCCAGTTGATCCTGATGATGATAATGATAATGATAAAGGGAAAAGAGGAACAAGAAGAGGACAAACGCCAGAGCAGTCTGGCATGAGAGAGACACTTGCTAACGCGATGGCACTAAATATTAAGCGACTATTGAAACTGCTCCCATTCTTTGAAGTCAAGTCTACTCAAGACATATATGTCTGAATTAAAAAGTGTACGGACTATTTTGAAAGAAATCTGTGGATATGGACAAAGGTGCTTGAATGAGTCATTTATGTACTCAATCATACCAAAGGAGACAGTACTTCCTGATGCCATCTGGTATAGAAAGGCTATGGATAGGCTACAAGGAGAAACGCAATAGCTGGAACTGGCAACATAGTCAAGTTTTGAACATGCTGTGATCAAACATTTTGCTCCAGTCAAAGCTGAAAGACAAGCCCTGTGGGATATAAAATTGGTAATATATGAAGGCAGCATTGAAATATTCCTAACGTTCTTGTACAATCTAAATATAAGAGCACAAATGACAAGAGAGTCCTGGAGAGAGGAAGTTGAAAACAAGCTTTCAGAAGAAATGATCTACCACTTTTCAGCTATTGACTTTGATATTGATCAAGAATGGGAACAATCAGTTAGGGTATGTAGTCGATCTGAAGAAGTGCTTCTTGTTAGAAAAAAACTTGCAAGAGACCAACTACCCAAGCTGAAAATAGTCCAGAAAGTCAAAAGAGAAGACTGATGGCACTCAAAACAAAAGTGATAAAGAACTAACAAACCTTATGTAAAGGGAGGTTGAGCCCTACCACGAAAGCAAAAATAAGAGGATAAGCCAGAAAGGCCAAAGAAACAATTAGGAGGCAGGGTAAAAACAACCCACACCAAATTTGACCAGGGTTATACTGATATCGCACAAAGTGTTATTGATACCCAATAGCGGGAAAAGAATTGTACACATTGTGGAATGTGTTGAAATTTTCTATTATTCCTTTCATAAGTATATTTCTTTTAAAATAACTTGTATTTCTCTCCTTAGTTATATTTCTGGTTTACCTATAGATCACAAACATTACTACAGCAGGAGTATATACATTGGGTATTTCATTTATATTTCATGATAACGATGGGATAATTGGATATATATTTTCTTATTGCTTGTGTGGGATGTCTCGGTTATTCTCACTTATGTACTGTGACCTTTTTGGAAGGTGCATTACATGTTAGTTTTCCATTTAAAATCTCTCACACCACTACGAGTTATATATATTTTATTTGGAATTTCCTTCGTAGTTTTTCAGGGTCAAACTTGTTCGCACTGATGTTTTTTCAAGATTTTCCCAATTATTTCTTTTCTTCGCTTAAGTATGCGTACCTGTATATATAGCTGGTTACCGCTCCGAGTGTTAGAAAGAATTAAGGACAAAAACTACTACCAATCTGGCTTCCTACTACCATCCTCCTCGCCTAAGTGTGCCTACAGTATACCTTTAATACTGTATTGTATTCTCGTACTCAAGCTATTAAGATTGTGCCGCTACATACAAATTCAATAGAAAGAACAACCACACCTACTAAATGTGTCATAGAGATGTCCATATATTGGCAGTAACTGTCAGTTCAGGACCAATGGAAATGGGGATTCATCGTGCAAGATCAGCTTTCATAAAGCATAAATTAGCATCCAGAGTGGCTACAGTTCAGCAACTAGTATGAGCTAATAGGATCTGGGAGTTGACAGACGATGAAGAACTGACCTAAGTCAGTTTACAGGCACTAACAGGGATAGCGTTTAGGTAGTTAGTGTCTATATGGAACTGGAATTGAAATGGGATCCCACTTTGGCTGAGGTGTATTAGATACTGACCACAATGGAGATTGGATAGTCCATGTACAACTACAGGAGTTGAGACTCACAATGATCAAAGTGGTGCATAGCAAGTCCCTCCTTTTAAAATCAATACAAGTAGGCTCCAAGTCAGTAGACCTCATGGAGGACTTGAGAGTACGAAAATAAGGAATGAATACATAGAGGGTCTTGACTGAAAGAGAGGATAGTTATCATGCCCACATGACCCAGGAGTCAACAGTATGAAGCTCCTTGAGTGACCTGGTAGCCGCCTACTACTCAAATGCAAGCAAGTTACTATACTGGAGAAGTTAGAACATAGCAATGCAAGATCTACCTGATAACAATACCAGGAGGAGGATAACCGATATGGGCTGTTCAAACTTACCGCATAAGTTCGAGTCATATTATATATATGTACTACTTTGCCATTTGGCTAGAGTTTGGAGTAGGAATCTACTGTATTGGTGTGCGGGGCCCTTCTGAGGTAGTTGAATCGATAAACTGAACTCCGAAGAGAAAAGATCAGTGAAATACAGGAGCCTTATACTAGAGCAGTAAAATGGCTAATAATCATGCAAAAATATGCTATGAATCCAGGTTTGGCATATGGGATGAAAGCATCCAGCCTGAGATGTGGCTGTGGGCAATTACGTATTGGTAAAATGCCCTGTAGTAAGTGGACTAAGATTGTTAGACCTAATAATAGCTAGCTTCTCTGAGGATACTTTAATGGTCAAAACTACTCAGGTGTAGTAACGACTACCTGGTTACCAACACCTCCTATATATGATACCTAAATGCAAGAAGTAACAAAAACTAATCCCTGTTAAGCGAGTAGAACTAGACACTTCAAAACCAAAACGATAAAACGGTGCAGAGGGGATTGCATACCTCCACATGGATGATAAGCAATATAAAGTTAAAGTCCTATAGAACTCCAGATCCAACATGTTCCTTATAAATAAGGACCTAGTTGAAGACCTTCATGTTCCTATAGTGGAATGCAACAATGCAGTTGATATCTTAGACATTGATAGTTCATCAACAGCCTCATGAGAGAAGTGTTATACCCTACCTCTAAAATTGGAGATAGGAAAGAACCAATACATATCTCAAGTATCATGGTAAGTTGCTAAAGCAGGTAACTATAGAATGACAATTTCTTTTGGTTGGTAGAATCGTGAACACTCAGTATCACATATAGACAATGTAAATAATTGGACTTTTGCTGCAAAAGGTTGTGAGAACAGTGTGGAACAGGATGAAATGATAGAAGATATGTTCAAATATGATAAATCAGGTGCCAGAGATCTAAATGCATACTATATTGGACAAATCAGAACTGTGGAAAGTAATGTGAAACATGAAATATTACCAAAAAAATACTGGCATTACAAATATCTGTTTGAAGCTCAGATGGTAGAAAAATTAGCTCCTAGACCAACCTTTGACCATGAGATTTAATTGGTTCCTGGATTGACTTCCCCCTGGGAACTGATATATGCACTATCGCTGAAACAACTTAAGGCTTTACAAGAATACTTGGAAACCATGATTAAGCATAATAAAATTATGTGAAGTGAATCACCAGCAGGAGTACCTGTACTATTTGTACTCAAACCTGATGGAAAACTATGCCTAGTTGTGGATTACTGTAATCTAAATAGGATTACCATCCTTAATAAATATCCCCTTCTATTAATGTCTGAACTTCGAGACTGAGTAGCCAGTACCAAGATCTTTACCAGATTAGACCTTAAAGATGGCTACCACTTGATTAGGATTAAGGAAGGAGATGAATGGAAGACAGCATTCAGGACAAGATATGGACATTATGAATATAAGATCAGGCCATTTGGATTGGTCTATGCTCCAGCAACATTCCAAGATATGATGAACCAAGTACTCAAAGTATACTTGAATATCAGAGTTATATGTTACCTTGACGACATTTTCATATATTCAAAAGATGAAAAGGAACATATTAAAGTGGTCAAAAAAGTCTTACAAATTCTATCAGACTTCCAAATAGGGGTATCACTAAGAAAGTCGAACTTCCATGCCATAGAATGGGAATTCTATAGCTATACTGTAGCAGTCGATGCTGTGTCTATGTGCAACTGAAGATGGAATCTATAATGGTTTAGAAACTCCACAAGTTGGTTAAAGATGTGCAAGTCTTTATTGAATTCGCAAACTTCTACCAATTATTCAGAAAAAACCTTACAGCTATTTGCAAGCTAATAACTGAAATATTACATGAAAATCTAAAGAATTTCAAATAGGGAGTAAAGCAGAATACAGCATTTGAAGAGCTAAAACATTGCTTAAGAACAGACGCCATGCGCTACCACTTCATTCCAGGAAGAGAAATGGTGGTAGAAACTGAGACTAGCGATTGTGTACTTGGCTGCTTCCTTTCTCCATACTTTGAGAAAAACTATATCCAGTAGCGTTCTATTCCCAAAAGTTGAATTCAGCTGAATGCAATTGTGAGATCCAAAATAAAGAGGTTCTTGTAATCCTAGAAGCATTCAAAGAATGGAGACACTAC
Source organism: Tuber brumale (assembly GCA_014065205.1). NCBI lineage: Eukaryota > Fungi > Ascomycota > Pezizomycetes > Pezizales > Tuberaceae > Tuber > Tuber brumale. Next base: position 212,429 of record JACCEG010000249.1, on the reverse strand, counting down.
TTAAGCGGAATGGAAAAAGCAATCACAATCTTTACTGACTATCAAAACCAACAATAATTCCATACTTCAAAAGTCTGGAGTGGCCATCACATTACAGGGGCATAAAAATTGCGAGAATACAATTTCTGTATTGTATACCAATCAGGTATGAAGGGTGGAAAGCCTGATACATTAAGTAGATGGCAGGAGTACTATCCTGAGGTGGGGGCTATATATCACAAACAGAAAATTTTGAAACTCTAAAATTTCATGATTTTGTTAGTAGTAAGATCAAGGGAGGAAGGTGAAGACTGGGATTATTACGATCCCTAACCTATATTAGTTATTAGCAATGGGTAGACGATACTTCTCTTGTTCTCTCTTGACGATAGGTCTTAGGCCTATGCCTACGATAATGTGGAAGAGACTCTCTGTCCCTGATCCTTATCACCTATCATACTCTTTCTTCAACTCGACTCTTGTATTAGAGTCCTCGTCTCATATGTAGGTATTTGTATAGAGCATAAAGGCTTTATATTCGTAAAAGCATAAAGTAATAAGTAAGGAAATAACTTAGAATGCAGCGTGAAGAGCCTATCTACTCAGTCCTAATGACGTCTTCTTATAGTTGTCCTTCACGCCCTTGTGACTCACTCCTCAAGTGATGCGCCACATATGACTCACAACTATAAGTCATATCAAAACATCATAAACTAGTCATATGACCAAAATAGTCACAAGCGCAAAACCCACGACCTCTAAATGAGGTCATGTGTGAAATATACATATCATGATAAACCAAGTGTATGACCGAAGTGGTCATATGTGCGGAACCCATGACCTTTAATGAGGTTATATTGGAAACATAACGTACCTATGACTCATAACTATGAGTCATGTGAAAACCTCCTCCTCGCTAATGCACATTTGTGACATCCACTTCTATCATGTCTGGGGTGTTGATTTTTTCTACCGCCAGTTGAGCTATGTGATCACCCATCCTTATCTGGCAGTCCTCATCTTTGTGGTTGAAAAGTACGACCTTGAGTTTTCCGGTGTAATCAGCATCGATTATTCCCGCACCAGTGGAGATTCCGATTCGGACTGCTAATCCGCTTCTTGGAGCAACTCTTGGTGGAAGTTCCTTCAGGTAGCCCCACTGCTATTCCTATCCTTATCAATGCTTGTCTGTATTTCGTGACAATCTCATCTTCTATGGTATACAGATTATGTCCTGCTGCCATTCTTGAGCCCTTTGTTGGCAAGTATGCCTTTTTATTCAATCTTTTAACCCTAATAATGGGTTCACTTCCACTTCTTCGAGGTTCCAAATCCAAATCCTTGTCTCCATCCTAGTCGTCTCCTTCATCACCTACCCTCGCTACTAATGACACCAAAAAACCTGCTGGTTTTAAAATTTTCTATTCGTGATACATAGCTCCCTCCTCAGGACGGTACTCCGGCCGTCTGCTTAATGCATTAGGCTTTCCACCCTTTGTGCCTGGTCTGTATACAATGCGAAAATTATATTCTACCAACTTCTGCACCCATTGAATTTGATGGCCACTGCAGACTTTTGAGGTGAGGAAGTATTGCACAATCTGATGGTCAGTAAAGACTGTAAGCAGTTTTTCTGTTCCGATCAAGTAGTGTTTCCATTCCTTGAACACCTCTAGGATTGCGAGAAGTTCTTTATCATGAATCTCATAATTGCCCTCCGCTGAGTTTAGTTTTCTAGACTGGAAAGCTACTGGATGTAACCTGATTTTAAAGTATTGAGAAAGGGCACAACTGAGTGCGGAATTACGAGCATCAGTTTCTACCACTGTTTCTCTTTCTGGGAAGAAGTGGTGCAGAATGGGAGCGGTAGTGAATCGGGGTTTTAATTCTTCGAGCGCCGTATCCTGTTCAACTCCCCATTTGAAATTCTTAGGATTTCTTTGCAATGTCCCGGTTATGAGTTTGCAAATGGCGGAGAGGTTTTTCTTGAAGCATCAGTGGAAGTTAGTGAATCCAATAAAAACCTGTACTTCTCTAACCGACTTAGGTGCTTTCGAAACCATTATAGATTCCACCTTGCTGGTGCTCATAGACAACCCATCGACCGCTACCATATAGCCGAAGAATTCTACTTTATTGACTTGGAAGGTCAACCTTTTTAGTGATACTGCTAACTGAAAGTCCGACAGACTTTGTAAAACTCTTTCAACAGCTTCAAGGTGTTCCTTTTCATCCTTGAAATAGATGAGAATATCGTCAAGATAATACATGACTCCAACATGCAAGTATTCTTTAAGTACTTGGTTTATCATGTCTTGGAAAGTTGCTGGAGCAGTTACCAATCCAAAGGGCATAACATTATATTCGTAGTGCCCATATCTTGTCCAGAAGGCTGTTTTCCATTCATCTCCTTCTTCAATCCTAATCAAGTGGTAGTGTTAGGCGTATGCCTATCTCTAGTAATACAGAAAGACGTAGGCCAAAATCTTTGTTTGGAGAATCTGTCGAGGAAGGCTCATCACGATAAAGTAAAGGTAAAGTAAAGATTTATGAGGTAAACAATTGAATATTGATAAGATCTCTTCTCCGTTGCTTGATGATGTCTGTGAAGCTCGGGAGGTACTTCGATATTTATATCGCGTGTCTGAGTGTTCGCGAACTACTTCTAACTAATATGCTGCCGAAGTACTATCCTGATTTTATTACGCAAATGTCCAGAATCTTATAAGTGCAATCACCGTTTGACCCTGAAACTTATCAGACCCTTTCGTAGACACGGAATAGTATTCCTCTGTTGAGATGACTGCACTATTTATTATCCCAAACAGCGGCCTTCAACTTAGATCTCCACATAGACTATTATATTACTTTGGTTTTGTTGACTATCATTCCAGTAGTCTCTTCAGGCATGAAGTGATCAGGTTCATGCATGGCCACCTAGTACCAATCACAAGTCTGAGCCCAATGTATCAATGTGTTAAGTGGCTCTGCCTTCTCTAGGTCTTCCATTCTGAGCGTGCTTCCCCTTGGTCCGCCGGCCTTTGTAGAGAGTTCTTATTACTAGGACCGACCAACCTACAGGTGATCTCAGAAGGGTATGGGTGGATTCGGTATACCCCTAATAGCTTCCCCTACCAGGATATCTTCCTGGAGTATTTTGCCGCAAATGTCCTGTTACCTATGGCCCATAGTTTAGGAAGCCTAACTTTGAAGCCTACTATCTCAATAGGCCTCCTACGGATTTCTTATGTTCCACTTCCCAGATATCACCAAAGGTCCCCTCCCATATATCCTGTGAACAGCATGCGGTCGGACAGACGGTGGCGATATGTATGGTGTTATGAAGTGGGCTTCATTGATGTGACATTTTAGTTATGGGACGCAACTCGTGAAATCACGCTAATGACGTCGGGCCCCATAAGGGGGCCGGAGAGGGTGTTGGTACGCCGGTAAATGGAGGGTCTGTGTGCAGTTATCCTACCATGTGTCTGTGCGTATGTCTCAGATTTCCATATGCCAAACATGAGCTGCCTCCTACCAGGCTTCGCCTCGAATGCCTTTATAACTTCCTTATAATTTTCTTCTATATAGATTTTAAGACTCAGTGGGGTCAGGGTGAAAAACCTCCTGCATTTACTTGGCCACTGTAGGAAAACCTTTTCCTCACTATCTTACTTCTGCCCTTTCTAGCATGTCCGGATTTTCATTATGACAGTTTTCCACAACTTTCTCCGCATTTTCCATACTGGTAGCAGTTTGTTAGGCATATGGAAATCCGAGACATGTGCATAGACCCACAGTAGGGTAACTACGCACAGAGCCTAGATTTACCAGAGTCAACACCACCCTCTGGTCCCCTTATGGGGCCAGCATGTCATTAGCGAGAGTTCGAGAGTTGTATCCCATAATTAAAAGGTCACATCAATGAAGCCCACATCATAACACCATATACATCGCGGCTATCCATCCAACTGCATGCTGTTCGCAGGACATATGAGAGGGGACCTTTGGCGACATCTGGGAAGTGGCATGGAGGAACTCCATCAGAGGCACATTCAGATTGCAGGCTTCAAAGTTAGGCTTCCTAAACTACAGGCGGAAGGTGATGGGATGTTTTCGACGAAAAACTCCAAGAGGATATCACGGTAGTGAAAGCTATGAGGAGTATACCGAATCCACCCATTATCTTCTGAGATCAGCTGTGGGTTGGTTGGTCCTAGTCACAGGACCCGTCTACGGAGGCCAGCGGACCAAGGGGAAGTACACACAGAAAGGAAAACCTAGATAAGTCGGAGCCTGTTGAGACGCAGACACATTGGGCTGGGAATTGTGATTGCCACTAGGTTGTCCAGGATGAACCTGATCACTTCATTACTGAAGAGACTACTGGAACGATAGTCAATAAGATGAAAGTCATATGATAGTCTATGTAGACTTCCAAGTTGGAGGCCGCCCTTTGGTATAACAAATAGCGCAGTCATCTCAACGGAGGAATACTATTCCGAGTCTGCGAAAGGGTGTGATAAGTTTCAGGGTCAAACGGAGTTCGCACTTATAAGATTCTGGACGTTTGCGTATTAAAACCAGAGTGGTACTTGGGAGGCATAGTAGTTAGAAGTAGTCCGCGCACACACAGACGCGTGATATAAATATCGAAGTACCTGCGCAGCTTTAAAGACATCATCAAGCAATGGAGAAGAGATCTTATTAATATAGTATTGCTTCGCACTTTAAATCTTTACCCTATCTTACTTTATCGAGACCAGCCTTCCTCGACAGATTCTCTAATTAAATATTTCGTGCCTACGTCCCTCAGTTATATACTTGAGTTTGGCGTCCGCCTAACAGTATATTAATTGTTCTCCTGTTACCAAGGCTCACCATATGAACTATGAGATCACCTCTAACTCTACCCTTACCTCGGACTGCGATTATATTTTGGAAGTACCTCACTATCCCATCTATATTCCAATATTCTCGAAGCGTTCGATAGCGAGTTATTCGTAATTGTAGAAGAGTTTATCACAGAACCCTCGTGGTTCACTGTTAGCCATATGGAAATCCGAGACATATGCACAGACCCACGGTAGGGTAACTGCGCACAGCCCCTCGATTTGCGAGAGCCAACACCCCCCTGCGGCCCCTTTATGGCGCCCGCACGTCATTAGTTAGATTTCGAGAGTTGCATCCCATAACTAAAATGTCACATCAATGAAGCCCACTTCGTAACACCATATATGTCGCCGCCATCTGTCCGACCGCATGCTGTTCACAGGATATACGGGAGGGGACCTTAGGCGACGTTGGGGAAGTGGAAGGGAGGACTTCCGTTGTGGGCCCATTGAGATAGTAGGCTTCAAGGTTAGGCTTCCTAACTATGGGCCGTAAGTGGGGGGACGATTTCGGTGAAATACTCGAAGAGGATATCCTAGTAGTGGAAGCTATTAAGGGTATACCGAACCCACGCACAGCCTTCTGAGATCAGCTGTAGGTTGGTTGGTCCTAGTGATAGGACCCCTCTACGGAGGCCGGCGGACCAAGGGGAAGCATGCTCAGAATGGACGACCTAGATAAGTCAAAGCCCCTTAAGACGTTGACACATTGGGCTCGCACTTGCGATTGGCACTAGGTTGTCCGGCATGAACCCGATTACTTCATTACTGAACAGACTACTGGAACGATAGTCAATATGACTAAAAAGTCATATAATAGTCTATGCAAGACATCTAAGTTAGAGGCCGCCGTTTGGTATAACCAATAGCGCAGTCATCCCAATGGAGGAATACTATTCCGAGTCTGGGAATGGGTGTGATAAGTTTCAGGGTCAAGCGGTGTTTGCACTTAAAAGATTCTGGACGTTTGCGTATTAAAACCAGAGTGGTACTTCGGAGGCAAAGTATTTAGAAGTAGTCCCCGAATACTCTGACCAGTGGTATAAATCTCGAAGTGCCTCCCGAGCTTTACAGAGATCATCAAGCAACAGAGAAGAGATCTTATCAATATAATATTGTTTACACTTTAAAATCTTTACCTTACTTTACCTTATCGAGGTGAGCCTTCCTCGACAGATTCTCCAAGCAAAGATTTCGGGCCTGAGTCCCTCAGTTATATACTCGAGTTCGGCATCTGCCTAACAGTCTATTGATAGTTCTCCTGTTACCAAGGCTCACTATATGAACTACGAGTACACCTCAAACTCCACCCTCACCTCGGACTTCGATTATATTTTCAAAGCACCTCCCAGTACTATCTATATTCTAACATTTGAAGAAGTGTTGGATAGCGAGTTATTCGAAATCGAAGAAGAGTTTATCATAGAACCCTTGTGGTTCACAATACCTTTCCGGATCCCGACGAGGGATCAATTCAATTGCCTATATCATACCTGTTATTGTCCGGACTTTGCGTGGAGTTCCACAAAGTCAGAAGGTTTTGTTGAGTGGAGTACCCAGTACTCCGATAACGAGAAGCCAGGCATAGTCACCCGGGGGCCAGACATCCACTCGGCCTGGGCCTAACACACCTTTATATGTACTATAAGTACATCCTAAACCTCGGGAAAAAGGAGATTCAGGTTATGAGTCCAGAGTCGGACCAACTGGACCCTTTTATACCTACATCTCTGGAATACCTCAGATGTTGGATACCGTACATACGATTCCATAAACCCTTTAAAGGATATCAAGAACTCTGGTGCGAAGTACTAGAAATCACTCATCCAGGGCTATTGGAGCAATTAGCCTATCTGGAAAGTATTACAAGGGCTGAGATTCCGCAAGACCCGCGAAAGAGAATAACGGTGGGTGAACCTATCGATACCCGACCCGACACACCAGATAAAAGCGATGATTCTGCTATTCACAGTGCCTTCGCGGCAACACCGCAGGAACCTACATTCCGAAGAGGAAATTTACCCTCTCACTGATCCTCTAGTGTCGTAACCACTCATTGGATATCGAGGGCCCCCACACCTAGACCAAGAGGAGACCATGCTGCAAACTTAGCCAGATTGGCTACGCGTCTTGGGGTAACCTTGGGTCAAATAGGATAAGACATAAACACCTCGCTTGACCAAGCCAACATCGCCTTCAAACATTTGAAGCGAGCCACCCAAGATAATACCTTGAAATTAATTAAGGTTCAACAGCTAATAGCCGGCAGGCAAGATGTTCACGATAACAATATTGCAATTTTGTTGATGCAGCTGGCAGGCGTGGAAAGCGAAGTCAAGGGGATACAAGAAGACATGTCATGAGAAGTCACAAAGAAAATGAATGCTCAAGAAAGGCGTAACCAGGAACATGAAGAGGTAACCACGAGGTATCATGGAACCCTCGGAGAAGAAAGCCAAGCGGCATTAGCCCGCGAGCAGACTCTGGAACAAATGGTCCTCAGTCTGAGAGTGGAATTGGTCGAATTCTGTGCCCAGAGCGTCACACGTGAAAGCGAGATCAACCGTACTGTAGGACAAATGCGCAGAGATCAGACTATGCACTAAGCGAGATTCGCTGGTCTCAAGACTAGCAACAACTGCAGAATCTCGAGACAAACCAAACTCCAAAACGGTTGACAGCTGCCATAAATAAGATACTAGCTGCCACACCAAGTCACGAAGCTGCAGGACCCGCACCCTTGCCGACAGTCCAAGAAACTGATGACGGAGAGTACAACGCTCTACCTACATGCAGGGACAAGGGAACGGGCTGAGAAACCGCAGATGCATTCCCCTCCAGTGCCCAGGGAGGTAACCCTGGAGATCCTACTGATGATGATGACGATGATGATGAAAGAGGAAGGTGGAGAAGAGGTCCTGGCCAAGGCAGGCAAGGACAAATACCAGAACAGTATGGCATAGCAGAAACACGGGCGAACGCGCTGGCGCTAAACATTAAGCGATCATCAGAGCCACTCCTATTCTTTAAAGATAAGCCCGCACAAGACATATATGTCTGGATTCTTCAATACTCGGACTATTTCGAGCAGAATGTGGGAATCTGGGACGATGCCCGGGAACGAGTCATATATGCACTTAGTCATATGAGAGGAGAGATAGTACTTCCATATACTGTCTGTTATAGGAAGGCTATGGACAGACTTCAAGGGGAAACCCAGCAACCCAAGCTGGCAACATGGACTCGTTTTCAACACAATATGATCAAACAATTCGCCGCGGTAGAAGCCGAATGACTAGCACTTTGAGCTATTAAGCTAGTCGAGTACAATGGTAGCATTGAACGTTATCTTACGATCATGCATAACCATAACATTCGTGCACGCATGACTGCAGAGTCCTGGAGGTAGAAGGTTGAAGACAAACTGGCAAAACAAATTGTCCGCAGGTTGTCGGCTCTGCAGTATACGACGGATCAAGAACGGGAAGAGGAACTAAGGCTGTGCTGTCCATCGGAAGAAGGACTTCTGGCCAGAGAAAGAATTGGGTGAGACAAACCGTCCAAACCTAAAATAGTCCTAGAGGTCAAAAGAGAAGACCGATAAGACTCTAAACTAAAGTAACAAAAGGAGACAAAACCTTATGTCAAGGGAGGTGGAGCCCCACCACGAAAATGAAAAAGGGACAGTGAACCTGAAAGGCCGTGAAAGAAGTTGGGAGGTGCACGAAAGACCACTCATAGAAACTTCGACCGGGCTCATACCGGCATTCCGCAGAGTGTAATAGACACCCAGAGGAAAGAAGGAGATTGCAGAAGTTATGGCAAGTAAAACCACACTTATCAGACATGTTGGGGAGACGCCCATATACCGGCGGGAATGGTCAGCTCCAGATCGATAAAATTCGGAATTTGACGAGCAAGATCAGCTATTGTAAAGATGAAATTGGCTCAAAGGGTTGCTACCGTCCAGAAACCAGCCCGCGGTAATAAAATCTGGGAACTGACGGACGACGAGAAACTGACCTAGGTCAGTTTATTGGCACCAACGGCTACGGTGTTTGGGGATTCAGTGTCCTGATGGAGCTGGAATTGAAATAGGAACCTCCTTTGGCTGGGGTGTATTGGGTACCGACCACGATGTGGATCGGGTATTCCGTATGCAACTACGGGAATCGAAATTCAAAATGATCAAAGCAGCACGAAGTGAGTCTCTCCTTTCAGGATCAACGCAAGTAAGCTCGAAGTAAAGGGACCCCACAAGGGACTTATGAGGTCGAAAACAAGAATCAATATATGGAGACTCTCGATCGAAAGAGAGGATAGTTAACATACCCACACGGCCCGGGAGTCAACAGTTCGAAGTTCCTGTAGGCACCTGGTGGTTACCTGCTACCCGTGTGCAAGTAAGTTACTATACCGAAGAAGTTGGGACATAGCAATGCATGATCTGCCGGATAACAATACACGACAGGAGGAGAACTGACGCGGGCTGTTCCACCTGCTACACGAGTCTGAGTCGTATTATACATATGTACTATCTTGCCTTCTGGCCAGAGTATGGGATAGGGATGTACCGCTTTGGTGCACAAGGCCCCTCTGAGGGAGCTAGACGGATAACCAATGTCCTAAGGGAAAGGACCCAGTGAAAGCGGGAACCCCACACCAGGGGAGTAAAATGGCTAATAACGGCGCGAAAATCTGCTACGAGCCTAGGTTTGGTATGTCGGAGAAGGCATCCAGCCTGAAAACTGGTCGTGCGCAATTGCGTATTGGTGAAACGCCGCTGAGTATATAGACCCAGATTGTCGGGGCTAAAGAGTTACTGGTTTGTCAGAGGAGAGCTGAATAGTCGAAACTACGCGGGTGTAGTAACAAACATCTCGTTACTGACACCCAATACCAATAATGCCTAAGCGAAAGAACCAAGAAAATCTTGTCCGCGATAAGCGCATTGTGTTAGAAGCCCCAAAACCAAAACAATACAGCTGTCCGGATGCCATCACTTACCTCCATATACACGATAAGCGATACAAAGTTAAAGTCTTGTTAGACTCCGGCTCCAATTTGTTCCTTATCAACAAGGACCTAGTTGACTACCTTCGCGTTCCTACAGTTGAACGCAGTAATACAGGTGATATCTTAGGCTTTGATGGATCGTCAGCAGCCTCAGGAGGGAAGTGTTACACTCTCCCTATTACATTGGAAATAGGAAAAAACCAACACATCTCTGACATGTCATGGCAAGTGGCTAAGGCAGGTTACTATGGAATGATAATTCCGTTAGGTAGGTAGCATCGTGAACACCCAGTGTCTCAAATAGAAGATGCAGAAAATTGGACCTTCTCCGGAAAAATGTTGCGAAAACTGTGTGGAGGAAGATGAAGGAATAGCGGATAGGTTCGAATATGACGAATCCGTCGCTTAGGATCCTAATGCCTGCCGTATTGGAAGAATCTCAGCTATCGAAAATACGGTGGAACTCGAATCATTCTCGAAAGAATACTGGCACTATAAACATTTGTTCGAAGCACAGACGGCAGAAAGATTAGCCCCAAGACGAATATTTGATCATGAAATCAAGTTGATTCCAGGATCAACCCCCCCCTAAGGACCGATATATCCACTCTCTGAAAAACAGCTTAAAGCGTTACGGGAATACCTGGAAACGATGATCAAACAAGGAAACATCACGCAGAGCCAATCACCAGCAGGGGCACCTATACTATTCACACATAAGCCAGATGGCAGACTATGTCTCGTGGTCGATTACCGAAATCTAAATAAGATTACTATCCTCATCAAACATCCCCTCCCACTAATGTCCGAATTCAGAGACAGAGTAGGCGGCGCAAAGATCTTCACCAAGTTAGACCTTCAGGACAGCTACCACTTGATTAGGATAAAAGAAGGTGATGAATGGAAAATGGCATTCCGTACAAGATACGGACATTACAAATATAAGGTGATGCCTTTTCCATTGGTCAATGCTCCGGTAACCTTCCCAGATATGATGAACCAAGTTCTCCAGGGATACCCTGCTGTGGGGGTCGTATGTTACCTTGACAATATTCTCATCTATTCAAGAGATGAAAAAGAACACATCGAAGCTGTCAAAAAGGTTTCGGAAAGTCTATCGCACTTTCAATTAGCGGTATCGCTGCAAAAAATGGACTTTCCATGCCACGGAGGTAGAATTCCTTGGCTATATGGTCGCGGTCGATGGGATGTCTATGAGCACGCGAAAGGTGAAATCCATAATTGTCTGGAAAGCACCTAAGTCGGTTAGAAAAGTGCAAGTATTTATGGGATTTGCTAACTGTAACCGGTACTGGTTACTGGTTTAGGATTTTCATGTACCAGTTGATACTGTTTGAGTTTTGAATATGTTTCAGGAAACGAGGTGTGCCTCTAGCCTGATAGTATAGGGTTGGATACTCCATATGTTTTATGTTTGGTTTCGAGTATCGGTTTGATACTCTATATGTTTAATGTTTGGTTTCGAGTATCGGTTTGATACTCTATATGTTTTATGTTTGGTTTCGAGTATCGGTTTGATACTCTATATGTTTTATGTTTGGTTTCGAGTATCGGTTTGATACTCTATATGTTTTATGTTTGGTTTCGAGTATCGGTTTGATACTCTATATGTTTTATGTTTGGTTTCGAGTATCGGTTTGATACTCTATATGTTTTATGTTTGGTTTCGAGTATCGGTTTGATACTCTATATGTTTTATGTTTGGTTTCGAGTATCGGTTTGATACTCTATATGTTTTATGTTTGGTTTCGAGTATCGGTTTGATACTCTATATGTTTTATGTTTGGTTTCGAGTATCGGTTTGATACTCTATATGTTTTATGTTTGGTTTCGAGTATCGGTTTGATACTCTATATGTTTTATGTTTGGTTTCGAGTATCGGTTTGATACTCTATATGTTTTATGTTTGGTTTCGAGTATCGGTTTGATACTCTATATGTTTTATGTTTGGTTTCGAGTATCGGTTTGATACTCTATATGTTTTATGTTTGGTTTCGAGTATCGGTTTGATACTCTATATGTTTTATGTTTGGTTTCGAGTATCGGTTTGATACTCTATATGTTTTATGTTTGGTTTCGAGTATCGGTTTGATACTCTATATGTTTTATGTTTGGTTTCGAGTATCGGTTTGATACTCTATATGTTTTATGTTTGGTTTCGAGTATCGGTTTGATACTCTATATGTTTTATGTTTGGTTTCGAGTATCGGTTTGATACTCTATATGTTTTATGTTTGGTTTCGAGTATCGGTTTGATACTCTATATGTTTTATGTTTGGTTTCGAGTATCGGTTTGATACTCTATATGTTTTATGTTTGGTTTCGAGTATCGGTTTGATACTCTATATGTTTTATGTTTGGTTTCGAGTATCGGTTTGATACTCTATATGTTTTATGTTTGGTTTCGAGTATCGGTTTGATACTCTATATGTTTTATGTTTGGTTTCGAGTATCGGTTTGATACTCTATATGTTTTATGTTTGGTTTCGAGTATCGGTTTGATACTCTATATGTTTTATGTTTGGTTTCGAGTATCGGTTTGATACTCTATATGTTTTATGTTTGGTTTCGAGTATCGGTTTGATACTCTATATGTTTTATGTTTGGTTTCGAGTATCGGTTTGATACTCTATATGTTTTATGTTTGGTTTCGAGTATCGGTTTGATACTCTATATGTTTTATGTTTGGTTTCGAGTATCGGTTTGATACTCTATATGTTTTATGTTTGGTTTCGAGTATCGGTTTGATACTCTATATGTTTTATGTTTGGTTTCGAGTATCGGTTTGATACTCTATATGTTTTATGTTTGGTTTCGAGTATCGGTTTGATACTCTATATGTTTTATGTTTGGTTTCGAGTATCGGTTTGATACTCTATATGTTTTATGTTTGGTTTCGAGTATCGGTTTGATACTCTATATGTTTTATGTTTGGTTTCGAGTATCGGTTTGATACTCTATATGTTTTATGTTTGGTTTCGAGTATCGGTTTGATACTCTATATGTTTTATGTTTGGTTTCGAGTATCGGTTTGATACTCTATATGTTTTATGTTTGGTTTCGAGTATCGGTTTGATACTCTATATGTTTTATGTTTGGTTTCGAGTATCGGTTTGATACTCTATATGTTTTATGTTTGGTTTCGAGTATCGGTTTGATACTCTATATGTTTTATGTTTGGTTTCGAGTATCGGTTTGATACTCTATATGTTTTATGTTTGGTTTCGAGTATCGGTTTGATACTCTATATGTTTTATGTTTGGTTTCGAGTATCGGTTTGATACTCTATATGTTTTATGTTTGGTTTCGAGTATCGGTTTGATACTCTATATGTTTTATGTTTGGTTTCGAGTATCGGTTTGATACTCTATATGTTTTATGTTTGGTTTCGAGTATCGGTTTGATACTCTATATGTTTTATGTTTGGTTTCGAGTATCGGTTTGATACTCTATATGTTTTATGTTTGGTTTCGAGTATCGGTTTGATACTCTATATGTTTTATGTTTGGTTTCGAGTATCGGTTTGATACTCTATATGTTTTATGTTTGGTTTCGAGTATCGGTTTGATACTCTATATGTTTTATGTTTGGTTTCGAGTATCGGTTTGATACTCTATATGTTTTATGTTTGGTTTCGAGTATCGGTTTGATACTCTATATGTTTTATGTTTGGTTTCGAGTATCGGTTTGATACTCTATATGTTTTATGTTTGGTTTCGAGTATCGGTTTGATACTCTATATGTTTTATGTTTGGTTTCGAGTATCGGTTTGATACTCTATATGTTTTATGTTTGGTTTCGAGTATCGGTTTGATACTCTATATGTTTTATGTTTGGTTTCGAGTATCGGTTTGATACTCTATATGTTTTATGTTTGGTTTCGAGTATCGGTTTGATACTCTATATGTTTTATGTTTGGTTTCGAGTATCGGTTTGATACTCTATATGTTTTATGTTTGGTTTCGAGTATCGGTTTGATACTCTATATGTTTTATGTTTGGTTTCGAGTATCGGTTTGATACTCTATATGTTTTATGTTTGGTTTCGAGTATCGGTTTGATACTCTATATGTTTTATGTTTGGTTTCGAGTATCGGTTTGATACTCTATATGTTTTATGTTTGGTTTCGAGTATCGGTTTGATACTCTATATGTTTTATGTTTGGTTTCGAGTATCGGTTTGATACTCTATATGTTTTATGTTTGGTTTCGAGTATCGGTTTGATACTCTATATGTTTTATGTTTGGTTTCGAGTATCGGTTTGATACTCTATATGTTTTATGTTTGGTTTCGAGTATCGGTTTGATACTCTATATGTTTTATGTTTGGTTTCAAGGCTACCATTTTGGAGTCTATTATGTTATGAGAACAAGGCTCTCGGTAGCCTAGGAAGTGTATTTAAGAACTGCTATTCTTCTCGTTAGAAGGAGCAGACTTCGGCAGACAGAGTTTTCAATATACTTGGTTGAACAGTTACTCTCTTCAGTTCGCTTCAAGAATCTTTAGTTTTAAGTCCTACCAAACATCTCGGAGACTTCAGTAGTTGCGATACAGTAAGTAGTCTATTCAACAACCTTGGCTAAAGCCTCCGGACTTTGATTCTCTAGTTACCACCTTGGTACAGAACAAAGCCCGTTAACCCTACGATTACCGCATCTCCCGAGAGGCGGTTACAAGTGGTCACGGTGGCCCGGGAAAATGAGGCCACAATGTTGGGCAACTCTTACCTTTTCTCCTCTCGTTGTAAGATCGAAAGGGCATACTCGGCTAACGGCCTCACGCAATGCCGTAACTGTCATGAATACGGACACCACTCAGCTAGATGCAAGGTTGACCATCCGGCCTGCCCCATCTGCGCCCTCTCCCACAGAAAGCAGGCACACAGATGCCAGAACCCTACCTGCCCGAAGGGCGGAAACCTCAGAGCAGTCGCCAACTGCTACCCAACCTCTCCCCCGCTCTGCGCCGTCTGCAGGGGCCCCCACCCGGCCTTCGCTCGAGACTGCCTATCGAGACCCGCCCCCCCTGCTCACCGCAGGGAACCCCCTCTACCGCAGGATGAAGAAGGACTGGACACGTCGAATGACTCCAGCGAGGGTCTTTCAACTGGTGCACGACCCCTCCTACCCCCATCGATTTTGAGACACCCCGCCCTAGGCGTGGTGATGCACCCACGACACGTCCCCCCACAAACGTTCCGAAACCCCACCGAGGTGCCCTGCCCAACCCCGCATGGCAGGCGACTCCCACTCCTATCCCACAGCCTGAGACGCCGGAAGGCGTGTAATGGTTGGTCACACCTCCCCTGTGAGTTCCGTGCTGGCAACGGGCTCTGATAACTCCATCTCCATTCTACAACACAACTGCTTGGGAAGCTGGGATGTGTTTCTTTCCTTGTTTAATTCCTTTTCGTTGCTGGTCTCCCCCCCCACACTTGTTGCTCTTCAAGACCCCGCGATGCATAGGGGAAGGCCCCCTGCGTTTACAAATTTCAAACCCTTTCTGCCCCCCTGCCCCAATGGTGGCAAGCCCAAGGTGGCATGCTACCTCAACCTGCCCGCCACGCAACAGTTCTCAGTTCTTCGCGCTTTTTCTGACGCAAGAGACTGGATGGCAGTGGACTTCTTTTCGTCAGTTGGATTTTTTGATTCCTTTACAACCAAGTTCCGCGTGGTAAACCTCTACAGCACCTGAGACGGCTCCCCCTTCAAAAGGACCATCTCGCCTGATATGCGTTCTCCTCCACAACCTCCCCCACGCTGGTCGTAGGGGACTTCAACATTCACCACCCCTCTGCTGACCCGGGTCGCCTCTTCTCGATCCAGGACCTTGGGACATCCTCTCCGTTTTTTGAGAAAGCCGCCGCTGAAGGCTTCTGCCTCCTGAACATACCCGGTACCCTCACCTGCTTCCCCTTTGATTCAAACCTCCGTCCCTCGGTGATAGACCTGGCGTTCTCCAATGCCCCCCTGTCGCCTAACTTCCGCTCTTGGAGCACACCCCTCCCCCCGACGGGATCAGACCATGTCCCGATCCTCGCCACACTCTCCGAGCCCCTGGCTCGCCCCCCTCCCCGCTCTCCATCTTGGACAAAGACCAACTGGCCCGCCCTCGAGGAAGGGCTAAAAAAGATGACGTTCCACCCCCCCCCGCCGCTCCCTATGCCAAGAACACTGTCAATTTGGTTTGATACAGCCTTGGACAGGATAAGATCCCAACTTAAGGGTCACACCCCTGACAAGAGGCCCTCCCATAGGTCGAAACCCTGGTGGACCCCCAACCTAACAGCACAAAGATCAGCTTTCCACTCCTCCGTTCGAACGGCCCGAAGAGACCCCCTCCCATCATCAAGAGAGCTATGCAGGAAGGCACGCCTCCTGTACTTCAAGGGGATAAAAAAGGCCCAAAACGACTACTGGAGGAACTTCCTCCAAACAGCTAACCCCCAGTCCTTCCTGACGGCGAAGAAGTTCGCGTTCGGAAAACCACCTGCCTGATTCCCGCAGATCCCGGGGGCGGAGACCCCCAATGAGATCAACAAAGCCCTCCTCGAGCACTTCTTCCCAGGGGAAGGGTCCTCCCCCCCCCCTCGCATCCTACGTGAATTCAAAGATGTCCCGGAGCTGTCAGCGGTGGAGATAACGGCAGCACTTCGGAAGTCCTCTTCATCCTCTGCTCCTGGGCCGGACCAGATACCGTATTCGGTCTGGAAGCAGGTCCACTCAATCAACTCGACCATTCTCACGTCCCTCCTGGACCCGCTGGTTAGATTTGGGCACCACCCCCCCTCTCTAAAAAAAGCCAGCGGCATAGTGCTGGACAAACCCGGCAAGACTTCATACGACTCCCCCTCATCCTTCTGCATCATCGTCCTCCTTGAGACGGTCTCCCAGATCCTTGAAAGGGTGATGGCAAGCCGACTCTCTGCCCTCACTCGTTTCCTGGGCCTCCTCTCCCCCAACCAGACTGGCTCCCTACCTGTTCTGAGTACCTTTGACGCAGCAGCTACCCTCTCCCACGAGGTTCAAATGTTCATGCGTCCCAAGCTCAAGGTCTCGACCCTCTTCCTAGACATAAAGGGGGGCTTCGACAATGTCTCCGCCCCGATCCTCTGCAACAGACTCGCTACTAAGGCGGCCAATCCCTACATGGTCTCGTGGATAAGGTCCTTCCTCCACGGCCGCTCCGGCCGCCTGGTCTTCCAGGGCGCGCCTCAGATCTTTTCGCCCGTCTCCGTCGGAACCCCACAAGGCTCTCCGATCTCCCCCCTTCTTTTTGTTATTTACGTTTCAACCCTCCATTTCTGGATCCCTAGGGGACTCATCCTGTCCTACGTGGACGACTTCGCGGTCACGGTTGCCTCGAGCTCTTATAGGAGGAACATCCAAAGGCTCCAAGGCATCACCAGAGTGCTCCAGCGGAAGGCTGGCAGGCTGGGAGTGTCCTTCTCGATTCCGAAAACCGATCTCATGCACTGGGAGACGCCCTCTCAGAAGATTCCCCCACCACAAATCCCAGTGCGGCTGGACGACCTTGTCTTCCGCCCCTCCAAACTGATAAGGTGGCTCGGTTATTGGTTCGAGCCCTCCTCCACCTCAGGTACTAGGGGTACCACCTCCCACTTCGTCAGAAGACTTGGACTGGCCCAGGGGGCCTTCTCCACCATCAAAAGACTGTCCAGGCCAGGAAAAGGCCTCCCTCCCTACCTCTGCCACCAGCTGGCGTCATCACTGATATCCCCAATCCTCCTCTACGGCGCAGACCTCTTCTCGCCAAGCCTCACCCTCGTTGACCGCATGTCGGTCTTCTGGAGGGCGGTCCAGAGGTGGGTCACGAACTGTTTCTCCTCGACACCTGTCGGTATCCTAGCTTGTGAATCAGCCCTGCCCCCCATGCCCCTTCTGTTGCGTCACCGCCAAAGGCTTGCCGCCATAAGGCTTGTATGCCTCCCGCCGGAGGCAAACCCAGCGACCGCCAGGCTCCACCCCACATTCCCTACTTCGTCCCCCTTCAGGGCCCTCGACGACCACCGTCACCACACGTGGGGCCTGACATTGGTCTATGCTCCCCTATCGTGGAAAACCGCTGTCCCCTCCCCGCCGATAAGGAAACATCTCGCGATCGATGCCATTGCCCACCAAACCCTCCCTTTCATCCCCATCTCTGGCCCTCTGCTAGTGGCTTCCCCCGATCTGCTCCCACCCGCCTCCCTCCCAATTGGGATCGACGCCCCCTCCTACAAGTCGGTCAAACTCAAGATCAGATCGGCGCTAATCAAAGACTGGAACGATCAGTTCCCACCGCCCTCTACCTACTCCTACCCCGTGTCCCTCTCGCCCCACCCGTTCATGGGTCTGGGGAGGTTCATGGCAGGTAGAATCCACCAGATGCGCTCAGGCAAGAGCTACCTAGCTGCCCACCCGTCCTGGTTCACCGAAGACCCCTCTCCCCTCTGCCCGCTCTGCGTGGAGAACGAAGAGAATTTCGTCCATGCCATCCTGTCCTGTGAGTCCTGCAAGAAACCTCACGAGCGCCACCTCCAAGGCCTCAATTCGGTAGACTGGGACAGCCCCCTATGGTCGAACCCCGCCGCACTCAACTCCCTCGCTAGATACATAAATGTCACAGCGACGGGTTTCCCACCAGGCATGCCCCCGGCTGCACGTGACCCCCAGCGTGAACCAGACGACGACGCGTCTGCCCTTCCGATCCATGGCTTCGCTCCCTGAGGGGAGTTCAGCCTCTGCCCGTTACTTTTTTCTTTTTTGCTTTGCTAGGAGAAAGTTTTTTGTTATGATCACGCGCTTTATTGATTTATTTCCTTAGGGATTTTGTGTCGGCTATCGGACACGCTTAGGAGCACTTTATAGTTTGGTGCGATTGTTTCTTTTGTGTTTGCAAGTTTTGAGATTAAGGTTTTGTTTATGCCCTATCTAGCGCTGCATGCAAGTTCTTGTACCGTAAATCAATGAAAAAAAAGTCCGAGTAGATAGGCCGATTCCTTTGTAACCAAGTTCCGCGTGGTAAACCTCTACATCACTTGGGACGGCTCCCCCTTCCAAAGGACCATCTTGCCTCGTGCTGCGTTCCCCCCCACGCCCTCCCCCACGCTGGTCGTCGGAGACTTCAACATCCACCATCCCTCCGGTAACTCAGGTCGCCTCTTTTCGGTTCAGGACCTTGGGGCATCCTCTCCATTTTTTGAGAAGGCTGCCGAAGAAGGCTTCTGCCTCCTTAACACGCTGGGTACCCTCACCTATTTTCCCTTCGATTCAACCCTCCGCCCCTCGGTGATAGACCTGGCATTTGCCAATGCCCCCCTATCGCCCAACTTCCGATCCTGGGGCATGCCTCTCCCTCCAACAGGTTCAGACCACGTCCCAATCCTAATCAGACTATCGGAGCCCTTGGCCTGCCCCCCACCCCCCTCTCCGTCTTGGACGAAGACTGACTGGCCAGCCCTCGAGGAAGGCCTTAAGAGGATGAAGTTCCGCCCCCCCGCCCCCCTTCCTACGCCATGGACACTGTCAACCTGGTTTGACACGGCCTTGGACAGGATAAGGTCCCAACTCAAAAGTCACACCCCCGATAAAAGACCCTCCTGTTGGTCGAAACCCTGGTGGACCCCTAACCTAACAGCACAGAGATCAGCCTTCCACTCCACCGTCCGTGGGGCCCGCAAGGACCCCCTCTCCTCGTCCAAAGAATTGTGCAGAGAGGCACGCCTCCTGTACTTCAAGGCTATCAAGAAGGCCAAGAATTAATACTGGAAGAACTTCCTGCAAACGGCGAACCCCCAGTGCCTCTGGACGGCGAAAAAGTTCGCTTTCGGCAAACCGCCTGGCAGATTCCCTCAAATCCCCGGGGGAGAGAGCCCCGATGAAATCAACAAAGCCCTCTTAGAACACTTCTTCCCCGAAAAGGGGTCCTCTCCCCCCCCTCGCATCCTGCGCGAGTTTAAAGACGTCCCAGAGCTGTCGGCAGAAGAGATATCTGCAGCTCTTCGCAAGTCCTCGTCGTCCTCTGCCCCTGGGCCGGACCAAATATCCTACTCAGTTTGGAAGAAGGTCTATCTGATTAACCCAAGCATCCTCACATCCATCTTGGGTCCCCTGGTTAGGTATGGGCACCACCCTCCCTCCCTGAAGAAGGCCAATGGCATAGTGCTGGACAAACCTGGTAAACCCTCTTATGACACCACCACATCGTTCCGAATCATCATCCTCCGGGAGACTGTTTCCAAGATCCTGGAAAGGGTGATGGCAAACCGGCTTTCGGCCCTGGCTCGGTTCCTAGGCCTCCTCTCCCCCAACCAGACTGGCTCCCTTCCTGGTCTGAGTACCTTTGATGCGGCGGCTACCTTCTCCCATGAGGTCCTACTGTTTATGTGCCCCAAGCTTAAGGTCTTGACTCTTTTCCTAGACATCAAAGGAGGCTTCGATAATGTCTCAGCCCCGATACTTTGGGACAGACTCGCCACCAAAGCGGTCAATCCCTACATGGTCTCGTGGATAAGGTCCTTCCTCCACGGCCGCACCTGCCGCCTGGTTTTCCAAGGTGCACCACAGAATTTCTCACCTGTCTCGGTTGGTACCCCTTAGGGCTCCCCGATCTTCCCCCTGCTTTTTGTTATTTATGTCTCTACCCTCCACTTCTCGGTCCCAAGAGGCCTCATCATATCCTACGTGGACGACTTCGCGGTCACGGTAGCCTCGGGCTCTTACCGGAGGAACATCCAGAGACTGCAAGGCATCACCAGAACACTACAGCGTAAGGCCGGCAGGCTGGGTGTGTCCTTCTCGATCCCTAAAACAGAGCTCATGCACTGGGAGACCCCCTCTTAGAAGATCCCCCCACCCCCAATCCCGGTCCTGCTGGACGACCTCGTCTTCCGCCCCTCCAAGCTGATACGATGGCTAGGCTATTGGTTCGAGCCCTCCTCCACTTCAGGCACAAGAGGCACCACGTCCCACTGCGTTCGAAGGCTCGGACTGGCCCAGGGCGCCTTCGCCACCATCAAAAGACTCGCTAGACCCGGTAAGGGCCTTCCTCCCTTCCTCTAGCACCGACGGGCAGTATCGTTGATCTCACCGATCCTCCTCTATGGCGCGGACCTTTTCTCCCCAAGTCTCACCCTCCTCGACCGCCTGTCCGTGTTCTGGAGGTCTGTCCAGAGATGGGTCACGAACTGCTTCTCCTCCACTACTGTCGGCACACTTGCTTGCGAGTCAGCCCTGCCCCCCATGCCCCTTCTGATACGTCACCGCCAAACGCTTGCAGCCATAAGGCTGGTCTGCCTCCCGCCGGAGGCCAACCCAGCTACAGCCAGGCTCCACCCGACATTCCCGACTTCCTCCCCCTTCAGGGCCCTTGACGACCACCGTCACCATACGCGAGGCCTGACGTCGGTCTACGCTCCTCTCTCATGGAGATCCCCTGTCCCCTCCCCGCCTATTAGAAAACACCTTCCAATTGATGCTATCGCTCATCGAACCCTCCCCTTCATCCCCGCCTCTGGTCCTCTACCGCTGGCTTCCCCCGACCTCCTCCTGCCAGCCTGTCTTCCGATTGGAGAAGGCACCCCCTCCTACAAGTCAGTCAAGTTGAAAATCAGATCGGCACTTGTCAAAGATTGGAACGTCCAGTTCCCACCGCCCCCGACCTACCCTTACCCTGCGTCCCTGATCCCCCACCCTTTCATGGGGCTTGGCAGGTTCATGGCGGGAAGGATCCACCAGATGCGATCAGGCAAAAGCTACCTCACTGCCCAGCCATCATGGTTCCGTGAAGACCCCACTCCCCTCTGCCCGTTTTGCGAGGAGGACGCAGAAGACTTCACCCATGCCATCCTGTCCTGTGTGTACCGCAGGGAATCTCGTGAGCGCCACCTCCAAGGTCTCACTTCGTTAGATAGGGACAGCCCCCTCTGGTCAAACCCATCCACTCTCAACTTCCTCGCTAGATACATAAATGTCACGGCGACAGGCTTCCCACCGGGTATGCCCCCGGCAGCACGGGACCCCCAGCGCCCCCCGAATGCGGACATGTCTGCTCTACCGATCCACGGCTTAGCTCCCTAACGCAGGGACCGACCTTAGCCTGTTATGTTTTCTTAGTTTGCTAGGAGATTACTTTTTGTCAAGATCATGCATTTTATTGTTTTATTTCCTTAGGGATTTGGTGTCGGCTATCGGACACGTTCAGGAGGTTTTTACACTTTGGTGCGCGAGTTCTTTTGTTATTTGCGGGTTCTTGAGATTAAGGTTTTGTTTATCCCATAGCTAGCGCTGCATGCAAGTTCTTGTACTATAAATCAATGAATACATGAAGATAAAAAAAAAAAGCAAAAAAAACAGAAAAAGTCCGCGTAGATAGGCCATCCTCCGTCTCCTCAATTTTCATCGCGCTTGAAATCAACCCTTAACGCTTGGAGTTCACGAACCATCCACCCTCCCTCTCCTCCTAGGATGGCTTCGGCCTAGGAGTAATGGCCATTTCCATCCTCTCCTCACTGCCCTCTTTCACCTTTCTACATGTCAGGGCTTTCCTTCCTCTGGGTGCTGGTATGCCTCTCATGCTGCCTGTTCTCGAGCCTCTCCTGGCTTAGCAAGGCCCGTCTATACCATCGGCGACCATTCGCTTCCCATGCTTCAGACAGCTAGGAATACGGTTTGCAGTACGCGAGGACTCTTCAAAAGGCCCGCGGGTCAACCTCGCTCCTCCCCACAGTCGGTTTAAGCGGTGGTATCCCATCCACTAAGTGACGCTATCTCTCGGACAATAAGGGACTACATGAGAGATGTGGTAACACACTTGCCTTCTGCCACTCGGGACCGCCTAGTCAGATACCAACACGATTACCGCGAGTTGACACGGTTGTGTTTAGTTTCCGCCCTGTTCTGTCGGTTCGATCAGCTTGCACCCTACTGCTATACCCTTCCTTGGCTTGCACCCTACTGCAGCACCCTCACCTGCCTCCCCCCCACAGGTGGCGCATTTTCTCAGTTGCATCGCATTCTGGGATAACCTCTACAGTTTCTGCTGCCAGCACCTATACCTGGCATGGTTGTTGTGGGATCTACCGCGTTGTTTTTTCTTTTGTTTCTTTTGAGATGTTCCCGGCGGTTACCTTCCTATGTTTTCAAGCTTTCTTCTTGGTTGGGCTTCTTCTATTCTCTGAGTTCGCTTGGGAGGTAGGGACAGGTTGTTCTTTGGGGGGAGATGTGCATTTAGGCCCAAACCAGAGGGTCCTGGGGATATGGTCGGGCTGGGCGGGAAGAGGAATGGGGATTGTTTATGCCATAGCTAGCACTGCATGCACGTTCTTGTATCCTAAATAACAACGAGTACATGATGATAAAAAAAGTAAAAAATAAAAAAAGGAAAGTCCGCGTAGATAGGCATCTCGTAGAATGTGGGACTACATGAGAGACGTGGTAAAATGCTTGCCTTCCGCCTCTTGGGACTGCCCAGAAAGATATGAACACGATTACCGATAGTTGCCACGGTCGCATTCGGTTTCCTTCCTGACCTGACGGTTGGATCAGCCTGCACCCTACTGCTACACCCTCACTCTGCTTGCACCCTACTGCTACTGTTAGGCATATGGAAATCCGAGACATATGCACAGACCCACTGTAGAGTAACTGTTCACAGACTCTCAATTTATCGGAGTCAACACCCCGGTCCGGCCCCCTTATAGGGCCCACAGGTTCATAGTTCAATGGAAGTATCACATGACCTCTATCAAGAAATCATGTGTTCAATCCATACTGTCGTCAAAGTTATTTTGGTATGAGATATTTTCTACCAACCGGACATACATGTTTGGAGCTCCCTGCACGACGGCAGAAGACCTCCGACCACGGGATTTTCTACCAATAGCAGAGAAGGGACTCTAGCTAGAGCGTAGGAAGTCATCTGAGAGAAGTTGGTGGGTTGATTGTTAAGTAATTAAGAACTAAAGACGGAAACCCCAGTACCTATATGGAAGTTGCAGTTGATGATACAACGGACAAACTGATAACACCCTACCTACTGAGAACAGCTGTATGTTGGTTGGTCCCGGTAACGGGACCCCTCTGCGGAGGCTGGCGGACCAAGGGGAAGCACGCTCAGTAGAAGGTCATAGCTGGAGAAGAGTCCATAAGATGTTGGCGCGTCGGACTCTTACTTGCATGAAGCATAGGCGGCCTGTGACGAACTTGATTACTTCGTGAACAGAAGAGAATACTGGAACGATAGCAATGAAGTCTAAAGTATCCTGCATAGTCTATACGAGCTGAAGATTGGAAGCTCCTAATAGGAAGCTGCGACTAAAGCCGTAGAGTGGCATGCTCGTTCTCAGGGTCAAACAGTGTTCGCACTTAAGGTGAACTCGTGAAGAAAGCGAGCGGTATATAGTTCGTAGGAGGATTAGAAGTACCGACTAGCTACTATAAGTAAGATCGACTCAGTCCGAGTTGGTGCGAGATCATCTAGCAATAGAGAAGAGATCTTATCAATATAATATTGTTTCACGGTTTAAATCTTTACCTTACTTTACTTAATTGAGATGAGCCTTCCACGACAGATTCTCCAACCAAAGATTTCGCGCCTACATCCCCCAGTCATATACTTGAGTTTGGCGTCCGCCTAACAGCTACACTGCCTTACCTCGTCGCCTCTTGGGCGTCTATACCGGGCTTTCCGGTCTGGATGGCACTAGTTTATGTGCCCTGCCACTGGTTTTGTTTCCTCGGTTCGGACTTGCCCCTCTTCGGTTCTCCTCCCACTTTACGGGGTATAGCCCTTAGCCATAGATGTCTATTTGTTGTATGTGGCACTGATCGGCTGGGTTAAGACTGTTTAGGGCGGCCGTTGCTATGGAGTTTAGACCACTGTCGGGAAGTAGGGTTTCTTTTGTTCTGATAGACTTGGGTGGCTTTTTTTGACAGTCTTTACGGTGTGTGTATACTACAAGTTGCAGGGCAGGGGAGCTTTTTCGACTACGCGGGGTTGGGCGGGGGGTACCATGTTCCGGGGGTTTCGCTCCTGTCTCCTAGTGTGCCTTTCAGTTCGGGTTTGTTGACGGTTTTTCCTCTGGCTGTTTTAGGCTGGTGTTGGGGGGGAGGTTTATGTGTCTGCCATAGCTAGCACTGCATGTGGACGGTGTACCTGGAACACGGAATAAAATTGATGATAAATAAAGAAAAAAGAGAAAAAAAGAAGTCCGTGTAGATAGGCTCTTCACGCTTCATTCTAAGTTATTTCCTTACTTATTACTTTATACTTTTACGAATATAAAACCTTTACGATCTTTACGAATACCTACATAGGAGATGAGGATTCTATGATAAGAGTCGAGTTGAAGAAAGAGTACGATAGGCGATAAGAACCAGGGACACGCGAGTCTCTCCTACCTTGTCATAGGCATAAGCCTACGAACTATCATCAAGAGAGAACGAGAGAAGTATCGTCTACTCATTGTTGAGAACTAATACTGGTTAGGAATCATAACAGTTGAAGACCTTCGCATTCCTATCATTGTATGCAGTAATGTAGTTGATATTTTAGGCTTTGACAGATCATCAACCGCCTCAGGAGGAAAGTGTTATACCCTGCCTATAAAATTGGAAATTGTAAAACCCCAGCACATCTCTAAAGTATCATATGAAGTAACTAAAGTAGGTTATTGTGGAATGATAACTCGATTTGGTTGGTGGCAGCGTGAACCCCCAGTATCCCACATAGAAGATGCAGAAAATTGGACATTTTCTGCAAAATGTGGAAAAAGCTGTTTGGAAGATAATGAAGGGATAGCGGATATGTGCAAATATGACGAATCTGTCGCTTGAGACCCTAATGCATACTGCATCAGAAATATTAGAGCCATCGAAAACACAGTGGAACTCGAATCATTACCGCAGGAATACTGGCATTACAAATATTTGTTTGAAGTACAG
Organism: Tuber brumale; assembly: GCA_014065205.1. Classification (NCBI taxonomy): domain Eukaryota; kingdom Fungi; phylum Ascomycota; class Pezizomycetes; order Pezizales; family Tuberaceae; genus Tuber; species Tuber brumale. The sequence goes on along the minus strand of JACCEG010000249.1, from coordinate 186,577 downwards.
ACAGCAGCAAAATTAGCCCCAAGAGGGACATTCGATCACTAGATCAAATTGATTCCAGGATCAACTCCCCCCTGGGAACCGATATATCCACTATCCAAAAAACAGCTTAAGGCATTAAGGAATACTGGGAAATGATGATTAAGCACGGAAAGATTACGCGACGTCAATCTCCTGCAAGAGCACCTATATTGTTGGTACCCAAACCAGTTGGAAGGCTAAGCCTAGTTGTAGACTATTGAAATCTAAACAAGATTACCATCCTCAACAAACATCCCATTCCACTAATGTCTGAACTACGAGACCAAGTAGCCAGCGCCAAGATCTTCACCAAGTTAGACCTTAAAGACAGCTACCTGTTAGGCATACGGAAATCCGAGACATGCGCACAGACCCACGGTAGGGTAACTGCGCACAGACCCTCGATTTACCAGAGTGCCAACACCTCCTACGGCCCACTTATGGGGCCTGCACATCATTAACAAGATTTCGAGAGTTGCATCCTATAACTAAAATGTCACATCAATGAAGCCCACTTCATAACACCATATACATCACCGCCGTCTGTCCGACCGCATGCTGTTCCCAGGGTATATGAGAGGAGACATCTGGCGGCATCTGGGAAGTGGAACAGATGAAATCCGTGAGAGTCCCATTGAGATAGTAGGCTTCAAAGTCAGGCTTCCAAAACTTTGTGCTGACGGTGATGGGACGTTTTCAGCGAAATACTCGGGGAAGATATCCCAGTAGCAGAGGCTATTAGGGATATACCGAATCCACCCATACCTTTCTGAGATCAGCTGTAGGTTGGTTAGTCCTATTAATATGAACCGTCTATGGAGGCCGGCGAACCAAGGGGAAGTACGCTTAGAATGGAAGACCTAGATATGTCGAAGCCACTTAAGACGTTGACACGCTGGGCTCGGACTTTGGGATTGGCACTAGGTGGCCCGGCATGAACCGGATCACTTCATGACCGAAGAGACTGCTGGAATGATAGTCAACAAAACTAAAGTAATATAATAGTCTATGTGGAGATCTAAGTTGAAGGCTGCTGTGTGAGATAACAAATAGTGCAGTCATCTCAACGGAGGAATACTATTCCGTGTCTACGAAAGGGTGTGATAAGTTTCAGGGTCAAACGGTGCTCGCACTTATAAGATTCTCAACATTTGTGTACTAAAATCAGGATGGTACTTCAGGGGCATACTAGTTAGAAGTAGTCCGCGAACACTCTGACCGGGGATATAAATATCGTAGTCCCTCCCGCGCTTTACCGACATCATCAAGCAATGAAGAAAAGATCTTATCAATATTAAATTGTTCACCTCATAAATCTTTACTTTACCTTCACTTTATCGAGACACGCCTTCCTTGACTGATTCTCTGAACAAAGATTTTGGCCTATGTCCCTCAATATTACCAGTGATCGGCGTCAACCTAACAGTATATTGATAGTTCTCCTGTTACCAAGGCTCACTGCATGAACTACGAGTTTACTACAAACTCCACCATCAGTTCGGACTTTAATTACATTTTCGAAGGACCTCACTGCTACATTTAGATTCATACCTTGGAACAAATCTTCAACACTGAGCTCTTCGAAATCGAAGAAGAATATACACAAGAACCCTCGTAGTTCACAATACCTTTTTGGATCCCAATGAGGAATCAATTCAAACACATATATCGTATCCAGCCTGCTTTGAACTTTGAGCGGAGTTCTACGGAGTCAGGAGACATCGTCAACTGTAGTACCGAGTACTCGGAAGACATGGAGTCAGGCGCAGACATCCGCAGGCTAGAGATCTCCTTGCCTTTGGCCTAAAACCTGTATATGTACTATAAGTACATTTTGAACCACAAGAAAATGGAAATTCAGGTCCTGAATCCAGAAACAGATCAACGGAACCCTTTTATACCTACACCTCTAGAGTATCTCAAGGGTTAGCCTTACATACGATTCCTTAATCCCTTTAAAGGATATCGAGAACTCTGGTACGAAGTACCCGAAATCACAGATCCAGGGTTATTAAAGCAATTAGCCTACCTGGAAAATATCTCAATAGCTGAGATACCTCAATACCCAATGAAGCGAATAATGGCGGGAGAAACTATCGATACCCGACCCAATACGATGGATAAAATTGACAATTCGGCGATGTGGAGTCCCTCCACGCTAACACCTCATGAACCCACATTCCGGAGAGGAAATCTACCATCTCACAGATCCTCTAGTGCGGCAAGTACACATTGGATATCACGATCCTTTACGCCAAAACCCGGAGGAGATCATTCTACAAATTTAGCAAGATTGGCTACCCCTTTAGGCATAACATTGGGTCAAATAAGGCAAGACATCGTCACCTCACTCGACCAAGCCAATATCGCCTTCAAACATTTGAAGGGAACTACCCAAGACAATACATTTAAACTACTGCAGATTCAACAGCAAATCGCCGAAGGGTAAGATGTCCACAATAATGATATCGCGATTTTGTTGATGCAGCTGGCAGGCGGGGTAAGTGTAGTTAAGGGTATCCAAGAGGAAATGCTATGGGAAGTGGCAAAGAAAATAGACGCTCAAGATAAGCATCAACAGGAATATCAAGAGGTAACCACGAGGTCACATAGAACACATGAGCAAGAAAGCCAAGCGGCATTAGCTGGAGATCAGACTCTGGAACAGATGGTCCTTATTTTAAGGGCAGAATTTGTAGCATTTCGCGCTCAGATGGTCAAGCGGGAAAGAGAGGTCAACTGTTCCCTAGGAAAAATGTGCACAGATCAGACAACCCGCCATGTAGAAATTCGCAGGCCTTAAGACCAGCAACAACTGCAGAATATCGAGAGAAACAATACTCTAAAAGGATTAACGCTGGCCATAAATAAGATACAAGCTGCTGCATAAAGTCCCGAAGCTGCAGGACCGGTACCCTTACCCGCAGTCCAAGAAACTGATCATGAGGAGTACTATGCTGCACCTACATGTAGGGACAAGGGGAAAGGCGGGGAAGCCGCTGATGCATCCCCCTCAGGTGCCCAGAGAGGTAACTACGAAGATCCTAGTTATGATGACGACAACGACAATGATCCGAGAAGAAGACGAAGAGGAAGTCTTAGCTGAGGCAGGTGAGGGCAAACACCAGATCAATCTGGTATGGCAGAGACACTTGCCAATGCAATGGTGCTAAGTATTAAGTGACCATCAGAACCACCTTCATTCTTTGAGGATAAACCCGTGCAAGATATATATTTGTGGATTCTACAATGCACCGACGATTTGGAAAGAAACCAGCAGATCTGAGACAATGCTCGAGAACGAGTTCTATACGCACTAAGCCGTATGAGAAGAGACACAGTACTCCCTTATACCATTTAGTATCGGAAAGCTATAGGCGGACTTCAAGGAAAAGCCCAGCAGCCAGAACTAGCTACATGGACTCATTTTGAATACAATATGATCAAACGATTTGCCGCAGTGGAAGCCGAACAACTAGCACTTCGAGCTATGAAGCTAGTCGAGTACAATGGCAGTATTGAATGATATCTGACCATCATGCATAACGATAACATTCATGCAGGTATGACCGAAGAGTCCTGGAGGCTGGAAGTCGAAGATAAACTTCTAAAACAAATTGCCTGCAGGTTGTCAGCTTTGTAGTATACAACGGATAAAGAATCGGGAGAGGCACTAAGACTGTGCGGTCAGTTTGAAGAAGGACTTCTGGTGTGAGAAAGAATTGGGTGAGATAAACTGTCCAAGCCTGAAGTAGTCCAGGAGGTCAAAAGAGAAGACCTACAGGACTCTACACCGAAGCTAGAAAGGGATACCAAACCTCTTGTCATAGGAGGTGGAGCCAGACCACGGAAACGAAAAAGGGACGATGAAGCGGAAAGGCCCAGGAAGTGAATGGGAGGTGCGGCAAAAGCCACCCATACAAACTTGAGCCTGGCTCATACCGGTATTGCGTAGAGTGTGATAGATACTCGAAAGTGAGACGGAGATTGTACACATAGTGGAAAGAAAAACAACACCCACCAGATGGGTTGGGGAGATGCCCATATATCAGCAGCAATGGTCAGCTCAAGAGCAATGAAAATGGGAATTCGACGAGCAAGATCAGATATTGTAAAACCTAAATTAGCTCGCAAAGTCGCAGCCATTCAGCACCCAGCCCGGGTCAATAAAATCTGCGAACAGGCGGACGACAAAGAAGTGACCTTGGTCAGTTCATTGGCACCCATGGCGACAGCGTTTGGGTATTCAGTGTCATGATGGAGCTGGAATCAAAATGGGAATCCTCTTTCACAGGGGTGTGTTGAGTACCGACCATAATAGGGATCGGGTATTCCATGTACAACTACTGGAATCGAAACTCAAAATGATCAATCTGGCATGAAGAAAGTCTCTTCTTTCAGGATCAACACAAGTGGGCTCTAAGTGAAGGGACCCCATGAGGGACTTACGAGCGCAAATACAAGAATCAATATATGGGGAGTCTTGATCGAAAGAGAGGATAGTTAACATGCCCACATGCCCTGGGAGCCAACTGTACAAAGTTCCTCGTGTCATCTGGTGGTTGCCTGCTACCCATGTGCAATCAAGTTACTATACCAAAGAAGTTGGGACATAGCAATGGAAGATCTACCTGATAACAATACACGATAGGAAGACAAGTGATGCTGGCTGTTCTACGTACCACACGAGTCTGAGTCATATTATACGTATGTACTATTTTGCCTTCTGGCCAGAGTGTAGGATAGGGATGTACTGCTTTGGTGTACAAGGCTCCTTTGAGGGAGCTGGATGGATAACCGAAACCCTAAGAGAAAGGATCCGTGAAAACGTGAGCCCCATGCTAGGGGAGTAAAATGGCTAACCACCCAAAAATCTGCTATGAGCCTAGGTTTGGCGTGTCGGGGGAAGGCATCCAGCCTGAAAACTGGTCGCGCGCAATTGTGTATTGGTGAAATGCCGCTTAGTATGTAAACCCAGATTGTTAGAGCTAAAGAATTACTAGTTTGTCTGAGGAGACTATAATGGTTGAAACTACGTGGGTGTAGTTACAGACATCTTATTACCTACACCCGACACAAACAATGCCTAAACGAAAGAACCATGAAAGTCTTATCCGCACCATGCATGTAGAATTAGATTCTCAAAAACCGAAACGATACAACTGTCCGAAGGGGATCGCTTACCTCCACATACACCATAAGCGATATAAAGTCAAAGTCCTGTTAGACGCAGGATCCAACGTGTTCCTTATTAACAAGGACCTAGTTGAAGACCTTCAGATTTCTAGAGTAGAACGAAATAATGCAGTTGATATCTTAGGCTTTGACGGATCCTCAGCCGCCTCAGGAGGAAAGTGTTACACTCTCCCTATTAAATTGGAAATAGGAAAAAACAGACACATCTCTGAAGTGTTGTTTGAAGTGGCTAAAGCAGGTCACTATGGAATGATAATTCCTTTTGGTTGGTGGCATCATGAACACACAGTGTCTCACATGGAAAATGCAGAAAATTAAACCTTCTCCATAAAAAGTTATGAAAACTGTGAGGAGGAAGATGAAGGGATAGCAGATATACTGAAATATGACGAATCCGTCACTTCGGATCCTAATACATACTGGATCGGAAGAATTGGAGCCATTGAAAATATGATGGAACTCAAATCATTACCGAAAGAATACTGGCATTACAAACCTTTGTTTGAAGCCCAGATAGCAGAAACATTAGCCCTAAGAAAGACATTTGATCACGAAATCAAGTTGATTCCAGGATCAACTTCCCCCTGGGGGCCGATATATCTACTATTTGAAAAACAGCTTAAGGCTTTATGGGAACACTGGGAAACAATGATCAAGCAGGGAAGGATTACTCGAAGTCAATCTCCTGCAGGAGCACCTATATTATTCATACCCAAACCCGATGGAAGACTACGCCTAGTTGTGGACTACCGAAATCTAAATAAGATTACTATCCTCAACAAACATCCTCTTCTACTAATGTCTGAACTCAGGGATAGAGTAGCTGGCATAAAGATCTTCCCCAAGTGAGACCTTAAGGACAGCTATCACCTGATTAGGATTAAGGAAGGCGACGAATGGAAAACACCTTTCTGGACAAGTTATGGGCATTGCTAATATAAGGCTATGCCATTCGGATTGATCAATACTCCGGCAAGTTTCCAAGATATGATGAAACAAGTATTTAAAGAGTACTTGAGTGTCGGAGTTATGTGTTATCTAGACAACATTCTCATCTATTCAAAAGATGAAGGAGAACACATCGAAGTGGTGAAGAAAGTTTTACAAAGTTTATCGGACTTTCAATTAGCCGTATCGCTAAATAGGTCGACTTTCTGCACCACTGAGGTAGAGTTCCTCAGCTATATGGTAGCAGTCAATGGGGTATCTATGAACACCCGGAAGGTGGAATCCATAATAGTTTGGAAAGTACCTAAATCGGTCAAGGAAGTACAAGTCTTTATTGGATTCACTAACATCTATCGACGTTTGATAAAAAACATCTTGGCTATTTGTAAGCCCATAATCGAGACACAACAGGGAAATCACAATAATTTCAAATGGGGAGTGGAACAAGATACGCCGTTCCAAGAATTAAAACACCAATTTACCACAGCCCCCATACTCTACTACTTCTTCCCAGAAAGAGAAATGGTGGTAGAAACTGACGCTAGCCATTTCGCACTCGGTTGCATGCTTTCTCAATACTTTGAGAAAAGGTTACATCCAGTAGCTTTCCATTCCAGAAAACTAAATTCAGCGGAGTGCAATTATGAGATTCATGATAAAGAACTTCTTGCAATCCTTGAAGCATTTAAAGAGTGGAGACACTACTTGATCTGAACAGAAAGACCAATTACAGTCTGTACCAACTATAAAGAACCTACAATACTTCCTCACCTCAAAAGTCAGGAGTGGCTGTCAAATTCGATGGGCTCAGAACCTCGTGGAATACAATTTTCGGATTGTATACTGACCGGGTATGAATGGTGGAAAACCTGGCGCATTAAGCAGACGGCCGGAGTACTGTCCTGAGGAGGGAGCTATGCATCACAGACAAAAAACTATACAAGAAGAAGATTTCTTGGTATCATTGGTAGCGAGAGCAGGCGATAAAGGAGAAGACTAGGATGGAGATAAGGATCGGGATTTGAAACCTCGAAGAGGTGGAAAGGAACCCATGATTAGGGTTAAGAGATAGAGTAAAAAGGCATACTTGCCAACAAAGGGCTCAAGAATGGCGGCAGGGCATGACCTGTATGCCATTGAGGATGACATTGTCACGAAATATGGACAAGCATTGATAAGGGCGGGTATAGCTGTAGGACTACGTGAAGGAACCTAGGGAAGAGTTGCCCTGAGAAGCGGATTAGCGGTCCGAAGCGGAATCTCCACCGGTACAGGAGTAATCGATTCTGCTTACACCGGCAAACCCAAAGTCGTACTTTTCAACCATAAGGATATGTACTTCCAAATAAGAATGGGTGATCGCATAGCTCGACAAGTGGTAGAAAAAGTCAACACCGCAGACATGATGGAAGTAGATGACTTGGAAGACACAGAACAAGGAACCTCGGGATTCAGAAGCACCAATATAGCGACAAGATCCTTGATCCAAAAGGAACAGGAACCCAGTATCAGCTACCTACAGGCATCGGCTAAAGCTAACGAACATTGTTATAATATTTTAGAAGTACCTGAAAAGGTTCTAATATCAAACACCATTATCCTACAAAAGGGTATGAAGCAGTTCAATCCTGAATTCCTAAACGAGATACAGGTAGCTATTGAATCATGTGCAGCTTGGAGGCAATGAAGGGAAGAACTCATTAGGTTATGAGACGAATGAAAGGATTTCCCCCAGGATTGGAGCTTAACTGACGATCTACTATATTATAAGCAAAGACGATTTGTACTAGATAGTCAAGCACTATACACCAAGATTGCAGAAGGATGTCTTGATGCAAAAGTAGCAGGACATTTCGGACAAGAAAAACCGATGGAGATTATCATGCAGGACTTCTACAGCAAAGGACTTGCAGTATGGGTCAATGACTATGTACAATCCTACGATGATTGCCAACATAACAAATCACCTAGACTCGTGAAGTACTGCTTATTGCAACCACTGCAAATACCCTACACAGCATGGACATCTATCATGGTGGACTTTATAACTCAACTACCAGAGCCGCAAGGGTGCACGCGGATAATGGTAGTAGGAGCTCAATTTATAAAGATGGCACATTTCATCGGACTTCAGACCTCGGCCACGGCCAAGGATGTCGCAAATGCATTCCTGAAAGAAGTATGAAGGCTGCACGGCCTACCAACCGAGATCGTGTTAGACATGGACTCAAAGTTTGCCGGAGAATTCAAGGAATCCCTTTGCAAAGCACAGTAAATTAAGTGGAGAATGTCAACGGTATACCACCCTCAGACTGACGGATAAACCGCACGTACCAACCAAGTGCTGGAAGGATACTTGCGAAGTTTTGTCAACCACGATCAGGATAACTGGTACCAGCTATTATCTTTGGCTGAGCCTGCCTATAACAACTCCGCAACAAACACTCATGGGATGTTACCATTCTATGCGAACTACGGATTCCATCAACAGACAGAGTAGATGAAGTGGTGTGCAGCTCAAAATCCGGGAGCAACACTCTATGCGAATTGGATTTAGACAATACATGAACAAGCGAGAGGGTCACTAGCAAAGACGTGGGAAGGATTGTCAAAATGTTAGGACCGGAAAGGTCAACAACAGCCGTACTTCCAGATCGGAGACAAAGTAAGGTTAAATGCAAAGAACATTCGAACCCAACGGAAATCAAAGTAGCTAAGTCTAATGAAATACGGTTTTTTTCAAATCATGGAAAAATGCAGATCACAAGCTTTGAAGCTCAACATTTCCGATCGATGAAACATTCACCCAGTATTCCATATGGCACTAGTGGAACCCTACCACGAGTCAGTTCATGGCAATCGTCACCAACCTCCTATAGAGCAGGAGGACATTGACGGCGATCTACAATGGGAGGTAGAAAAAATAGTAAAAGGGGAGATGCGTTCTTACCAGAAATGAGTACGTGGCCGCTATTAGGAGAAGTGGGAACTATGGTACTTCGTTAAGTGGCAAGAGTGTTCAGAAGATGCGAACACAGGGGAACCTGTGTTAGGCGGACGCCAAACTCAAGTATATAACTGAGGGACGTAGGCCCAAAATCTTTAATTAGAGAATCTATCGAGGAAGGCTTGTCTTGATAAAGTAAGATAAGGTAAAGATTTAAAGTGCGAAACAAGATTATATTAATAAGATCTCTTCTCTGTTGCTTGATGATGTCTGTAAAGCTCGGGAGGCACTTCGATATTTATATCCTGCCTCTGAGTGTTTGCAGACTACTTCTAACTACTATGCCTCCGAAGTACCACCCTGGTTTTAATACACAAATATCCGTAATCTTATAAGTGCAAACACTGGTTGACCCTGAAACTTATCACACCCTATCGCAGACTCGGAATAGTATTCCTCTGTCAAGATGACTGCGCTATTTGTTATACCAAACAGCGGCCTACAACTTAGATGTCTGCATAGACTATTATATGACTTTCCTCTTATTGACTATCCTTCCAGTAGTCTTTTCGGTGATGAAGTGATCAGGTTCGTGCCAGAAAACCAAGTGCTAATTGCAAGTCTCAGCTTGACGTGTCAGCATCTTAAGCCGCTCTGACTTGTCTAGGTCTTCCTTTCTGAGCATGGTTCCCCTTAGTCCGCGGCCTCCATAGAGGGGTCCTGTTACTAGGACCAACCAACCTACAGCTCATCTCAGAACGGTATGGGTGGATTCGGTAAATCCCGCATAGCTTTCACTACCAGGATATCCTCTTGGAGTATTTTGTCGAAAACGTCCCGTCACTTTCGGCCTGTAGTTTAGGAAGCCTAACCTTGAAGCCTGGTATCTCAATGCCCCTCTGACGGACTTCCTCTGTTCCACTTCTCAGATGTCGCCAAAGGTCCCCTCCCATATACCCTGCGAACAGCATGCAGTCGGACAGACAGCAGTGACGTATATGGTATTATGAAGTGGGCTTCATTGATCTGACTTTTTAGTTATGGGACGCAACTCTCGAAATCTTGCTAATGACATGCGGGCCCCATAAGGGGGCCAGAGGGGCGTCTAGGCTCCGGTAAATCGTGGGTCAGTGCGTAGGTACCCTACCGTGGGTCTGTGCACATGTCTTGGATTTCCATATGCCTAACATGAGCTCCGACCTACCACCCTTCCCCTCAAATGCCTTTATAACCTTTTATAATTTTCTTCTAAATACATTTTAAGACTCAGTATGGTCAGGGTGAATAACCTCATGCGTTTACTTGGTCACGGTAGGAAAACCTTTTCCTCACATCTTCGTTCTGCCCTTGCTGGCATGTCCGGATTTTTATTATGAAATTCTCCACAACTTCTTCCGTGTTTTGCATACTGGTAGCAGGCTCCCATGTGTTCTCATCTTCTGAACACCCTTGCCACTTAACCAAGTACCACAGTTCCTGCTTCTCCTGATAGCGACCATGTACTCGCTTGCTGCAAAAACAAATCTCTCTTCATAGTATTTTCTCCACCTCCCATTGTAGATTCCTGTCAACGTGCTCCAGCTCTCTAGGAGGTTGCTGACGATTCCCATGAACTGACTCGCGATAGGGTTCCAATAGTGCGACATGGAGTATGCGGTGCATGTTCCATTGATCCAATATGTTGAGCTTGAAGGCTCTGGATCCGCATTTTTCTAGGATTTTAAAGGGACCGTATAGCTTGGGACTTAGCTTCTTTGATTTCCACCGGGTTCGAATGTTGTCTGCGTTTAGCATTACTTTGTCCGCGATCTTGAAGTCTAGCTGTTGTCGAGCTTTCCGGTCATAATATTTTGACATTCCTTCCCATGTCTTCTCTAGTGACCCTCTTGCTTGTTAATGTTTTGCCTGGATCCAGTTCGCATAGAGTGTTGCTCCTGGATTTTGCGCTTCGTGCTTCTTCATCCACGCTGTCTGTGGATGGAAACTGTAGTTCGCATAAAATGGTGACATCCCGCGAGCATTGGTTGCGTAGTTGTCATAGGCATATTCAGCTAGCGGTAATAGCGGATACCAGTCATCCTGATCGTAGTTGACAAAACTTCAAAGGTATCCTTTCCGCACTTGGTTGGTAGGGTCAGTTTGTCCATTAGTCTGTGGGTGATATGCCGTTGACATTCTTCGCTTAATTTACAGCGCTTTGAAGAGGGATTCCCAAAGTTCTCCTGCAATCTTTAAGTCCATGTCCCAGATGATTTGGGTTGGTAGGCCGTGCAGCCTTCATACTTCTTTCAGGAATGCCCTTGCGACATCCTTGGCCGTAGCCGACGTTTGTAGTCTGCTGAAATGTGCCATGTTCAGGAATCGATCGTCTACTACCCTTATTTGAGTGCATCCTTATGACTCCGGTAGCTGTGTGATGAAGTCTACTGAGATGGACGCCCATGCTGCGTAGGGAATTGCATTGTTTGCAATAGTCCGTACTTAGCATGTCTAGGCGATTTGTTATGTTGGCATTCATCGCAGGATCGTACATAGTCATTGATGTTAGGTATCCTACCTATCCTCCAATGTTAATATGTATCCTGCGACAGGCAACAGCTTTCTGTTAGTCTCCTTGTAATAGTGCAATACTTCACTTCCTTAGCGTGCCTTTACTACGCTCCTTCTGCCTACCAAGACCTTGATTATTATTCTTAGACCATTGTCTACGTTCCTCTTCTCGAACGCTAATAATCAAGTCGTATCGAGATAGAACTTTCGAAGTGGTAGAATAGATTCTATTCTTGATAGTATAGGTGAGAAAGTATAATAGGTGGTTGTGTGAATAACTAACTACCAGGCTCTACCGGCCTCCTTTTATAGTCCTTCACTCGACCCGCTTATAAATCAAAACAACTATGAGTCATAATTGTCACTCATGAAAAACATCATATGACTGCATCATTGGTCATGTGCGTAAACCACCTCACCTCTTAATAGGTCATGTGCGTGAAAGTAAAACAACTTGCACAGTCCCCTTAGCCTCGTGCACTGCCTGCATGACCTCTTAATAGGTCATGTATGTGAAAGTAGAGCAACATGCGCAGCCCCCTTGGCCTAGTGTGTTGCCTCCATGACCTCTTAATAGGTCATGTGCGTGAAAGTAAATCAAATAAAACCTCATGACAAATATCCTCATCATGGTGAAACATCTCCTTCCACTACCTGCCGCAAACCTCTTCTTCGACTACCTGCCACAAACATCTCCTTCCACTATCTGCCATGCGACCATGACAATAGCTCCCCTCTCCCTACGGCCCAAGTCCCTTTAGGCCATCGGAACTCGTTATCCTCCTCAGTTCATGACGTCTGCAGGATATTGCGTTCTATCCGACGCATCCAGCTCTTGCTTTCTGTCTGAATGTTTTCCAACCTTCGGATCCTCGCGTCCCTCCTCTTCAGTTGGGATTCTGTCTTCCCAACTTTGTATTCCGCCAAACCTCCCCTAACCTGTTGAGCCGTCACCGATCTTGGCAGCTGCGCGTTCTTTTTCTCACACCCCCTTGCCTTCTGTTGCCACATCGAGGCCTGGCCTTTGTAGAGTCCCAACTTTACTTCTGCCTTCGTCTTTTGTTCGCTGATCGTGATCAGCTCACGCTGCAGGCTTTCCACCGTATCCTCTTGGGTTGCCGATGAGATCGGCAACAGTGCTGGGTCCTGTTCCCAGGTGACTTTCTTGCTTTTTTTCGCCCCCCTCCCCGTAGATTTCGTCCCCGAAATCTTGTCCTTGTCGCCCAGCGGGGGCGATACCGGTCGTGTCTTGTCTCTTTTCTTGGGAAAGTAGTTGGTTCCCATCTTTTCCGTGTAGTGGGTGGGGCACCCATTGTCGTAGCACCATGTCCACAACAGACACTTGTGTGCTTTCTCCTCCTCCGTTTCCTTCGTTTTCCTGATTGGTAGGTCCACGAGTTGGACCCAATCTTCGTCGTTGATTTCTTCGTTGATCCAAATCCCGTCTTCCATCGGGCAGAAGTCTGAGCTTGTTGGGGTAGCTTTGGTGGAATTGCGGGATCGCATCTTGAGCGTTGGCGAAGTTAGTGGCTGGGTACCACTCTTGGTCATGTTCTTCCAAGTAGCCTGTTCACTTGGCTCGGTACTGGAGTTTACTGCAGTGTAGTCTTGCGTCGATGGTTTCCTCAAGTTCGTATTCGTCTTCACCCTCAATCGCGGTGGGCGGTGGAGGAAGTTTCTTTTATGATGCGAAGGCGTTGTCTTGGAAGGGTTCAAGGAGACTGATGTGGAATGTAGCATGAGTGTTGTTCATCGAGCATGGAAGGTCGAGTTTATATGCTATTAGTCCCACGCGTTCGATGATTTTGAATGGTCCTAATTTCTTGTAGCCATGTTTCCGTGATGGTCGGGCGGTCCGTATATTCCTTGGTATCAACCACACCTTGTCGTCGACGTGGAGGTTGGGATCAGGTTTTCAGTGTTGATCGGCGTATTCCTTCTGTTTTTCTTGTGCAAGGCATATTACTTCTCGCAATATGTCATGCAATCGTTGCATGTTTTTTGTTTGGATTGATTGAGCGGGTATGTCGTATTTTGCCGGTTCGTATATTGGATTATATCTATAGTTCGCAAAGAAGGGTGTCATTTTGGTCATTTCTTGTTTTCCGTTGTTGTATGCAAATTCCGCAGTTGCTAGCATATCAGCCCAGTCATCCTGTTGATAATTGGTATATGCACATCAATATTGTTCTCATATTGCATTCGTCTTTTCTGTCTGTCCCTCTGTCTGCGGGTAGAATGCCGTGCTGAGTTTCCTTTTGATGTGCTATTGTCTTGTGATCTCTTTCCAGATATTTGCCGTGAATAGTGATCCTCTGCCTGATATGATATCTTTCGGTAGTCCATGGATTCTGAACACCGGATCCTTGAAGAGGTGAAAGAATTGTAGTGTGTCCATGTCCGTTCTGCAGGGTATAAAGTGTGCCATTTTTGTCAGACGATCAATAACGACCCATATTGCGTCATAACCTTTCGATTCCGGAATTCCAGTTATAAAATTCATAGCAATAGATTGCCATGGCCTTCCAGGAGGTTCGCTAGGTTTTAACTAACTGTATGGCACGTGACGTACTGCCTTCGTCCTCTGGCATATCTCGCAGTTTTTGACATATCTCTTGATGTCTTTCCTTATCGTTGGCCAGTAGTATGATTTCCGGATCAATTCCGTAGTTTTAGCTATTCTGCCATACCCCGCTTGTGGTATGTCGTGGTTTCTCCCTATCATTTCCATTCGAAGAGGTTTGTTGTCCGGAATCCTTATCTTGTTGTCGTATCAAAGGTATCCCTCTTTTTCTTCATACAGTCCCAGTGCTATTCCCCTCATTTCTGCTTGTTTTTCGTTTAATGCTTTCCTGATTGCTTGTATTTCGGTATCCTTTTCCATCCTGCTTCGTATCTACTTTGTGTGGTCGTCATTGGATAATGTCGCTGTTTCTATCTCCTTGATGGATTCGCTCTCTTCGTTCTCTTTCTCGTCTTTGAAGTACCTTCCCTTTAGTAAGAGAATCTTTTTTCTTTGTTGGATTCTTTTGTCCTCCTTGGTCGGTGGGTCTTCTGGTCTCCTGGTAAGGGCGTCGGGTTGCCCTCCTTATTTTCCAGGTCAGTACTCAATCTTGATGTGATATTGAGATAGTGTTTCACTCCATCTTGTTTGCCGTTGATCGAGTTCTTTAGTGGTGGTGAAGGCGAGGAGGTTTTTTTGGTCAGTTACCACCCTAATATCGTGTTCGTTTCCCAGTGCGTATTTTCTCCACACCTTAAGTGCCAGAACTAAAGCCAACAGTTCTACATTGTGGATGTCGTAGTTGCATTCGGCTTTGGTCATTGTCTTCGATCGGAATGCCATGGGGCGCCATAGTTTGTCGTTGCCTAACTGTGATAAAATCCGTGAGCTGACGTAATTTGACGCATCCGTTTCGATCATGATTGGCAATTTCAGATCGAAGTGTCGCAGTATTGGTCCCGTGGTGAGTTTGTTCCTCAATTTATAGAATGCTGTTTGCTGCTTGTCCGTCCAGTTCCATTTGGTATCCTTTTTTGCTGTTTTGTATACCAGTTTCGCTACCCTGCTGCATCCTTCGATGAATCGGTAATAAAACTTCCGAAGGGCCAAGAAGCTTTGTACTCCTTTTACGTTCTTTGGTGATTTCTATTCATCGATTGCTACCGTTTTGACTGGGTTGGTTCGTATTCCATCAGGGTTGATGACACACCCCAAATATTCATTTTCCTGTTGATGGAATTCGCATTTCATTGGTTTTAGTTTGATCTTTGCTTCCATTAGGGCCTGCATAACGTTTCGGATGTCCTTCCGGTGTTGTTCCATTGTTTTTGAATAGATGAGGATATCGTCTAGGTAGACGATACAGCATATATCCAAGACCCTGCTGAGTTTGGTGTTGATCCATCTTTGGAATGTTGCCGGTACATTGGAAAGTCCCAACGGCATTACTAGGTATTCGTATAGCCCGTATAGTGTTGGAAATGCCGTTTTCCATTCGTCCCCTTTGAATATTCTCATATTGTGGTAGCCATCCTTGATGTCTAGTTTCGTATAGTATTGGGCTTTCCCCAATCTATCTCATGCTTCGTCGATCAGCAGTAGTGGATATCAGTCCTGCTTGGTGACTGCATTCAGTCCTCAAAGATCCACGCATAGTCTGAGCTTTCCGTCCTTCTTTTTGACGAATAATATTGGTGCTTCTGCTGCTGACAAAAATGGCCGTATCCATCCTCTCTCCAGGTTCTGTTGGCGATAATCTCATAGAGCCTTCAACTCTTCTTATCTCAAGGAGTAAAGTTTCATAAACGGTGCTCTGCCTATTAGGTCGATCTTGTGGTCTTCTTCTCTATGGTCTGGCAAATCCGTCCTTACTCCTTCTTCGAATATGTCTAAGAAGTCATGGTATTCGCTTGGTACCAGCTGTCTTAGAGTCACTTTCTTATTTGTTGCTTCTTGACGTACCGCTAACCTGGTACTGATCGTCGAGGTCTCTGCAATTGTGGTTTCCTTTTCTTCTTGACCCCATTTGAGAATCCCGCTTTGTTCTCCTTTCCGATATAGTTTTCCGAAGGTCTTGGCTGATATAAGGTCGATATCGCTGCGTCATCATTCGGGTTCTTTGAGGGTATTTTTTCCCGCTCTTCCAAATACCCAATCCTGTTTTTCTGTTTCCATGAGGCTGGCTACTTCTGGTAGTCCTCTATTGTCGATCTTCTCCACAATCAATTGTGCTATCTGATCCCCTTCCTGGACTTCGTAGTCTTCTTCTTTCAGGTTCATCAAAAGAACCTTGATTTCTCCGCGATAGTCTGCATCTATCACTCCCGCTCCTGTGGTTAGGCCATGCCTGGCCGCTAATCCACTTCGTGGGGCAATTCGTCCGTAGGTGCTATCCGGTAGTCCGATCGATATTCCTGTCTCTATCATCGCTTGCCCTTTGGCCCAAATGATTTGTTCTTGGATGCTATACAGGTCATGTCCAGCCGCTCCCTTCGACCCCCTTGACGGTATTCTTGCTTCCGGATCCAACCGTGGGACCCGAATGTCCTCTTCTTCGCTTTTTGTCGCGATCATTTGACTTTATTCGTTTTCCCAGCGGGCCAGTTGGGTAAGGACTTTGTTGATCCTTGTTGATTCGTTTAGGCATACTTGGTTACACCTCTCGCTGCTGAAGTCGATCTGTCTTCTTTCCCAATCGATATTCGGGTTGTGTTTCCTTAGCCATGGTATTCCCAGAAGAGCAGTCTATTTGACCATATTTGCTACCAGTAATATTATTGTTTCTTGATGAGTTCCTGTTTCCATGGCTATTTCGGCCATGTGGGTAATGGGGCCTGCCTTGCTCGGTTCCCCATTCACCACATAGATGTTTCTTGGTTTGTCGATTTTCGTGAGGAGTATCCGGTGGGTATTGCTCAACTTTCTGGCGATAAAGTCCTCCGTTGCTCCAGAATTGACCATTGCGTTAGTTTTTGTAATTCCGTTTTTTGTGCGTATTTTGATTTTTATTATCAGCTGATCTCATTCGTCGTCGTTATTATCTGTCGCGTTGATTTGTGCCTTGTAGTCTGTTACCGTCCATATTTGTATAGTCCTAGTGGGTTTTTTGTGTTGGTCGTCCCTCAGCCCACTCGGTACTGGGGACTGTTGTCGTTTAAAGTCTCCTCCGTTTTTTCCAATTCCTGGCCCCCCATCTCTCGAACCTTGGCATTCTTGTCTGGGCAGTTGATTGCCTGATGCCCCGCCTTTCCGCAGTGGAAGCATAAATTGCTGTCTCTGGGCTTCCGAAATTCGTGCGGTGTTATCCTTGGGAGGTTTGGCCATATTGGTTTCCAGGCTTGTCTAAACCTCTGTCCTGGTCTCTGGAGTTGCTGGGTTGTTCCTGTTATTGTGTCAAGGTCCATTGCCTCTCCTCCTTGATTGGTCGTTAGGGCCCGCGGTGGCCCATTCTGTTGTCTGGCCGATCTTTCCCGGTTGCCTAGTCCTTGGTTCTTCCTGTTCTTGAGCTCTGCGAACCGCTGGGCTAGTTTTTCGGTCGTGTTGAATACTTGATCCGCGTTAGTCCATGCTTTGTGTTGCTCTTCGTGGACCCCTCTCAAAAGTTGTCGCCCTAGAGTATGTGTATCGTATTCGGAGTTCGGGCTAACAGTTGGATGTTGTGCCAGAACCCATTAACCATATTCTTGCCTTGAACCATCTTCTCGATCTGGTTTCTTACTCACTGCCATTTGTCCTTATCCTCGAACTGAGCTCGGAGGTCTATCGCGAACTCTTCCCTTTCGTGCTACTCCTTTAGGGTGCTCCCTTCCACGATTTGAGGAATCCACTTCTCCGCTGTTCCCCTGAGTAGAGTTTTTGCGAATCTGATTTTCTTGTCGTCCTGTTCGCTCATCCATTCTTTGGCTTCATAGTAC
Source organism: Tuber brumale (assembly GCA_014065205.1). Taxonomy (NCBI): domain Eukaryota; kingdom Fungi; phylum Ascomycota; class Pezizomycetes; order Pezizales; family Tuberaceae; genus Tuber; species Tuber brumale. Next base: position 168,501 of record JACCEG010000249.1, on the reverse strand, counting down.
ACTTTAAGCTGTACCAATTATCCTCTGAGCCTGGTGGGTTCTCCGTCGAAGACGTTGTGATTCATCAATTTGAGTCCTTCCGTTGTCTGTGCAGGACTGAGCCCTGCTACCATGTATTCCAATTGTTCTCCTGTCATGCTCAGCACATTCAATGGTGCTGGTGGGGCCGGGGTCGTCCCCGTCCCTTCTCCTGTCTGTTCTGCCTCCATGCTGCTGTTGGGTGTCGCTGTTGAGACGCAACCAAATATTAGGTATCCTACCTATTCGCTGATGTCAATATGTATCCTGTGACAGGCAACCGCTCTCTGTTAGTCTCCTTGTGATAGTGCAATACTTCCCTCCCTTAACATGCCTTTACTTCGCTCCTTCTTCCTACCAAGACCTTTATTATTATTCTTAGACCATTGTCTACGTTCCTCTTCACGAACCCTAATAATCAAGTGGTATTGTGGTAGAACTTTCGAAGTGGTAGAATAGATTCTATTCTTGATAGTATAGGTAAGAAAGTATAATAGGTGGTTGCGTGATGAACTAACTACCAGGCTCTACCGGCCTCCTTTTATAGACCTCCACTCGACCCGCTTATAAATCAAAACAACTATGAGTCATAATCGCGACTCATGAAAAACATTACATGACCGGATCATTGGTCATGTGCATAAACCACCTGACCTCTTAATAGGTCATGTTCGTGAATGTAAATCAACTTGCACAGTCTCCTTAGCCTCGTGCACTGCCCCCGTGACCTCTTAATAGGTCATGTACGTGAAATTAAATCAACTTGCGCAGCCCCCTTGGCCTCGTGCGCTGCCCACATGCCCTCTTAATAGGTCATATACGTGAAAGTAAATCAAATAAAACCTGTTGACGAATATCCTCATCATGGTGAAACATCTCCTTCCACTACCTGCCGCAACCATCTACTTCGACTTCCTGCCACAAACATCTCCTTCCACTATCTGCCACGCGACCGTGACAATTGACCCATGCTGCAAGTCCTTTCCAATAGAAGTCCCGTATGATTATCTCCCAGGTTTTTCCCTGTCCGAAATGTCCTGCTACTTTTGCGTCATGACATCCTTCTGTGATCTTGGTGTATAGCTCTTGACTATCTGATACAAATAGCCTTTGCTTATAATATAGTACATCGTCGGTTAAGGTCCAATCTTTGGGGAAATCTTTTTCCTTCATCTGTTAGCCAAATGAGTCCTTCCCTTCATTTCTTCCTAGCTGCATCTGATCCGATAGCTGTCTGTATCTCGTTTAGGAATTCAGGATTAAACTGCTTTCTGCCTTTTTGTAGGATAATAGCATTTGACATTGGAACTTTTTCGGGCACTTCTGAAATATCATACCAATGTTCGTTATCTTTAGCCGATGCCTGTAGGTAGCTGATGCTAGGTTCCTGTTCCTTGACGATCAAGGATCTTGTCCCGATATCGGTGCTTCGAAATCCCGCGGCTCCTCGTTCCATATCTTCCAAGTCCTCTACCTCCGCCGTGTCTGAGCTGTTGACCTTTTCTACCACTAGTTAAGCTATGCGAGAGCACAGCCTTATTTGACAATCCACATCCTTATGGTTGAACAGTACGACTATGAGTTCGCCGGTGTAATCAGCTTCGATTACTCCTGCGCCGGTGGATATACCGCTTCAGACAGTTAATCCGCTTCTTGGGCAACCTTTCCGTAAGTTCCTTTGCGTAGCCCTACAGCTATACCCGTCCTTATCAATGCCTTTCCGTATTGTGGGACAAGGTCATCCTCTATGGTGTACAGGTCATGTCCTGCTGCTATTCTTGTGCCCTTTGCTGCCAAGTATGCCTTTTTGCTCAATCTTTTGACCATAATAACGGGCTCCATTCCACCTCTTCAAGGTTCCAGATCCAAATCCTTATCACCATCCCAGTTTTCTCCTTCATCACCTATCCTCGCTACTAGCGATACCAAGAAACATTCTTCTTTCAAAATTTTCTGTTCGCGATGCGTAGTTCCCTCCTCAGGACGGTACTCCGGCCGTCGGCTTAAAGCATCAGGCTGTCCCCCCTTCATGCCTGGTTCGTATACAAGGCGAAAATTGTATTCTACCAACTTCTGAGCCCATCGAATCTGGTGGCCGCTCTAGACTTTTGAGGTGAGGAAGTATTGTAGGTTCTGATAGTTGGTAAAGACTGTAATCGGTTTCTCTGTTCTGATCAAGTAGTGTCTTTATTCCCTAAATGCTTCAAGGCTCGTGAGTAGTTCCTTATCATGAATTTCCTCATTGCGTTCCGCTGAATTTAGTTTTCTAGAATGAAAAGCTACCAGATGTAATCTTTTTTCAAAGTATTGAGAAAGGACGCAATCAAGTGCGAAGTCGCTAGCGTCAGTTTCTACCACTGTTTCTCTTTCTGGGAAAAGGTGGTGGAGTATGGGTGCTGTGGTGAATTGGTGCTTTAGTTCTTCGAAAGCCATATTCTGTTCAACTCCCCATTTAAAATTCTGCGGGTTTCCTTTGAGCGTCTCCGTTATGGGCTTGCAAATAGCCGTGAAGTTTTGTATAAATCGTTGGTGAAAGTTAGCCAACCCCATGAATACTTGTACTTCTCTAATCGACTTAGGTACTTGCCAGACTATTATGGACTCCACCTTTCGGGTGCTCATGGACACCCCATCGACTGCCACCATATAGCCTAGGACCTCTACCTCCGTGGCATGGGAAGTCAATATTTTTAGCGATACCACTAATTGAAAGTCTGATAGACTTTGTAAAACTCTTTTAACAGCTTCAATATGTTAATTCTCATTTTTTGAGTAAATGAGAATATCACCAGGGTAACATAAGACCCCGACGTCAAGGTATTCCCGGAGAACTTGGTTCATCATATCTTGGAAGGTTGCCGGAGCATGGACCAATCCAAAAGGCATAACCTTATATTCATAATGTCCGTATCTTTTACGGAACGCCGTTTTTCATTCATCTCCTTCCTTTATCCTAATCAAGTGGTAGCTGTCCTCAATGTCTAGCTTGGTGAAGATCTTTGCGCTGGCTACTCTATCTCTGAGTTCGGACATTAGTGGAAGGGGATGTTTGTTGAGGATAGTAATGTTCTTTAGATTTCGATAATCCACAACTAGACGTAGTCTACCATCTGGGTTAGGTATGAATAATATGGGTGCTCCTGCTAGTGATTGGCTCTGTATGATTTTTCTTTGTTTGATCATCGTCTCCAGGTATTCCCATAACGCCTTAAGCTGTTTTCAGTTAGTGGATATATCGACCCCTAAGGGGGGGTTGATCCTGGAAACAACTTGATTTGGTGATTGAATGTTGGTCTGGGGGCTAATTTTTCTACTGTTTGGGCTTCAAACAAATATTTATAGTGCCAGTATCATTTCGGTAAGGACTCAAGTTCTGTTACGATCCCTAACCGATATCAGTTCTTAGCAACGGGTAGACGATACTTCTCTCGTTCTCTCTCGACGATAGTTCTTAGGCCGATGCCTACGATAAGGTGGGAGAGACTCTCGTGTCTCTAGTCCTTATCGCCTATCGTACTCTTTCTTCAACTCGACTCTGTACCAGAGTCCTTCTTCTCGTAGGTAG